>NQII01004421.1:5434-59713 GCA_002778355.1 Clitarchus hookeri
ATTCTTTTCCTGTAAGTTAACACCCAGTCTATGCACACTTGGCGGCAGAAATTCGACCAGGCGACGACTGTCTTGCCCGAGCACTTAAGTTCGTTTACTATAGTCTGCTGTCGGGGATACTTGATCAGGCACCACAATAAACACAACTCGATGATCTTGCCCGGCGACAAATTTGAATCTCCCACGAAACTGCCCTGTCTTGCCGACACTTTAAAATTGCATTTTGTGCCATTCTCCATGCGCTGTCGACACCAGTAAAACAAACCTCGATTGTCCACGAGCTTGGCTTCGCCTTTTTTGCATCGTCTACGCCGTATTGAAGGTTTAAGGATGTCATGCTTGATGAGGAATGTGTTTACGTCTGGTGAGAAATAAATCAATTTCCGAGCGTTCAACATAGTGATTTTACACCCCTCACACACCATTGTACGTTTTCCTAATTGAAAACGTTTAGGTTTTAAGTAAAACCACACTTGGATACGCGAAACGGTACAATTGACTTGAACTTGGATACGCTAAACGGAATTCGACCGGATATGCAATAGTACACTGACTTGTAAAGTAAATAATTTTAGTGGATACTCGATACCGCAATCGCAGGTTTCCTATGGTTTTACCATAAGAGTACACAATACGGAACAATCACCACATTTTCAACCAGAAGTAAGGGTAAATAGGTTTACTGTTCTACTTTCATAAAAATTCCCATACAGTTAAAAACTAAAATTACTTAAATTTTTTACATTGTAAGAGACTGGATGTAACAGAAGACCAACTTAACGGCCATAATTTCATAATCTACAATCAGCATCATGTAATGCAATATACGCACATTTTAAAATGCTAGCTAGCTAATGTTCAAATTTTAGAAATAAATAACAGATAAGTAATAAATTAAATTTCACTCTTTAGGTACCTTTTTCGTCATATAGAGTATATGTGGAATTAGAGCTTACAATTGTACTGAGTGTGACATATGTAACAAATTAAAGTGCGACGAAGCCGTTGCTCCAAATCGTCTCTGGCACCAACATTTTCAATTGTGTCCCATAGATTTTTGCTTAAGAAGTTCGCGTAAGATTTTTCTGACCTACGCACGCATTTTCGGCAATGCAAAAAATATATTTTGAAAAGGAGCAGTGTGGTGTTTAAATACATAGAATAATCGTAAGAGTCTCGTGTTTTAAAAATGGATACATTTTGATGAGCAAATAAAAATTATGAAATTAGGTATTCAATTTTTGCGATTTTTTGTCTGACAATTTCAACTATAAAAACGGCTTTTCAGGCTTTTAAGCTCAAAGAAGTAAGTAAACTAAATAAAACTGTCCTGAGGAGGCAAAAAGGCTGAAACTGGCTAAATGCACGCGCAGTTAAAGAAATTTTAACATTAGTACAATGTACATAATACGAAAAAATTCAGTTATTTTACGAGAAATCTCAAAATCATAAATAAGTGAGTGCAAATACTCCTACAATATTTACTTCTGTGTAAAAGCTTTATATCAACTTTTTCCAACATGAATTGTATATATATGTATAGTACTTACTTCAACTGGGAAGACTGTTGTGTATTGAGAAACACTGAGTAATATGTTNATTCAGTTATTTTACGAGAAATCTCAAAATCATAAATAAGTGAGTGCAAATACTCCTACAATATTTACTTCTGTGAAAAAGCTTTATATCAACTTTTTCCAACAGGAATTGTATATATATGTATAGTACTTACTTCAACTGGGAAGACTGTTGTGTATTGAGAAACACTGAGTAATATGTTNGAATTGTATATATATGTATAGTACTTACTTCAACTGGGAAGACTGTTGTGTATTGAGAAACACTGAGTAATATGTTGAATTACTAGAGGGCACTCTAATCACCCTTATCGACCAATAAATATTCAAGTCATGCGTGGGATAAACCAAAGCTTAAATCTTTCTATCGTGAAGGTAAACGGTTTTGAAGGGTGATCTTGGATGTAAACGTGGGCTGCAGAGGGGCTTTCGATCAAAACTTCGGCGCCGCAGACGTCATACATCACTGGCTATTCCTGAAGCGATCGCCTGCTGTAATAAGAGCGAAATAACGGCGTGCTCATAAATCTGGGGGAACCATGGTGGCAGGCGGTTCGCCCAGCCACCTCACACCCCCTTCAAAAGCGTCGGCTGCGTTGGCGCCTGCGTGTGATTCAGAGGGGAGGATCCTTGAAGGGTTGGCCGCGGGGCAGCGCAGCGTGGGGTTGTTTGTTTCTGGCGATGCGAGAGGTGGAACGAAAGACAACTCCCCCCCCCCCTCCTNCCAAAACCACCCCTTCCAGAAACTCGGTCCTGCCGACACGTCGGTAAGAAGAATTTACGATTGGGCTCGAAAACGGGACTTTACGGACGGAGGGGATCTGGAAGGGGTTGGAACGGAAATGCGAAAGTTCAAGGATTTTTTTTTCCTCGACGAATGGCAGAGAGTTTTTCCATGTGCAGAAGTTGGGTGGTGAGTCAAAAGAAGATTGGTTCAGGGTCGTTTTCCACCCCCAGGATGATGGACATTGCTCTTATCGCGAGACCTGATCCCTCTACTGTACGCGTGGTCACGAAAACGTCGAATCTGCAAATAAAGGATTTACTCGTTATTCGGAGTACTCCGTGACTCCAAAACTAACCTGAAACTGCGTCAAAATGTTTGCCAACGATTCTCAGCATCANGTTATTCGGAGTACTCCGTGACTCCAAAACTAACCTGAAACTGCGTCAAAATGTTTGCCAACGATTCTCAGCATCAACTGATTTTATCTCCGGAAAGGAATCACGAAAGGCGATAAAATGTAAAGTCTGCGTTCTTAAGATTTCTAAATTATTCAAGCTATTCGTTTGCACCAGATCTACGAACAACAATTTCTCTCACTACACACTTCTACATTTTTTAAAGTAGTACTTTGTGTAAACACTGGCGTATGGCGGCTTTTTTGTCAAATTTTCAATTATAAATATCCAAACCATTACTGTTTCTTAGTTATTCAAACAATATTTCATTAGAAATAAGGTTTTTGGTTAGTTAAATTTATGAACGCTTAGTGGTGAAATATGTGGTCGTAAATATTAATATACTTGTTAAGTCATATGCAGCTAGACACGAAATATTCTGTAATTTCCTTTCAAGTCTACTGTTACAGAACAGACACATCTGAGCACTCAATCTTTTATATGAGGTTCTGCCTTTTTTTTTAACCACTATTTTTTTTTTAATTTGTCAGTCAGGATTTGTTGTTTAAAAATGGAAATAACACTTTTGAACACTTCCACATGACCGCTACATGTTATCATAAAAAATTTAAAACGAGTAGATTTGACTGTAGATAAAATATGCAATGTTATATGCGAATAAACCAGTTCAAGATGGGCATTAATCAATAAACAAACATACCTTGTAATAGGACCGGTGAACCTGGTTGTCCCAAATTAACGGTTACACTGTTTTAACAGGAGCAACAGAGAAACTATTAAGGGCAGTACGATGCAACTGCTTGTATTTTACGCGATGAGGGCAACGTTGGTTGTGTACGAAAATTAATAACAGCTACGAATTTTCAAAATGTCCACCACCATCAGCCAGACAGCACCGTCTGCAATGCAGTAGAAAAGATTGACCAACAGTAGCTACTACTATATTTCCATTAGAATGGATTTACATGCTGTTACGATCGCGTGTCTCACGGTATCCAGTGTCCGTGGCTTTATAGCGTATATGGTGTTCTTCAGATTTCCTCTCCAATGAAAATATAATATTGTTAAATCTGGAGATCTGGGTGGATGCTCAACACATCCTCGTCGGCCTAGCCACCTCCCTACAAATATTTCATCTAGGAGCTTTCATACATCTGGATAGTAATACGGCGGTGCACTGAGATACTATAAAACGCAATCGTAATGTGAATTGTGTCGGTGAACAGATGGCAGAATGTTTTCCTGACACAGGGTATAATGACTTGTATACCTAAGACCGTTATATCTCAAAAAATGGCCCCACAAGTCCACTGGCAGCACCACACTGTTAACAAAGGAAGATTAAATGCAGGCTCTACTACAAATTGGAGATTTTCAATAACCCAGAGCACACAGTTGTCGCTGTTGAAAGTTTCATTCAATTTTAATGTTGCCTCATAGGGCCAAACAATAACGTCAGTAAATCGTTTGTTGTTGTTGTTGCACATGATCACAACCCACTCAAACAATTCTACACGTATTCTTGGGTCGTCTTCATTCATAGCGTNTTGTTGTTGTTGCACATGATCACAACCCACTCAAACAATTCTACACGTATTCTTGGGTCGTCTTCATTCATAGCGTGAAGTAACGTGGAAATGTAGGTACTCCACTTTACTTACTTTAAAATGCAATGGACACTTGATTTATTTTTACGTAACTCTCTGGCAACTTGCCGTACGATCTTCAACGTCGTGGGGTAAATTTTAAATGTNCACTTGATTTATTTTTACGTAACTCTCTGGCAACTTGCCGTACGATCTTCAACGTCGTGGGGTAAATTTTAAATGTTTGCGACACCAACCCCGCACTTCTTTCGTCCACTGTAGTAGTCTTCCTGCCCAAAGGTCCTTTCTTCACTTCACACACAGTTCCTTTCCTACCAAACATGGCATGCAATCGTGTAATTGTTTCTTGCGACAATGGATTAGTATCGAATGATGTCCATCTTCTCTGCACCACAATTATGTCCTCACATTCTCAACAACACATTAAAATCAAATTAAGATGCTCGAAAGAAAACCTTGTCACCTCCGCCATTTCCTCCNATTAAGATGCTCGAAAGAAAACCTTGTCACCTCCGCCATTTCCTCCATAATTGCAGTGCTTTCACCGGTGACTGCAAAAGGAACTGACAACAGCAGAGTGACTACACGCACTCACATACACCTTGCGTTTTCCTTATAGCTTCAAATACACGCAATCCCATCAAATGGTCTTCAATTCTGCTGTTATGTTAGCATGCAATGAGTGAACACTGCGAAACATTTTATTGTAACTTCCTTAACTGTAATGGAAGTTTTTAACCTATAAACTGTGTGGAAATACTACCATATATGAGGCGTGTAATACAGGAATGTTAAGCAACGCTACGTTACATAACTGGCAACTTCCCTGTGTATTTGACTGTTTCCTGAGCAAATGTAGGAATACTGCCATGGATGTACGGGAAAAAAACTTTACCACCCGTTCTTTCCCAGTATACGCATACACTAGTGTAGTATATGTGTAGTATATTTGCGAAATGTTTCTAAGAGTTTAAAACTTAATTTGGGACATTAAGAATAATGCAGCTCATACAACACACCCACTTCTTCAAGTTCTGAAGACAGTTTTTCTCTGTTGTTATAATATCATTATAAGTAGCTACTGTTGCCATCTAATTAGTTTGTACTCTTGGGTTTGTACTATTTGGTTCTTTAAGTAATTCCAGTACAAGTAAAAGTTAGAAACTGTATTTCTAGNAAAGTTGGGAACTGTATTTCTAGCGACGGTATACGACAGTGATAGAAGTTCGTAGTGATACTATTTGTCAACGTGCCTAAGTTGAAGGGTCGGGAAAACTACAGTGAGTGGACTTTCGCAGCGGAGAAATTTCTAATCCTGGAGGGCACGTAGAATTGCATTAAACCAGTTACCGGGAAAAGTATAGAAGCCACAGATGACGCGAAGACCAAGGCTAAACTGGTCATGACCATCGACTCGACGTTATTCGTTCATATTAAGAATGTGAAGATCTCAATAGAACTGTGGGACAAGCTGAAGGCTCTATTCGACGATGTAGGAATTTCTAGAAGAATAAGTTTACTGCGGAATTTAATCTCGATTTGCCTGGAAAGCAGCAATTCTATGATGTCGTATGTAACACAAATGGTTGAAACCGGTCAGAGATTATGTGGGACCGGGTTTGACATCAGTGACGAGTGGATCGGATGTTTATTGCTAGCCGGGTTGACGGAAAAATATTCCCCTATGATTATGGCCATTGAGCATTCAGGAATTCCCATCACAACAGACGCCATTAAATCGAAGTTGTTGGATATGGAAACGGATGTGAACGTAAAAGGTCGTAATGAAGTTAGTGGTGCATTTGCGAGTTGGCAGAAGTGGCAACCTAAGAATAATGTCAAGGCAGGCGGAAGCAAAAATGGAGAAAACGCCAAAGCACATGTAAATTGCTGCAAATGTTAACAGCTCGGTCATTACAAAAATCAGTGCCCAAATGATTCTGGCGGCTCAAATTACAAGAGGATGTTTCGTAAACAAACAAATGCATTCAGTGCTGTGTTTCTTAGTGGGAGTTTTGGCAAATATGAGTGGTACATTGACTCGGGTGCAAGTGTGCACTTGACGGCAAACAAAAGTTGGATTAGGAATGCTTCATACCTTGAAAATAGAGAAATTGTTTTTGCAAACAATAAAAAAGTTCGGGTTTTGTGCACCACCGACGTCGATATTGTAACAAAAACTGAAGAGTGTAAATTTGAGGTGCCAGTGAAAGGAGCATTCTGTTTACCAGATTTAACGACTAATCTGTTGTCCGTGAGCCAGTTAATTAGCAACGTGAATAAAGTACAGTTTACCGGGAAATGTTGCGATATTTACAATGCAAATGGTGTATTAGTGGCCACGTTTTCGTTAATAAATTAAGTTTACAAGTTGGGAATGCCAAAAAGTGTAATGGCTGCATCCGTGGTGTCTGCAAACACATGGCATCGCATATTAGGTCAAATAAACCACAACTATTTGAATAAAATTAACACTGCCACGAAGGTTATTGACCTTTATGAAAAACTGACATTTCATTCATTAGAACGCGTCAAACGATACTTCCATTCGTTTCAACTCTGCCTTTTGCTCATGTTGGTTCAAAAAGTAATGAGATACTCGGAGTAGTTCACACAGACATTTGTGGACCTGTGGAGAAAGAATCCATTGGTGGTTGTAAATACTTCATGCTGTTTGACGATTATTATAGNGCAAAGATGAGTGGTACATTGACTCGGGTGCAAGTGTGCACTTGACGGCAAACAAAAGTTGGATTAGGAATGCTTTATACCTTGAAAATAGAGAAATTGTTTTTGCAAACAATAAAAAAGTTCGGGTTTTGTGCACCACCGACGTCGATATTGTAACAAAAACTGAAGAGTGTAAATTTGAGGTGCCAGTGAAAGGAGCATTCTGTTTACCAGATTTAACGACTAATCTGTTGTCCGTGAGCCAGTTAATTAGCAACGTGAATAAAGTACAGTTTACCGGGAAAGGTTGCGATATTTACAATGCAAATGGTGTATTAGTGGCCACGTTTTCGTTAATAAATTAAGTTTACAAGTTGGGAATGCCAAAAAGTGTAATGGCTGCATCCGTGGTGTCTGCAAACACATGGCATCACATATTAGGTCAAATAAACCACAACTATTTAAATAAAATTAACACTGCCACGAAGGTAATTGACCTTTATGAAAAACTGACATAAGTAAGTAATCTTGCGCAGTTTGCTATGAAGGTAAGCAAAGTTGACTGCCTTTTGCTCATGTTGGTTCAAGAAGTAATGAGATACTCGGAGTAGTTCACGCAGACATTTGTGGACCTGTGGAGAAAGAATCCATTGGTGGTTGTAAATACTTCATGCTGTTTGACGATTATTATAGTCGCATGATATTTGTATATTTTCTAAAATACAAAAGCGAAGCCTTGACTTTAATTAATTTAGAGCAAAAGTGTAAAATTAAACTATGAAAAGAATCAAAACATTGAGAAGTGAAAATGGATGTAAGTCATGAAATATAGAATTGGATACATACTTGCTAAAGGAAGGGATTAATCATCAAAAAACAAACGCTTACACACCAGAGCAAAATGGATTATGTGAACGCCGTAATATCACAATCGTGGAGAAAGTGAGGAGCCTGTTGTTTGAAGCAAACTTAGACCAATATTTTTGGGCTGAGGCGACAAACACAGATGTTTTCCTTCAGAATCGAATTTTAGAATCGGTGTTGGATGGAAAAACGCAATTTGAAATGTGGACAGGAAGAAAACCTGACATAAACCATCTGAGAATATTTAGCAGTACTGTGACGGTTCATGTAGCTAAGGAAAGAAGACAAAACTGGGACAAGAAGTCAGAGAAACATATATTGATGGGATTTCCAGAAGAATCTATCATACCAGTAAATGAGAGCACATCTAATGCTGAACAAAAAGAAGAATGTTTAGATTCAGTGGGGGACACTTTTGTAAAAAATTAAGAGTAAGTTATAGAATCATCTGATGAGTTGTATATGCCAAGTGAAGGTGAAGACACTGATGATACTACTTAAACGACTGAACCAGAAGACAGGCCGATGAGGAGCAGAAAGAAACCAGATCGTTTAGGATTCTCAGATATGTGTATTGATGAAAATGTATTTGATGATACGAGTGGCTTACCTCCGGAAGAAGCACTAAAAGGACCTGAAAAAGAGCAGTAGTCAAAGGCTGTGAATGAATAACTTAAGCGTTTTGANCTCCGGAAGAAGCACTAAAAGGACCTGAAAAAGAGCAGTAGTCAAAGGCTGTGAATGAATAACTTAAGCGTTTTGATAATAATAGTGCATGGGAGTTGGTAGATGCTCGAAAAAGTGGTACGGTTGTGAAGTGCAAATGGGTTCAAAGAAAGAAATATGACAATGCTAATAATGTTCGATATCTTGCTAGGCTCGTGGCGTGTGGTTATATGCAAAACCAAGGTGTGAACTATTCAGAGACATTTTCACCTGCTGTTAGGCATATAACACAATTATATTGTTATTTGCATTATCTGCTCAGCTAGGTTTAAATATAACACATCTTGACGTGACTACGGCTTTCTTGAATGGGGAGCTTGAGGAATCAATTTATGCGCAAAAACCAGGTGGTTTTCCTGTAACAAAAAGTTGTGGGAAAGTACTTAAATTAAAACGGGCCATTTATTGCTTACAGCAGTCTTAAAGAGCATAGTATAAGAAGGTCGATGAGTATCTGATGATAATGGGTTATAAGCGTTCTAAGATAGCGTCTTGTTTGTATACCAAAAATAAGAAAAGTCGCAGAACAATTGTTACACTTTATGTCAACGACTTCTTTATTTTCTAATGATAATGAAACTATGTGTTTAAAAATGCATTAGAGTCACAGTTTAAAATGAAGGACCTAGGAGAGGTTAAGCAATGTCTTGGAATGAGTGTAAATGTAGACAAAACTAAAGGTNACAGTTTAAAATGAAGGACCTAGGAGAGGTTAAGCAATGTCTTGGAATGAGTGTAAATGTAGACAAAACTAAAGGCAAAATTACTTTGACTCAGAAAAAATTATATAAACCAATTATTAAAAAAATTCCATATGACAGAATGTAAAATTGCAAATACTCGTTTATCGTTTAGAGGCAAAATTAATTATTAACAAAGAGGAAAATTGTTAAGACCAAATGCCATACCAACAGCTTATTGGAAATCTTATGTATTTGGAGGTTTTAACTAGGCCTGATATAGCATTTGCGATTAGTTACTAAAGCCAATTTAATAACTGTTATAATCAGGAAACATGGTTGTATGCTAAGCGAGTTCTGAGGTACTTAAAGAAAGAAAGCATTTTGTTCTCAAATATAAAAAAAACGGAAATCCGCAGTTAGAAGTGTTTTTTTATGCTTATTGGGGAAATAATGTAATAGATAGGAAGTCATACACCGGCTTGTGCTTTGTATTAGCTGGGTGTGAGATCTCATGGGAACCAAAGAAACAGAAAACCCGTAGCTTTATCAAGCATGGAAGCATAATACATGGGTGTCACAGAAGGGTGTAGAGAAGCAATATATTTGCACAACTTGTATGAAATAACTAGAGAGATATATCCTTTAACTGTGTTTAATGCCAATCAAGGGGCACTTAAACTCGATGTAAATAATGTTTACCATAAACGAACTAAATACATTGATTTGCGCTATCATTTTTGTAGAGAATGTGTTAGTAATAAAATTTTAGAGATGCCAGCTTACTTGTTAACCAAGAGTTTGAACACTGCTAAACGTTATNTACTTGTTAACCAAGAGTTTGAACACTGCTAAACGTTATTACTTCATGAATATGTTGGGTATTCAATTTGTTTAGATTTTATGTATAATCAAAATGTGTATACTTATTTGATATCGTGGGGTTGTTGTTATAATATCATAATAAGTAACTACTGCTGCCATCTAGTTAGTTTGTACTCTTTGGTTTGAACTTTTTTGTTTGTACTCTTTGGTTCTTTGAATATATTCTTTCGATCACTAGTAGGTAATTAGCACGTTTGTTTCATTTAATTCTCACATATAATCAGTAATATTTTCAAGTAGTGAGGCGGCAGTTCTTACCTTCGTTATTTGTACCTTGATGGCCGATTGCAGAGGGGAGAGTCACTAAGCTTGCAGCTCTCCCCCTCTCCCTTCTAAATGTCAGAGTTTATACTTTATGAAATGACGTATGTATTGCGCATTATTTTACTTTCTTACTGTTGTGTCATTTGAAATGGTTTCATTCAAACAGATACGTATAAGTTAGAGAGGAGATAGAATGTATTTTTATATAACTAAGTGCTTCTTTAAACATTGTTCTCCTTGCACGCTATTCTAAAAGTTACTTTACCACTTTCAAACAGTTGTTGCTAGATAAAGACATCTTGATTCATTGTTTTGTGATAGAGTTCGGTTTACCGGGTCATAAACTTCTCATTAGCATTAGTTTGTTATTCATTATTACTTCCCTTTTTACGTTAGTTATTTTGCAAACCGTAAATCCTTATTTGCCATCATGTTAAAACATTCCTACGGAAATAGAGTATTGAAAGACGTATTAATACATTTCCCAGCCTTTAGCATTCAAATTATCCTGCATTGGTCATCCCCTCCCATGCTTGGAAGAAGTCAATGACTGCAGAGGAAAATTATATTTATGTGGTCCAGTATTCATTGTGACGCCATTTACGGACCATTATAGCGGCGTGTTTAAAATTACTGGAAAGAAATCCTATCAGAAAAATCTGCTTACTTCTGAAACACCGTGAATGTAACACACCGTATTGTTATAAAAAGTGTGATATTTAGTGTGAAGTATTGATAACCTCCTCTATAGTCATATATCCATACGCATGAAACCAAAATAAACGCTTTTTAAAAAATAATAATTTATATCAAGTTTTATGGAACACTTTAATTTTTGGAAATAAAAATGTGATAATATATTTTAGTTTTTTTAGATATTGAAAAAAAAAAATGGAAACATTAAAGAGACTTCACAATTCACAGCATTGTGGTTTTGAATTGTGTAAACATCATGTATCGGTTAGCCATTGGTATTTTATATAAATACTAGTGTTTTCGCCCCTGGAATTTTTATGACATATGAATATACAATCACACACGTAAAACAAAGTAGAAAAAAAATTTAAATAAAAATTCCTTACGAATTAAACTCTATCATACAGCAATTAATATNCAATAAAAATTCCTTAGGAATTAAACTCTATCATACATCAATTAATATGCTATAATTGGACATATTTGTAAAATAAAAGGCCTATGGACAGTAAAATGCTAAATATGACAAACATAGATTGAATGGAAACCAAAGGGATTTCTGTATTTAAAAATGTGATTATTATATAACAAAAACTGTAAGTTTTATGTATATATAAATATACTAACTGTGCCTGCGGTTCCGCTCGAGTGGACTACAGAATTATTGTTTAGGTTTTTTTTTTTAATAAAGTAAAATTTTACTTATTGTTAATCTTCTATACTCTTTACATTTTATAAAACTCAACGTCTCGATGAATTAAATGGTAAAAACACTTATTAGTATTTCTCTGTTACAAATAGATATATGTTACCGCGAAGTTTTATTTAAGTATTTTTATTCTACGCAATTCTTTACTATATGATATTTGTCCATCTTTAAAGGTATAGACAGCGTATTGCAAGAAAGCGCGCTGGCGGCAAACTTTATTCCGACTTGATTCACTACTATCGTTCGTAAATTTTTTGAGATATTTTCTTGCTATAAAAAGTAGCTTATATCACATTTTAGCCCTCCGACTATTTCTGTGCAAGAAATTACGTCAATCTGTTGCTCGGTTGCGGCGTTGCATTGTTATTCATTTTGTGTACTTTTTCATTTTCAAATAAGAATTTCCCCATGGGAATGAGATATTTTCTTGTGATAAAAAGCAGCCTGTGTCACTTCCCGGCCCTCGAACTATCGCTGTGCAAAAATTCACGTCGATCTGTTCTTCCGTTGCGACGTCATCCTACACTAACAACTTTCTGTGACGCAGCATTGTACCCCGAGCGCTATTTTTACTAAAAAAACATTTCCTGAGGGAATGAGATATTTTTTCGGGATAAAAAGTAGCCTATGTCATTCCCGGCCCTCCAAATATCTCTATACAAAAAATCACTTCACTCCGTTGCTCTGTTGCTACATGAAAGAATTACAAACAAACAAACAATCAAACACACGTTTGCATTTATAATATTAGTTAGGATTATACATATAAATATACACACATAAACATTTTCAGATTTTGGACCAAGGAGTTAAACGAAACCTCCATTATTTAAAGTGTGTATAAATAACATAGAACTGGTTGGGCTCTTACTCTGACCTGTTATTGACTTCACTAACCATTTCTTACACTAATCCTCACGGTAGAGCATCAAGTACTATTTCAGAACATTTTCGTTCCCACAAAGGAAAGCTTGTCGTGCCCAAAGGCTTAAAACGTTTTGGTACAGAAGACAGGCAAGTATGATGTTCGAGAAAGGTGTTTCAGAAATGTATTACAAGTAGCAATAATATATAGATTTGTGAATAATTTTAAGCCTGCATATAAATATCGTAAACATAATTTTTTTGTTTACCACTATTTGTATACATTATACTGTCGAAATCCTATTTATGTTTCCAGAATACAATAAAATTTCTTACTTTTATATGATGCGGCCCTAAATATTTGCAACACCGCTATTTGAAAATAAGTGTCTAAAGTATATTAATTTTATTAATATTAAGTGCCTTACGAATCATTATTTGATTGCTAAAATTGGGGGGAATGGCAAAGAAATTTCATGAGATGAAATATTTAGAAATTTACGTTATGCTTTCTTTCAAAATTAATTTGATGAAATTTTTTTTCGGTATATTTTGCGAGCGCACCAATATTTATTTTAATCGATCCAGTAATTATAGACATACACGATGCGGCTTTAAAACTTTCTGAAAGTTGCAGCATTTAACGAAATTTACATTACTTACATTACGCTAATTTGGTACAAAAAAATTCATGGGGTGGCAATAATAGTAAGTGTTCCATAAATTTAGTATACGAGCTTTAAATTTAAAGTTTTGCAATCTCCCAAAAATGTGAATACTCAAGGCTATATATGTGTTAATTTAGTATACTTTTTACGTTACTGCTAGTAAAACAAATTTATTTGCACTTGAACGTATAGTTCTCAGGATGACACATCAACCTGATAATCTGTACTGCCGCCGTTATAAATAAAACTGTCGTATATGGTTGAAAAGTATAAGGTTGTATGAAGTAACTAGGCATTAAAATTGCGTAAAGATTTGTGTAATTAAATATAGTAGTTCAAAATGTATTAAACCATACACACAGCCATGCAATAAAAATATTTTTTAATTGAATTTTGTCTTTGTAAGTAATGTGGGCTAATGTTTTAAGACCTCAGTTCAGTCATCCATGTTACGTAATACTACACAACAGTCAGAAAAATTAAGAAAATTTAAAAAATAGTTATGCAAATTATCTCAAGTTGAAATAACTTTATTTTTTTAATCATTTTGAAACCATTATTATAATGTTTATTTACTGTTTCAGTATGTACCTCTCCAAGGTCTTCATATTGTAGAGAACTGTCGCACTCAGTGAACTGTTTGTTTTTGCGGCGAAGTTTGTCAAAAATTTTTTATTGTTTCAACGTTGCAATAGCCGGGAGGGGTTCACCGTGTTCCCAGGACCATAGATTTTGAAAAAAAAGAAGGGGGATGGAAACTGTAGTAAAAGGGGGACACGTGGCGGTCGCGAACAATCACGAACTCGCTTCGGGCACGTGCCGATTACCCTGGGAGTGACTTCGGCACGCACGAACTATCCCGAATAATTGCGAGGAAGCGGACTTGCGCCATCGAAAATTCACCGCCGCATCCCTCTCACTTCTGCTCCGGAGACAAACAATTTCGAAACAAAATAAAAGGACACTGCGCTGATTGAAACTCGGTGCAAGTCTTAAACGCCCCAGTAATTTCGAGCAGCATTAACGACTTTTTCGCTCCACTATGATTCAGAACAATGTTTGACTCTGGATGTGTTTTTCAACTGATGAGGCCAAACGATCGGTTCTTTCCCGATTTTCACGATTGAATTTCCATTCTACCTTTCATTTATGGACTCCGGATGTTAAAAGATATTGGCTGAGTGATTTCTGAACTACAGACGCTTACGAATAATGTATCTGTGAGTTATGTAAATGTATTGTTTAACTAATATCGCGACAGTGGTAGGGTTTTCTTCGTTCGGTGCCAAGGATGCCGTCCGCCATTTTGGTATGCGTCACAGTCTCCGTACGCCATCTTGTATCCTTGACCTTTGTCGGCCATCTTGGTAACCAGTACATCACCATCTTGGATTCCACCATTTTTTTTTTGCTTTTCATGCTCTCTCATTCCGTCTTGACTGTCTGTATTCCATCTCGTCCACCATCTTCTTTCTGGCCGCGTATTGTTTTCGCCTGCCATCNTTTGCTTTTCATGCTCTTTCATTCCGTCTTGACTGTCTGTATTCCATCTCGTCCACCATCTTCTTTCTGGTCGCGTATTGTTTTCGCCTGCCATCTTGTTTCCCAATTACTCACCTTCGCATCTGCCGCTTGCTGTAGTCCTCTCGTCATCTGCCAGAGTACACCACCGATCCCTGAAATGTTGTTTTTTGCTTCTAGAGTGTGCCACCCTATTACTTAAATTCGTTAGACCCCGTTATCTTGTTTAGACTTGTATTTCATCGCCTGCTGGTGCCACAAGTGACGAACTCGCTCGGCTGCCATGTTGATTCTAGAGTTAGCTGCTAGGGGTGCTGCTATTTATTTTGGAACTTAAAATATCACTGCAGTAGAGCGGGATCGACATGCCGAATTTTGGGATGGCTTGCAGACACCTTACAACACTCGGTTATCGGGACAGGTGTGGGGACAAGGGTTTAAAAGAAGTAATACCGTATGTGTGAGGTGGACAAATATATATTTTGTCGCAATTATTCTAATGCATAGTAATATTTTTATATAAAATTTTTTTTTTTGCTATCCCAGGCTGATATAGACAAGCAATAGGAATTGTTTTATATAGTCATAGACATGCAATAAGAATTTTTTCGTATGATCATAATTATTTTTAATATTTTTTTCTATCTAAGTATNATTTTTTCGTATGATCATAATTATTTTTAATATTTTTTTCTATCTAAGTATTTATTTTTAGGCATATTTTTTCTTTTGACTGCCCTGCAGAATTCATGTTGTGAATTGCCTCCTGCATACCTTCAGACATTAGTCGAGTTCATGCCACGTCGTCTTGCGGCACTTCTNGGGGGGGGTCATACATGATATTAGGCAGGTGTACCAGTATTTTTGGCTCCTCCGTGTATTACTTCAAAAGCACTCAGAAATATACATTTTCGCCCATGTAAAGTGTGCATCCTGACACAAATCTGAGTCCTTTGTTAAACATAAAACCAACATTCTGGCACTTATAAACATCGTGGCGGCGTGCAGTAGGCTTGAAGGCAAAGCCCTGCAGCAAAATCGACACCCATAAGCGACTGATAGTTCATTATATGATACACTATTGGACCCAGATGGTTCGGATGTCGTCACGTCGGAAGGAGCACGAACCAGGAATGAAGATGTCTTCGTGGAAAGAGATATTGCTCCAGGTGACGAGTTCACAGGCTCGTTGTTCACACTGGTCGCAGTTGATTTCGGTAGAGGAGCCATAGGTTCGACATGACCATCCATCACACTGCCGATAGTAGCCGCAAGAAATATCTGTTGCAGAACCAACACTGTGACTTCGATGAGGCCTGCAGTTTCACTTTGCATAACCTAACATGTTTGCAGTAAGTATCGCTGCGATAAACCAACGACTTACTTCATAAGCATATATATTTGATGCGGTTGGGATTCATCATACAGCCATAAATTGCATGCAGTAGTGCGATGTGTTTTATGCTAAAATACACTGAAGAGCCAAAAAAAAACTGTAACAAATGACTAATATCGTGTAGGGCCCCCGCGAGCACTCAGAAGTGTCTCAAGACAATGTGACATTGACTCAACTAATGTNATGACTAATATCGTGTAGGGCCCCCGCGAGCACTCAGAAGTGTCTCAAGACAATGTGACATTGACTCAACTAATGTCTGAAGGTATGTAGGAGACAATTCACACCAGGAATCCTGCAGGGCAGTCCACAAATCCATAGGAGTGCGAGGCGGTGCTCTAGAGAAGACTTGTCATGCAACGTTCGCATCCCAGATATGCTCAATAATGTTCATGTCTGGTGATTTAGGTGACCAATTGAAGTATCTAAGGTCAGAAGAGTGTTCATGGAGCTACTCGGTAGCAACTCTTGACATGTGGGGTGTTGCATTGTCCTACTGGAATTGTCCACGTCCGTCGGAATTCACAATGGACATGAATGGATACAGGTGATCGGACAGGATGCTTACGTATCTGTCACCTCTCAGAGTCGTATCTAGACGTATCAGGGTTCCCATTTCACGCCAACTGCACACGCCCCATACCATGACAGAGGCTCCACCATNGTCGTATCTAGACGTATCAGGGTTCCCATTTCACGCCAACTGCACACGCCCCATACCATGACAGAGGCTCCACCACGTTGAATAGTCCCCTGTGTACATGTAGGGTCTATGGATTCATGAGGGAGTCTTCATACCCATACACGTCCATCCACCCTATACAATTGGAAACGAGACTCGTTAGACTAGGCAACATGTTTCCAGTCATTAACGGTCCAATAGCGTTGTTGGCGGGCCCAGGCAAGGCGTAAAGCTTTGTGTCGTGCAGTCAACAATGGTACACGAGTGGGCCTTCGTTTCCGAAAGCCCATATCAATGATGGTCCGTTGAATAGTTCGCATACTGGCACTTGTTTAAGTGCCCAGCATTGAAAGCTGTGCCAATTTGAGAAAGGGTACGGTCTGTCATGTTTACTGATTCTCCTCAGTCGTCGTTTGTCCTGTTTGTTCACGATCTTTTCCCGGCCTCAACGATGTCAAAGATTTGATATTTTACTGGATTCTCGATATCCACCGCACACTCGTGAAATGGCCGTAGACGAAAATCCAAATTTTATCACTACCTCGGAGAGGATATATCCCATCTCTCGTGCACCGACTATAACACCATGTTCAAACTCACTTAAATCTTGATAACCTGCCATTGTAGCAGAAGTAACCGATCTAGTAACTTTGCCAGACGCTGGTTTAATTTATAGGTGGTGCCGACCACATCGCCTTACTCTGATTGGTTCCATACCTCTGTTATTTGCATAAGCACGCCTATACCAGTTTTTTTTGGCTCTCCAGTTTGCCTTGTTACAGTAGCTGCAAGTATAAGTTTTTTTCTGGCGGAGGTACCCATCCGAAGAATTCGATGGCACTGCTGGTCCCATGGCCATTGTAATCGGCAATGTTGCTATTGTAGATAGCCCACCCGAAGAAGTCGGTGGCATTGCTGGTACCACACACGAAAAAGGTAATGCCACAGCTGTAGGTCTCATTAGCTCAGGAATGTCCAAAGACATCACAGTTACTAAATAAGAGGTAGACTATAANATGCCACAGCTGTAGGTCTCATTAGCTCAGGAATGTCCAAAGACATCACAGTTACTAAATAAGAGGTAGACTATAAAAACTAGATGAGACGACCCGTACCTCCACACTTTTGTCGACGAACAGCTGATCCTCTTCAAGGAGCCCTTATTTACACCGATAGAATCCTTTCCCCACTCTCTTATTATCTTGCCTCACACCCCCTTTCCCTTCCATCCGGCACAACACCTGCTTCAACCTTTAGGCATGTGTACATTCCCAGGTCCATCTGTGCGAATTCAACCTACATCAGTTTTACACCAATACATAACTAGGTTATGTAGCATAGGACTTATGTGGATTTTCTTTTTTTGAGGTTTCTATATGAAAAAAAATAGTGTAACGAGTTAGGGAAAAACCCTCATTTAAAACGTTTTACATGCAATTTATTATACATATAAATACATAAACNTAGTGTAACGAGTTAGGGAAAAACCCTCATTTAAAACGTTTTACATGCAATTTATTATACATATAAATACATAAACTCCATAACACAAAAAATATTCAGTCCCTGTCGATTTTTTTTTTATTGTTCTTCGGAACCGATGTCTGGGGGGACTTCTTTTCTATTCATAGGCAGTAGATCCACCATTCGCGCAACAGCTGTGCGTTCCTCCACGCGCATGTCCAGCCAGGTTCTGACCTGTCACAAAGATTTCGCTGCTGTTCGTCGAAAAATTTCGTCAGGTTGAGCAGCGAAGGACAGCCTACTTGAACTACACATTGATGATTTCAATATCGCTTTTGCACAAGGCGCTCAACCATTTTGTCTTCTCAGACAATGCCATGTAAACCGTAACTTGTGGATACAGCATCAGCAAGTCGCGCAGCATATTTCCCACATGGTGGTATGGAATTTTGCCTTCGTCCCACTCCAGTCCACGCTGGTACTTTGTCAGCCAGTCGTTCGTCTTCTTGCTTTTCTCGTCCAACAGTTTCCACGCATGAAGGGGAGGCAGGAGCTCATGCATGTTTTACCATCGTCGTCATAGGACACTACGATCTCCTTGAGCACATAGCCACTCTGGCTCTGGACGCCTTGCAGATTATGTATTGTAGGCTACATCCTGCGATTGTTTATGCTTCAAGTCGACTTAACAGATATCCCTTACTTCCCATCGTATGTATGCCCTCGGAGGCATTCACTAAAGTATCTTGATGACTTTGTCTCGACAATTGTTTGATGCGAGTCGGTCGTGAAGTATCAGATAGAAACCGTNCACTAAAGTATCTTGATGACTTTGTCTCGACAATTGTTTGATGCGAGTCGGTCGTGAAGTATCAGGTAGAAACCGTACATGCTGGCCGGAATATTTCCATGTGTAGTGAATTCGATTTTGCAGTCGATCACTTTCAAATTTATACGCTTTTCTTGTTTAATCTCATCAAACACCATTAGCGGGGCAAAACTCTTGAAGATATCTGGGCTCAGTATTGAGGATTGCNTTCTTGTTTACTCTCATCAAACACCATTAGCGGGGCAAAACTCTTGAAGATATCTGGGCTCAGTATTGAGGATTGGGTGCTTTCATAATATGCATTTTGGAATTGAGCATACATTTAATATGCAAGCAAAAACTGTCAATTTTCCAAGTTCANGTGCTTTCATAATATGCATTTTGGAATTGAGCATACATTTAATATGCAAGCAAAAACTGTCAATTTTCCAAGTTCATGTCCATGTCCATATAAGGATAGCTTTCGGTATTCAAATATATTTTCACATTTTCTATTTGAGATGTGTCAAACTGCGAACGGCACACTCTCCCATTGTGCTATCTTCCGGTCTGTCGTTCGACGATGATGTACCTAGGTTACTCGGTGGCAATGCTGGACTTCACCATCCAGTTAATGCACTGGTTTGGGGGCAATCCGGAGTAGGTTTCGAGACTCCACTATCTGAAAGCCGTAACGATGGTTTTGCCATCTTCCACATTNTATCTGAAAGCCGTAACGATGGTTTTGCCATCTTCCACATTCTTCAGCATATTGATGCATTCGGTCGTTCTCAGCTGAACATGATGCAGCATCCATTCGATAGACTGTAGCTTCATTTCCACTTTCTCGAGGTTTTGCCCCGTACCTACGATGGCATCTGCGATTGTATTGGCTAGTAGCAGTACCAGTTCCTGCTTCAAATTGATTATAATTCGTTTGTACTCTTCGACTAATCCCAGCAACATGGCTACAGGAATGGAGACATTGAACATCCCTTCTGAGTATATAGTAACACTGTAGGCATCTACTATCGCCCAGCCTGCCATCCTTGCGGCAGAGAGCTCGTTCGGCATGAGCGAGAGGTTATTTTTGATCGTGGTCGTAATTCCAACATCTATCGTCTGGTCTACATCGACACGATTGAGCAAATACGTGATGCGATTGATGAGGTGGACAATACCATTGCTCATTAATTTCGTCGATCCCGGATTTTATCCATCTTCTTTCGTCAATTTCCCCATGAATCGCAGGAATGAATGACAATGAGGAATGCATATATCATGGTGTTGTACTGCTACCCGAACTTCCGAGGGTACCATTCAATCAAGAATGGCTAGTATGAATGAAGTTCCACTTTCGTGANTCTTCAGCATATTGATGCATTCGGTCGTTCTCAGCTGAACATGATGCAGCATCCATTCGATAGACTGTAGCTTCAGTTCCACTTTCTCGAGGTTTTGCCCCGTACCTACGATGGCATCTGCGATTGTATTGGCTAGTAGCAGTACCAGTTCCTGCTTCAAATTGATTATAATTCGTTTGTACTCTTCGACTAATCCCAGCAACATGGCTAGAGGAATGGAGACATTGAACATCCCTTCTGAATATATAGTAACACTGTAGGCATCTACTATCGCCCAGCCTGCCATCCTTGTGGCAGAGAGCTCGTTCGGCATGAGCGAGAAGTTATTTTTGATCGTGGTCGTAATTCCAACATCAATAGTCTGGTCTACATCGACACGATTGAGCAAATACGTGATGCGATCGATGAGGTGGACAATACCATTGCTCATTAATTTCGTCGATCCCGGATTTTATCCATCTTCTTTCGTCAATTTCCCCATGAATCGCAGGAATGAATGACAATGAGGAATGCATATATCATGGTGTTTGTACTGCTACCCGAACTTCCGAGGGTACCATTCAATCAAGAATGGCTAGTATGAATGAAGTTCCACTTTCGTGANTTGTACTGCTACCCGAACTTCCGAGGGTACCATTCAATCAAGAATGGCTAGTATGAATGAAGTTCCACTTTCGTGATACTGTCTTTAAAAACGACCGGCTCGTCGATGTTTATGAAATCTTCCATGACTATCGACTGCGAAAGAAAATTTCGTTGGCACATTTTAACACCTTGGTCACCTGTGGCATACTGATTGCCGGTTTGATGTGTTACTTAGTTTTATTGCTTCTGGTTACTATAAAACTTATTCCCATCTTCTCAGATGCAAGCGTAGTGTGATCTCTTCGTTTCGAGAGTTCACCAACTCTTAGCACTGGTCGACTACCTTCACTACCACCTCGTGTGCTCATTTTGCGACGACCAGAAAATAAATGATGCTTTGTGGTGCCACGACCAGTTTTTAACGTGGAGATACCATTGGCGAAAAATCGTGCAGCTTATTGCTTGGCCTGCCGTTGATATACGTGCCACTCGCCAAATTAAATTTTATTCGTATCACATTAAAAGGTAACGTGTTTACAGGTCGCAACGATTGGCTGAATTTTCCAGCTTCGTATATACATGGCTCGATCCCCAGTATCGTTCCGATGGATTCCAGATTCGTATAGTCGATATATTCGCTGCATCTGACGACGCTTTACAGACTATTGGAATTTCCATGAAGTTCGAATTCTTTGTCGGGAGATAGCAAATCTTCGCTGTTCCTTGCAATGTCGTCTAATTCGTAAGANTTCCATGAAGTTCGAATTCTTTGTCGGGAGATAGCAAATCTTCGCTGTTCCTTGCAATGTCGTCTAATTCGTAAGTGCGAATGGGCAATGTTACCTCATGGGAGACATTACCACTTTTCACGAGATATATCGTGCATTTTTTTCATCGATTTTCAGTATTGCATTGTACCTTTGAAAATGGACCAAACCTATGCACCATTNATATATCGTGCATTTTTTTCATCGATTTTCAGTATTGCATTGTACCTTTGAAAATGGACCAAACCTATGCACCATTCCCCCTCCAGGCCAAGTGGAGGAAAATGTACCCCACGCAGCTCGGAGCTACGAACCATCAAGGTAAGTATTATCGACATGACTGATGGTTTCTTGTTCATGTATAGCAATTTTATTAAAAAGCCTGTACGAATTAACAAGGAAGCGAAGACATGAGTGCCCAGATTTCCACGTGTTAGGCACCTGCTCCATTTAGTATTTTTAAGCCAGATTGCAATTTTTCTGTTACTGTCGCAGTTCGGGTGGGTGATGCAAATTACTGAAACTGCCGTAATAGTCTGCACATTTGTCATGTTTCACACAAGTTACCAAGTGTGTACCGGGCCCAGCTGTCGTGTCCAGATTAGCTATGGTGCATTTATTACATTTTGGTTAACAGGGCAAAGCATCTCTCATGAACACTCCTCTAAATATAGGTATCTTATATTTGTGTACAAACAGTTCCAAATCCACGTTCGTCAGCGGTCGTTTCCATAGAGATTTCATTATCGCATCTTCATGATGTGTCACATTTGCACATTTCCACCTCCTACTGGGTATGGCCTTAGGTAGACACCTTGGAAGTTTTTTTACCCATGGCGATAGCTTCCAAAAATGCATTATGTCTTTGGGCCTCGGAACAAAGCATCTGTTCGTTCGATGCTGTGTCGACAGCTCAGACGATACAAATCGTGGCTCCGATTAGGGCCTCCTAGGGCTCCGATTGCAGGCAAAAGTAGTGGAAAAATTCCACTGGTAGAATTTATGCAAGAATTTATTCCCCTTTTCACCACTTTTCACTTTACTTGCGCCTTCCGCTTGCTCTGTGCAAGTCTATTTTCACTTCGGCCTTCATCACATTGGAAATGGCCCTCGATGCTATTTTTCTCCGAGTCTGGTATCTGATGATTTTCTTATTTCGTCGGCCCACTGTGAGAGTATTTTGTCTTCCTGGTGCCTAGCTTGTAGATCCTTGTGCTGGGAATAGGCGATGTTGTGCTGCTTGAATGCATCGTCCAGGGCATTGATACCGGTGTCACAGTGTGTCAACCTTTAACTAGCAGGGTTNTGTTGTGCTGCTTGAATGCATCGTCCAGGGCATTGATACCGGTGTCACAGTGTGTCAACCTTTAACTAGCAGGGTTCCTAGCCCACAGAACTTGTATCCAGAAATGTGCAGCTTTAATGATATTGTCTTATTTCTTCGGGACATCGGGGTGAACTGACATAAAAACTTATAACTACACTCCTGGACGAAAAGTACTAATGATGCATCTCGTTTATCATTTCTGCAGTACAGCATTTACAGCTCTGCACAGTGTGTCGTCATTAAATAATGACCTTCTAGATGAAAACTTCAAGAATGCCATGTCAATGCAAACTTTGACAACATCGGTTTACCTGGAGGAATGCTTTAAATAGAAATTTTTAAATTTGCAGAGCTGGTTCTACGCAATTACAATAATCTCCACATGTACCACAATCAGCACCACTTGCACCACAATCAGCACCATATACACTACAATCAGCACCACATGCACCACAATCACCGCCAGATGCACCCCAATCACCACCACATGCACCCCTATCACCACCACATGCACCCCTATCACCACCACATGCACCACAAACAGTGCCACATGCACCACAATCAGCACCACATGCACGAAAATTAGCACAACACACCACAATCAGCAACTTCACGAACCAAAATCATCACCACAATAAGCACCACATGCACTACAAGATAGTAGTTGTAACATTGATATTGTCAAGCAAGATGAAGCTATCTACCACAAATTGCGACATGGAAGCCTATTTCCGAATGCAGTCTGCTGCATCATCATAGGACCATCATATTGCAGGGAAACATTTGTCCTNGACATGGAAGCCTATTTCCGAATGCAGTCTGCTGCATCATCATAGGACCATCATATTGCAGGGAAACATTTGTCCTACTGAGCCTTCTGTAAGAAGAGAATAACCTTAGGTTCGAGAATGTGTCCCTATACTCTCAATCGCTCCAGCAACCCAGATACCAGCCACTAGTACGAGTACTGCAGACTGTGGAAGGCCTATGCTATTTCCCTTACAGCGATAACGAAGCTGTCCTTCCACCAAGCGAAGCATTGCCAAACTCCGTATTTGTCTTTGATCACAATGCCTGCGAGACTGAAACTTGTATTCAAGAACACTAACATGGGATGGCATGCGAACATGGACTGTGTGTACTTCGGCTAGACTTATTCGTGCATACCCAAACTACAGCTACGCGACAATGCTAATGTGTTGGTGTTGTTTCGCATGGACGATATGAATTTGCGACATGTGTTTGACTACACCGTCAATACAGATATGGCATTATCGGATTTCAAGAGCGTGTGTTCTTTGTGCTAGAAAGACAAGTATGGATCTTTGGTGAACCTAAAGACTGACCTCTATATATATATGCAGGTACAGATGTGGTTTCGATCAGTTCATCGTCGACCATCGAGAATGAGTTACAGCATATTGCAATACAGGCAGAGTAGCCTCAAACTGNAGTTACAGCATATTGCAATACAGGCAGAGTAGCCTCAAACTGCGGCTTGTCAAAGATGAAGATGGAGGTGGTATCGTACCAAGAAACAATGGAACTTGCTATGCTGGCTGAAAGAATAATTCGAAACATTGGTGAACCTGAACGATCCGAAGGTGATGCTACTAAACTTTTCGTCCACTAAACTGGTAATGGCTTCATCTCGGAATTGCGCAATGTGTTGGATGATCAGAGCAAGTTCTTTCGCGCTTACTTGTCCGAGCTCGGGGCGAAGACGGATCGTGTGGAGATCGAGATCGTTCGCGATTTGTCGGCAATGGACTAGCAGATAACTATTGTTCTTAGGCAAATTACCGACAGACTGAATGTGTCATCTGCACAAAGTGAAGAGATTCTAAAATTGCTGAAAGATTTAATATAGCATACATTCGCTACCTTGATTTCCCGCATTCCCACGAAAATGGATATTTAAAACTATTGCAAGGACATATTTTATATGTGCAGCTTACTCCTGGAAAGGACAGAGAACCCATTTGTTGGAGACCCATGACTAAACCTATAAAAGAGAGCTGCATATTTCGTACGAGGAAATTCCGTCCGTGTTGGACTATGTATTAATTCCCTATTATTATGTGCATGTGCTTGGAAGACGATTTTGTTCAGTGTGCGCAGGACCGAAATGATCGACGCCATAAATCAGAGTGATTTGCCTTATGATTTAGTTACCACACAAGCCGGCATTATCAATCATTCGCCACCGTTCAACCTCGTCGAGACGTATAGGGAGAGACTTCACGTGTGTGAAAAAATTATAGTAGCATATTGAAGCCAGTGCATTACCGAGGACATGAGATTTTGGAGTTATGTCAATCTCTTTCGAATGTAAAAAATTAATTCTCTCTACCAATTTTTTTANCCGAGGACATGAGATTTTGGAGTTATGTCAATCTCTTTCGAATGTAAAAAATTAATTCTCTCTACCAATTTTTTTAAAATAATTTTTTTGTTAAAAAAATCAAATGTGATATTTTTTGTTTTATTACCAGTGAAATTTATGATACTTTACAATGTTGTAAAACAAAGCAATAAGAAAAAAAAATTCATTCCTCACTCATTCATACATTAAACACACACANACTTTACAATGTTGTAAAACAAAGCAATAAGAAAAAAAAATTCATTCCTCACTCATTCATACATTAAACACACACAAACACAGAGCCCGACATAACACCAGTGGTGACCCATGTTCTGGGTGACACAGGTTTGATTCTCAACTCATCCGGCCCAAATTATTTTATTTTCAAATCATTCCAGGTAAATGCCTGGATGGTTTCTTCGCCAATTCCTTACTTGTTCCTGCCTGCTCTAGCAACCCGCTCCGTCTCTAAAGGGTGTACACATTACTTCTTTAGTATTATTTTGGTTCACGCAACCCCTAGAAAATTAAAAGTCACGCTACTCTTTTACGGTAATCAACTAGGCGTACACAAACGAGAATGATATATATCCAAGTCTATAATGACAGGATGGACAAATCATGAAACTAAAACTGATTATAATAATTTTTTCATGTTGCATAACCAAGAAAATTTGTTTGAAAACAAAATAGATTGTAAAAAAATTGGCATCTGTTATATAAAAATTGTAACTCTTAACATCTCTCATGTTCTTATTTACCCACTTAAGAAGCTAATTCACATTTTTGCAGTACACCACTGGACGATGAATTAATCTTCTCACGACCTCGTACGTAAGCGGACTTTACTATACGAAAAAAAAAAAAAATNCACCACTGGACGATGAATTAATCTTCTCACGACCTCGTACGTAAGCGGACTTTACTATACGAAAAAAAAAAAAAAAATGAGAATTATAGATACTACCATGCCAAAATATGAAAAGTTAATTTTAAAAAAATCGAGCTCTGTTTACCCGCTTAGGTATTCAATGTCCCAGTAGCAGAATTCGATGGTAGAGTTACCAGGAGGCGAAATGCATACATATGTATACGACCCAGCGACGGTGGGGTGAAGCTCCTGGTGCTGTGAAACATAACGAGGTTCTGCCGTGATAAATCACCGTGCGTGCATTCGGGAGAACCCAGGTTCAGTCATTAGCCCAGACATCCTGATTTGAGTTTTCTTCCATATTTTCTCGAAATATCTCCAGGGGTACGCTAAATGGTCCCTTAACGTAGGTCATGTTCGATTCCTTCCTCCGATACTGATTGTGCATGTAGCCTCGTTTAATACAAAGTCCAAAATTTATTCAACTTGAAATGGCGAAGCGTGGTGGGGGCCCGCCGTGTTGCTTAAAACTTGTAATTTTTTTTTATATAAATTAAAAACTTCTTTTTAAAATAAATTTTTAGAACAATAAAAAAATTGTATAAATTTTTGGAATTTTAAATTTTTTACGATTTTTTATTTTTATTTTTACATTTTTGTGTTAAAGGTTATGTAAGGTTACAAGAATGGGGTCAAGGTCAAGGGTCAAGGACACCCATATCCAAAATGGTGTTCGGGTGACGTCATAACATGGCAGGCGGCCGGCACGAGCGCCAGTGCCCCGTGTCCTCTGAGCACGAACATTTGAAATATTGCAGATAATCCTTGACAACTCGACCTTCCGTAAATATGCATTACAGCGACAGGTTAAGTTTACAAAATTGACACCCTTTTACGGTACACGTGTTTATGCCGTACCCATTTTCAGTCTCTGACCTCCTCGCCACTTCCCAATGATGGTTTGCCGGTTCCCTCCTAACTGCATCGTTAGCCCGTTAAGTTCCAGCACGTGTTGCACGAGAACTATATTTATTGTTGGTAGCGTACACAACAATCTATCATTAACCGGTGTTTGAAGCGTCTTACTTGTGATAATTATGTGGTATGTTTAAGTTTCAGCACCTGTCATTTCTGAACAATTAATGCCGACTTCAAAAAACGCGCAGCACGTTGTTCACTGATTGCGAAAAGTATGCTCGAAACAAGTAGAGTGCACATCATAGAATCCCACGATTGCAACACTTGAGCTCAGAAATTAATTTGGGACTGAAACGTGACATTAATTCTTCGCTGCAGTTGTTGAAAAAGAAGAAACTTTCGAAGTGAAAATTACTTGCGAATGTCTCATAACTGTCACTTTGAGGCATACAAAAAGGTTTTCAGTACATTTGTTGCACAAGAAGCAACCAATCGTTAAATAGTTGGTGGGTCAACTTCTGGACTCGCACGGCATCGACCATGCTTTCACCTTTCCGCAACATGACAGACGTGAGCGAGTGCACTAGGGATAATATGTTGCAGGGTTAAACACAACTCCGTTGTGTACGGTTACGCACGCATGCATTATAAAGCAGCGCGAGTTTAAATTAAAGCGAGGCCGGAGAGCACGCGAGGAGGGCGAAAGAGGCGTGCGGATATAGGCGACTGCGCTGCCATTACCCCAGAACGGCGAGCGAGCAGGAGAGTTTGTTGACCTGGATTAACCGCAAACAGTCCTCTCGCCAGCCATCAGAGCCGAGTGGACACCATGTATTATGGACAAACACCATTAACTATTCAGAGGGCGGTGTCAACACTGCGAGAGGTGTATCCCGCTGGAGGGGGCCGTGGCCCAGGGCTGGCCGCCTCGACGTTTGCCGTCGTTCTGCGGCTTTTCTCAGCAGCCAAAGCGACTTTCCGGACTTAAAACAAACCAGCAACGCCGGCCCGCAGCGCTCTGCTGGCCCGTGAGCCAGTGCCTTTCGCTCAGCATTACCTATGTTCTGGTGGCAGGCTTCAGTACAACTCCACTTGCTGTTTTTCAAAAGGAAATAACCCAAAGATCAACATTTAATTTAAGGAAAATTTTTTTTTAATAGCTTACTGAAAAAATCTAGGAACGTGACAATAAATACTGTATAAAATTTCCTAGAGTGAGATAGACTTTGACATGTGTCTAAAAAATTTATCAGGGGAGAAATGTTGAGTTAATTGAATTAGGAATACTTTCGTATGAAATAAACTGTTTTCTTTAAATTAAGTAGTATGTACACGTAAAGTGGATGAAAACACACTGATAGATAACTTGTAAATCACGTTTCACACAGAAGAACGTATCTGAATGGAAGTTACTTTGTGGTAAATGCGAAAGAAGGCATGGAGGAATAAAACTATTAAAAAAACATTGTGTTATTTAAAAGTAAAATGAGGCCAAGAAAGTCTTGTTAACATCGTGAATTTTACTGAACAAATATACAATTCAGTGTTTGCGCTGAACATGTAGGTACTCACACGCCGCAGAGACTGAATCCAACATTAATCTGATCTGGCCAATGTTCGAATGACACGGCAATATCCTCACTTGAGATGATTGCATTTTCTAACCAAACATTTGTTGCCATTTTAACTGCTAATTAGGATTTAATATAGGCCAACGTGAGGCTTATATTACTGACAGGAGAACGAATTCGGGTTCTTCGTAAAATCAATATTTCTGCAGCTTTGTTTTGAAGGTAAGTATTCTCAATGTCAAATATGACCGTTGAAATCTTTGGAATCCTAACATATAGGCTAGTTAGAATTTAAAGACAAAATACTAGTTTTTAATGACTGAGGTAGGCCTATTCAGTGGCAGCGTAATAACACAACTCAGTCAAATTTTCAAGTTTCAGAGGCATGCTGATAATAAGTTAGAGGATGTTTACGATAAACCAAGTAATTTTAGAAGTCCCGCTTTATGCATACTTAAGTGCACATTTTATTTTCTTCCACCGTATGTAAAATTAACATTTCCATGGGACTAAATACTTTATTCATAATCAGTCAATTGAAACGTGAAATTGTCGTTTATTTTTACACTTTCATTCATCAAAAATCCGGAATGAACGAAATAATTTCAATATTCACAAATGTTTACCTAACACTTGTAATTCAACGTTAAAGCAAAGAGCTATTTCCCCTCAATGTTACCAACTTTACTTGGCGTAAGCTACTCAGTGTTCCTGTTAAAATACATGCAGGTAGAGGTAGTGACATTTTTCAAATTATGATTTCCAAAGTTCTCACTTTATTGTGAACAGCCTTTAAGCAAAGTGAATTTCACACTGTATCTATGGCATTGTAAAGGCAGATATTTAAAAAGAGTTAACAAACTAATGTTTACTTAATTTAATTTCTCTTCTTGTGATATTTCTTTGAATAATTAAAAATTAATGTTAAATTTAGTGATTTTAAAAATTAAATATATATGGTACCTACTTTACTTTGCACCTTTTTCCACGCTGCGCCATTCTGTTTCGAATACTATATGTTTAGACGCAACCAAACTCGGCAATTCTGGCCAATTTTGCAGAAATAGAAAATAGAGGCAAGAAGTGGAAACAAATTGACACCTGCCAAAGCTGAGGTTTGGACGTAGGTGTTGTAATCTGTTCTGTGGCGTGAGGCGCCAACACTTAATACTAGTCCTCAGTGATCGGGCGTAGGAATGCTTCGACACTGTAGTTTAATGGTCCAATTCACTAATGAATGAATACAGGGTAATTCATATTTCACAAATCGAGGTTTTATTGTTGCATGAACATGTGAATTGATACATGAGCCCTTGAGACAACTCCCTCCCTTTTCTACGTATGCTCCGTACAATTCGCGTCGTAAAAAGGGGGGGGGGATCCTCGTCGCACTTGTTGGATTATTATAAATGATCCTTCACCCCTGCGGGATAATTACTAAAGGTCCTTCCCACTCGCTGGATGACTGTACTTATCTGGCTTGCTGTGCGGGTAGTTGTTCTTGCAGATGAGGTCCGGTGAGCTGGAACTGCTCTCGTCCTGTCACGGGCGCCTCGGTGACTCGTCACGACGTCCCTCCTTCTCGGGTCGACGCAGGACTCTGTGTCTGATGGCGGCTGGCTGCCGTTCTCGTCTCCTGCGGAATCACTCCTCCCTCCCGGAATCTCGTCGGCCGACTGCCGGGTTTTCTCGGACGCTTCCCGCCGTACGTCCCGTTTGCCGGCCTCGGAACCGAGGTCAGCGTCTCGATACGTTTGGCGAACTCGTTTTCTCTCTCTGCCGGATGGCCCTGGGACAGGCCCTCTGTGATTGGTCAGTTGCACGCGGCTGGCTTCTTCTTGAGCGGACGCCCTCCGTTAGGGCTCGTCCCTCGCTCCCGTTCTCGATGTGGGGCAGTAACTGACTGTTGCTTGCCCCACCACGTCCCGTCTAAGGATCCACACAGGTGTGTGAAGATCCCCACCTGCCCTACGAGGCACAGGCTGCTCTGGACTATCCCACTAGCTCGACCTGGCACCTCTCGGTGAAGTTCGCCACTCGATCCCACCCTCCTCGGTGCGTTGCAACTGACTGGAAACTCACTGGCTTATGCGGCGACTGGCTGGTTAACTCGTGTCCCGATCTGGCTGACCCCTTAATGTCGTGACTGCCTATCTGCGCATCCCGGAGTGGCGGTACTGAACTCCCGTGTCACTTTCTGCTCGTTACTTCGACTGATTGACTCGTTAACGTTTCTCACTGACTGCTCGCGTCGTACTCCCGTCGTCCGGCTCCGAAAACCGGACGTCTCGCGGTAGGTCGTCCAACCAACTGACGACGTGTCTCACTGCTCCCGACTGACTGACCGCGTTTCCTCGGACTCCTCCGGTTTTGTAGGTCCTCATCGCCATATTGAACTGCCCCCGCCACTGCAGGTAGCCGCGGACCGCCGTGTTCCCCTGGGTAATCACCCGCGGGCGTGTACTCCAGCTCTCCGCGCTTGGGTCCAGCGTCTGCTGTTTTGTTCTGGTTTACCAGTTTCAGCACTCCGTTCTGTCCGTGCGGAAATAATTGAAGGCGCCCCTCAGTTCTGCGTCCATGTAGTTCTCCTGCCCGGCTGCTATTATTTCCGCCCGCTATTCCAAAAGCTCTCAGGGTTTCATATTGTGGTCAACAGCCTGGGACAAATCGCAGCCTGGCGTGGTCATAAATACGTCTCGGCGTTCCTGCCTGCTCGCGGAGGCTGGAGTCTGTCCCTCTATTCCGGCTGGAGGTTTGTTGTTTGGTTCAGCGTTGTGGGAATACTTTAAGATCTCCCCCTGGCCGCTGCTGCACTCGTGTTCTTCCCGCTGTCACCTGATAACCGTGACACTATTCTCCCGCATGTCCGTCCCCAACCGTTCTCAATGTTTATGGCTGTGGCTGGCCGGGGGTGAGCGCGGCCGTGGGTGTAGGGTGCGTCCCCTGGCAATATCGGGGGGGGGGCAGCTGCCTCCGCCTTCCCATGCAAATGGTCGTCTTGCAGTGCCGATCTGGCGCCGTTCTCCTTCGTCACGGCTGCCTAAATCCTGACTGACGTCCTCCGCCTGTGAGCTTCGCTAGAGCTTGAGTACGGACGGATAACATATAGGGATGTCGCAGGCGTCAAAATATATTTACATTTGTGACTCCATTAGTTTTACAGAGCAGAACGTTCGGCTAATTCTCATTACTCGTCGTTCTAGTTACTATTGGTTTTGTTACTTACTCGCCATACTCAAGGTAAGCAAAAAGCACAATTTTCAAAACTAAATTAGCCCTTTTTCAAGTAAGGCTATTATAATAATGACAATTTTTGTATGCAATTAAAAAGTAATAATGTTAACCAAATTTTTTAATAATTGGCTTTATTAACCTTTATGTCAGTAATTAAAAATTTTACATTCGTAGTTAATAGAAGTGCGTGACACCAATATACTATCACATACATTAAGAGTAATTATCACGGTTGTCTTACTTAACGTAAGTTTTCTTGGATGACGTACTTTCTTAATATTCTGAAATGCAAATACGATTGTATTCTGATTTTAACTAAATTCTTGTAAACTCACTTTTTAAGTATTTAAATAAGTAAAAAATAGCTAATTATTTCACCGTAATACTAAATGTATGCATTCTTGTTTAAAATTCATCAAATATAGTCAATTTTTATTTATGTAGTATGTGTACAAATTTTTATGGATTCTGTAAGCCACACAGTCGGGTGCAGTGCTTCAGTGGTAGCTATTCTCTTATCTTAAGGGCCTTTGTTGTTTTATATTTGTACCATATATTGTTGAAATTGTAGATACTATCTGTATATAACTTTACCTCAGATAAAAGTTTTTTTATAAAGCATGGTTTCTGCAAAATGGCATGTCAAAGTCGAATTTTTACTGTTTTTGCAATGTACAAATAAAATAAAACTAACTATTTGTATAAAATTAAAAAATTGCAACTAAAATATTTTGTCTTAATTTATTTTAAGTTACGTTTTTTAGTAAAAGTGGTTTTCTATAAATGTAAGGACAGCCACAAAAAAAAAAAACAAGAAATTTCTTACTTTCAACATTTTTTTAAAATTGCAAAAAACGCTTCCTTGTGCAATTTATTGACTTCTTGGAGTAGCGCTTTTCATGTTCTTTACAGTGAATTATCTCTTTTTTTAAGTAAGATGGTTTTCATTATATGTATATTTATGAAACAGTAAAATTTTTATTCTAGCATGTATTTATGGGAAAACAATGCGCTCAAAAAAGACTTGTGTTTGAGGAAAGAGTACTTACTGATAATGACTAAACTTTGGACAGTAAACGTGTGCGGTACAAATATAAAATAACACATTGTTGATCCAGTTTTCAAAAATTCGTTGAAGCTGCCGTTTTAAGCGAGCCCAGAATTCTTATATTATTGAAAGAAAGCAATACAATTTTTTTACGTACAGAGGCCAATATGAAACAAACCGCATGTTCTGTGGGTATCGCTGCCATAATGATGGATCTAAACAGCCAAATTTGTTTTTGTAGAAAGTAGACTCACTGACATACAGAAAATATTTGTGGCGTCTGTAAAATCCTGTCTGTAAACAAGGAAGTTGGAAAGTAGGCACACGATAAACAATCCACAAAATTTTTGTGAGATTGCGTTGCCATCATCAGGGGTGGACTGGAGTGGAGGCCCTCTCCATTAGAAATGGTAGTAGAGCCAGGCGAATTTAATATTGTTGAGAAGGGTTAGGGAAGCTGCCAGGATGTTTCGTAGTATGTAACACACCCGCGAAAATATTCGAATAGTGGGTTTTTAAGTTTTTGCAGGGTCTTTAAAAAAGGACAAGTAACAATTTAGAATTTATTCAAATATATAATTGTTTTCTCATCTCTCATCTTACCTCTTTTTTTTTCTATCTTTCTTATCTCATGTCCTTTAACATTACTCCTGTGGAAACTTAAAATGTTCTGTTATTTCTCTTTTTTTTTTTTGCTGTGCAGATCTAAGGGCGGCTGGTAATGAGGGTAACGGTAATATTTCCAACCTCCCAAACCTAGACTATCCGCTTCCAGCCGTCGCGTTACTTGTGGCGTCTATGGCAACTGACATGACTCGCGTGGTATCTGCTAAGCGTTGTTGAAGAGAATATGGCTGCAAAAGACGTTGTGGACGATGTGTCAAATTGCTCATTACAGGAGCCATTTCACTTTATATTCACCAAGAACTATGAGCAATGGATGTGTCGTAGTATCCATACACGAACTAGCAGTTCTGATTGACCTCGAAAATTCACTGCAGGAGAGGATCATTTGAGTGTCACACAAGCACGGACGGGTATAGCGGTTTTAATCCTATTTGAAGATGCGGCAGTAGACCTGAAATCGTTTCTCCTACAGAGTTTATTAACTTGGCAGTTTGCCTAAACTTAACTTCAGCGAAAGGCGTTATTCCTAGAGTCGTTTGTCCTAAAACCATTGTCAATTCTGTTCGAGTAAATGTATTAACTCCAACAACATGCACTATACCTACAGGCAGTAGACTAAAATTCGTTTATTCTATAGTCACTACACCTAAACGGCGTTTGACCTACTGTCACTTGACCTAAAGTCATTTTGCCGACAGTTAGGAAAACCTATTTTAGATCTACTGCCTGCTACCCGCCTATTTTCCGAATGAAAGAAAGGCTTGTGAGATCATTTTCTGTCTGAGTGCGCTTCCCCACTAAAAACTTTTGAACTCATGAACCTCATTTCACTTAAATCGTTACTCATGTAGAACTTTGTAAGGACATCTGAACTTTTATAGTTTTCCACCACGATGGGAGCTTCCTTACAAAATGGCAGCAATAAAAATTTTTTAGGTGATATATCATAATATCGAGAACCATTCCACTGATTTTAATCAAACGTGGTACGCAGGCAGTATATCATTTCAGCGTTGTATTTAAATATGACTACCTACTGTTGATAGTGCGGCATTTTGTAAGATAGCACCAAATTAAAAATAAAGCCTTTTCATTATATCTCGAAAACTGCTTAACCAATTCTCGTCATAATTTGACAAGGAAGTAATACTATCGTAGATCATGTAAACGTGTGTGATAAATATTGAATAGGCGCATATTTGCAAAATGGCCGCCACATACATATTTTAGGTTTATTAAGTAAATATACTATAACGTTCGACAAATTCCGACAAAATTTTGCCTTCCAAATCGTTAAAACAATTTATTAGCCACATCATACACTATATAAAACACAAATCCACTTTTGTGCGACTTTTGTAGGATAGCGTCTCGAGAATAAATAAAAGTTTCTGTCATATCACGGGAAACTATTTACTGATTCATTGAAATTTTCTGAAACCAGTAGTACTGCGGCAATTGATGTAAATTGATGTATTTTACATGGGTCACGCGCTTATTTTAAAAAGGGCAACCATATAGCCATTTTAACTTATTATGCTATACCGTCGAAACCATGCAATCAATTACCTCTTAACTTTATATGCTAGCAGTATATATTGCAAGTATAAACTGTGTTTACAAGAAGACTCTTTTGTCCGCCATTTTTTAATATAGTGCCACACGACAAAAAAAAGTTTTTATGTCGTACTTTAGGAAACACAACCGATTCCTACCAAATTGGCAAACAAGTAGTACTGCGGCAGGTGATGTGTAGTAGTAGAACGTTTTAAGTAGGTCAGACACTTATTTTCAAAATAGCAGCATTATAGCCAGTTTAGCATAGTATTCTATATCCTCGAAATTATGCGATCAATTCCAATTTTAACTAGCATGCTGGCAGTATATATTACAACTACCAAATGTATCCACACGTATGTTCTTTGTCCACCATTTTGTGAGATAGCGCGACACGAAAAAATTAAATTTTTTTCTCATAACTTGGGAATCAATAGAAAAATTCCTATCAAGTTTGGCAAAGAAGTAGTACTGCGACAGTATGTCAGACACTTAAAATATAAATAGCTGTCATATATTTATATGAGCTCATTATGCTATATTGTCAAAACCATGAAAATAATTCGAATTTAATTTTGTATGCTGGCAGTTTATAATACAACTATTCCATGAATCTCCTCGGAGTCTCTTTGGTCAGTCATGTTATAACATAGTGCCTTATAAATAAATCAATTTCTTTTCATATTTCTGGTAAAAGCCCTCGGCCGTTTCCTTCCAAATTTGGCAAACAATTAGACCTGCAGCAGGTTCTAAAAACTCGTATGTTTTAAGTAGGTCTGACATATACTTTCAAAATGACGGGCGTATAAATAATTTTGCTAAGTATGCTATAAAGTCGAAACTTTGCTATTTTTTCTTATTCCAACTTATCTTTGTAAGCAGGCAGTATGTATTACAACCATCAAATGTATCCGAACAAAGTATTTTCGGTCCACAATTTTATAAGATAGCATAGCGTAGCAAAAACAAATTTTAATGCAATATCTCGGAATATACATTTTCCAACAACATTTACTAAACAGGTTGCACTACGTCAGGCCCCATAAATTGACATGTTTTGAGTGGGTCGGAGAATTATTTTCAAATTGCCGACCTTAAAAAAAAAATTCAGTTTGTTATTTCTACGAGACTACGAAACGAATTTGAACTTATCTTTGTATACTGGAAATATTTATTATAACCATCAACATCGTCTACACGAAGGCTAATATCTCCGCCATTTTGTCAAATAGCTACAATATGGAAAAATACATTTTTTGTTATATCTCGGGAAACAATCAGTCGATCCTCTCCAAATGTGACAAAGATTTTTCACTGTTGTAGAGCAGATTACTTTGTATGTTTCAAGTATGCCAGATGCTTATTTTCAGAATGGCGGCTATAAAAACAGTTTAACCTAGTGTGTTATATCTACGAAACTACGTAACAGATTTTAACTTTGTATTCTGTATCTATAACAATAACAGAATGTTCTGATAAGTATATAAAATTGTTTTCCTTACCTTTATGAAGATCATTACAAGAAGAAAATGCAGGTTTTATGACATATCTCGGGGCCAATTAACTGATTCTTACCTAATTGTACACGCAAGCGGTGCTACAGTAGGGTACGTGAACTGATATATTTTAGGTGTGGCAGGCAGTTTTTAAATGTCGTTTGTATATGTAAATTAAGATAGTATGATATCTCTATTAAACAATTCATTTAGCCTAAAGTTATCCAATTTTTGGACTTTAACATTATTCATTAGAAGTATCAATTATCCATACAGGGATCCTCTTTTGCCGCCCTTTTTGTAAAATAGTGCCAGGTGAGAAAATTGAACATTTAACTATATTTCCGAAACAATTAAAAAAATGTCCACCATATTTTGCAGACAAACAATGAAGGCCATTAAAACTTAAATGATTTATATGTGATAGTGAATTAATTTTTACAATGGCGGTCATGTAAATACTTTTCCTCAGTTTGTAATATTTACTAAACAATTTAACAAATTTCATTCAAACTTTTTATTTTATTTTTTATTTAAAACGTTAAATAGAGAAAAAATTTAGTCAATTTTGTAAGACAGCACCAAAGAATACATACAGTTTTCATGCCATTTCTCATGGACAAATCAACCAATTTACAATAAATTCTTCACACTATTAGTAGCATGGTAGGCTATGTAAACTTAGGTATTTTAATGGATCATACTCTTATTTTCAAAATTACGGCCTTGTACATATTTTATGTTAGTAAACCCTACCATTCAAAACATTTGACTGATTATATGCAAAGTTGAAGGTCCGAATACGACAGCCATAATCAAATTGATTGCACACTAGCATCTGGTACGAGATTTTCTGTGTTACAGTCCCAGGTAATTTTTTTACTACTGTTGCGTATGTTTCTTCTTTCACCTCTAATGACACTGCTGTCAACGAGACGTTAAGGCCTACCTACCATTTAAATTTTTAAAAATGTCATTTAAATTATTTTTACCTATGTAGCATAAATCAGGCACATTGATTATATCAGTTGTGTCATGGTTTTTACCATCCAACTATATGGCAAATTTACAAGTTTAGCGTATCGCTACCGGAAACATTTCAATACGCCTGGCGCGTGCATGTGTGGTCCCAAAGGTATTTACGCATTCTTCTAACACCACGTCGACTTCGTGTATTTTTTTTTTAAGGTATGGTACCAGCAGAAGGAAGTTAATAATTTTACGGAATGGTGCGATGAACTACACTTTTCTTTGGAAATAGATGTCAACCATGTAACAGTTTGGATGACCTCAATTGAGCGTTACAAACCTACCTCACTTTAGAGTGGCCCATGTTCCCTGCTACTGGTGCGATTGTGTAGGTAGCCATCACGTATGATCCTTGTCCGTCACTGGTACAGATGCGAGTGTTATCTGAATGCACAGTAGTACGTTTGAAGACATCCTGCGTCTCTAGGTGCTACTTATCTTGGCTGGGTGTCCGGGAACCAGTGTCTGGAAATGTAACTCTCTACCACCAGAAACATAATTTTCGGAAGTGTTACGTTGATCTTCAATATTCCCGTGACTTGTCAGTTGACATGATTTATCATTGATCAAATGTTTTTGGGACATGATAGAACTCCCAATTCCTTAAGGCAGTTTAAGAGGGGATTTTGTTTTCTTAAATATTAAAGATAACTTACGGTTTCGTGACGCGATATCGATAGCGACTCAAAATAAATGTCATTGGTCATCATTAAAAATAATATGCATAAGGTTTATCTCTGCGTAAATTTAAGAAGATTAACTTAAAATATAGTTTCGTGCCAATTTCATAAAGTTATTTCAACTCAGACATTTTATCCAGTTGAAGTTTTTCTTGAAAACACAGGAATGGCATGTTCCAATATGTTTTTAATCCTATAGTTTGTCCACTCCCATAATGTTTTAACTTCAGGCCACTTTTAATTTAAATTTTATCTCAGTAAGTAAAATAGAAATACGGGTGAACCGCATAGCAAAAGACCAAGATATGCCAACCCTTCATCACGTTCTAATCAATATAGCGATGTTCTGTCACCGGCCGCCGGCGACATAGACCGTGCTGCCATCTGTTTTTCTGCATGGAAGCTCGCAATGAAATGCTAAAAGCGAACAAAAATCACTACATTTTTTGCCTTTTAGTCAACTAAATTGTTATTTGTAGTGATATACACTTTTCTTTAATTAAAATACATTAAAATTCTAAATTGTGTTTTAGAAAATGAACGACTCATCAGGCATCGGAAAACATTATCCTTTTCTTTTCCCGAAGGTAAGGAAAATGTATATAAATTAGGACTCCAATTCGTATCTCTGCAAACCATTTATTATGTGCGTTTTCATTAGTTCTTTACCTCAGCTTCTCGCCCTTTTATTTATTATGAAGTACGTAAATATTCTTCTTCTTATTCCCCGTCGCAGATGACGAGCGTCAAAAACCTAATTTTCGTCGCTCGTGCACCGCTCTCGACGCCCGTCGCTAGCGTCAAAGCTCTGATCAGATGAAGCTCGTCACGTCGCGTCACGTCGCTCTATTGTGAAAACCGGTTAACGTTATCCACTTTACGTGACCGGACGTCCTACCAACTACGCTATCTTGACATGTCTAACTCAGTTTCGTTTTGTAAGTATTAAATACAAAATTACGACAAACTGCAGTTCTCTTTCGTTATGTGGACATATTTTATGTTCAACAAATATATTCATAATTGGCACATATAAACTGCTTTTCAAAGCTTGAGTGCTGGTCTAAGCTGCATAAATTTTCAAAATATGCTTACTGTGCTTTAAAATTTAAATACAGTGGTTTAATTTTCCAAAGTTATCGGTGTTTGCTACCATCCGCCATTTAACAGCGACAAGTTCATGTAACCTTGTGTTTGTTGGACACTCCTTTAATGTTGCCTTAACACATAATATTTTGTTCTTTATACTATTTTCATTGTAATACAAAATTTGGTTGCGGCAACAGCAATAAAACGTCAAACTGCATATGTGGAAATACTTTATGCTCTAGAAATATATGCTTATTTGGTACACGTAAACTTCTGTGCAAGCCTTGAAAGCTTATCTAAGCTACATGTAGTTCTCATACTATGGTTAAAAATTTTGATACAGTGGTTTAATTTAACCTGGTTATCGCTGTTCACTACTATCCACCATTTTTACAACGCCAAGTCAGTGTAACCGTATGCTGCTTCGACATTTCTTTAATGTCGCAGAAACAAAAAATATTATGTTCTTCCTGATCATTTTAGCGTTATACAACTTTTAGTTGCGGCAGCATTTCTTAGAGGTATTTTTAAAATTAACACTTCAACAGTACAACTGTAAAATATTTGTAATTTTTACTGAGAAATGGTTAGTAATTTTACTAATACTTGTAACAGTACAAAAGTTCCTCTTGTAAAACTACTCGTTTGTAAAACTACAAGGGTCATGTTTGTAATAGAACTCAAGAAATTTTTGTTCTATTCTGACCCGTATGCACGAGCTTCAGCAAAATGGTGGACACTCAAAAACGNATAGAACTCAAGAAATTTTTGTTCTATTCTGACCCGTATGCACGAGCTTCAGCAAAATGGTGGACACTCAAAAACATTAAACCGTAAATAGCTGTTTGCACGTGCAAAAAGAAATGTTTTGAAATTTTGAATAACGCAAAACACTTAAAACCACTTAAATAATTACAAAAAAAAAACAATTCTAATAAAAAGTGACCGCATCACTCATTAACTGTTAATGTTTCCTATCTACACAGAAATCGTATATCGGCTCTCAAGACCTCGTTGTTAAGATCACTCCAATTCTCTCAACTCATCAACAGATCTCTTAAAATGAAATAANATAGAACTCAAGAAATTTTTGTTCTATTCTGACCCGTATGCACGAGCTTCAGCAAAATGGTGGACACTCAAAAACGTTAAACCGTAAATAGCTGTTTGCACGTGCAAAAAGAAATGTTTTGAAATTTTGAATAACGCAAAACACTTAAAACCACTTAAATAATTACAAAAAAAAACAATTCTAATAAAAAGTGACCGCATCACTCATTAACTGTTAATGTTTCCTATCTACACAGAAATCGTAAATCGGCTCTCAAGACCTCGTTGTTAAGATCACTCCAATTCTCTCAACTCATCAACAGATCTCTTAAAATGAAATAANATCGGCTCTCAAGACCTCGTTGTTAAGATCACTCCAATTCTCTCAACTCATCAACAGATCTCTTAAAATGAAATAAATGTATTCTTCGTAATGCAATAACTTCCTTAGTATCTTGTTCTTACTTGAAGCTATATTTAATATGCAAATAAGTGCTAAGCTAGTAAGTCAAGTTGTTCTTGTGGTTAAGGGCGCGTGCTAGTGTGACAATGGGTGTGGGTTCTACTCCCCGTACTGGCGAGGTGTATTTTTTCTTAGTAAATTTTATTTTTAAATTTTTTGTTAGTTATTTTCTATTATAAATTCATTTCGTGTGTTTTACAGAAAATAAATAATATTATGTACTTACAATTCTCAATAATATAAGTAGTAATACAAGGTTATCATATTTAATATTATAAATATATGTTTTGCAGATTTTACAAGATAGCTCTTTGTAGTTTTACAAAGGATTTCCTTGGCAACTGGGTTTCCAAGGACAAACAATTTTTAACTATGTATGTTTGCATAACATAAATATAAGAATTTGTAAATGGTTAACATTAAGTAATTTTGTCACAACATAATTTATGTTACTAGCACATAAAGGATTAAAGAAATGCCTAAATAGTAATTTTTTGTTGCAGCAACATCAGACTTTCTTCTGTGTGAAAAATATTGTTATATGATAAAATTGCAAAAGTAATTGTAGACTCATGAATTCCCTTATTATAATTTTTTTTTCTGGTGTATAAATATAAACGACTAAGAAAAAATGCTGCACAGTAATATACGACGTTTCTTTGATTCCATTCACAATCCCATCTATACACGTTTCAAAGCACGGGGCGGTCTGAAAAAGGAAATGCTTTTCTTCTGTGTCAGAGATTGGCGTATTATAATATGTATATATATAAAACGATCCTTCCTTTTCTGCACCATCACACTTATAGAGTATTTTCCTCTTGGTTCACACATTTTGATAGCAACGAATGTACAGAACTCTTACAATAACCATGTCTGCTAGCTACTTTAATTTTATATGTAACTAAAGATTGCTGCTTTTGAACAACACGTAATTAATTAAAAAATAATTTTTAATAGTTAAACTTAACACATTAAATTATTTTAAATTTGGCACGAAAATTATGGTTTTATTTCCTGTTAATTTTGGTTTTTATGGTTTCAATTATAGCACTAAGATTTGGCAGCGTTTACATTTGTAACAGTAAACAATTAATAATGTAAGCAAAAAATTAACCAGTACATTTTTGCATAAGAAGCTTATTCCCTTAAATAGCCAAAAATTCGACTATCACGTCAAACAATGCAGAAAATTATATCAGTGTCTAACATATGAGAGTTTTAAGGAATGCTGCATCGTACAGTCGACCTACTTAGCTGACAACCTAAAAAGATTAATAATGGTGAAGAACAATTCTTCTCGTCTTAAGGAAGAAAAAATTCTTGCATGAATTTCAAAATCAAACATTTTCGTTCACCAAATGTCACAAAATTGCTGACTTTAAAAAATACAAGACATTACGACTCTAAATGTAGTAGACGAAACATGCCCCTGAAATTAAATATAATATAACATAAATTTCGTCATAACTCATTTTAATAAAGATTTAAACATTAATACGTAAGTTAAAACTTAACATTTATGAAAAAAACTATTCATAACTTTAATACTTTCTGAACCAGAAAAAGTGCTACGGCATTGATGCATATGTAAAGTGTTAATTTATCACGATTGCTTATGTTTGTTTTATTTTCACTATTAATGGAAACTGAGAATTTTGCATGNTGTAAAGTGTTAATTTATCACGATTGCTTATGTTTGTTTTATTTTCACTATTAATGGAAACTGAGAATTTTGCATGTTTTCCTAATGCATCCTTTTTTTGTTTTTTTTTACATTAATTAGCTTCTGTAGAATAACTGCAGTTTCGTCACCCTGCTCCTCTGCTTCTTTACTTGCAATTTTGTTTTACTGTACTAAATGACAAAACTGCTAACCTACCAACGAACAAAATTTATATATTATGTGCCACTTTGTGTAATCCATAGTAAAATTGTTAAGTGCAATTACGTATTAAAATTTTTAGACTCCTTTCTCTTACACAAATATTTTCAAATATCCCACTGATTTAATAGAAATGAAGAAGACTCAGAGAAAAAGANCACAAATATTTTCAAATATCCCACTGATTTAATAGAAATGAAGAAGACTCAGAGAAAAAGATTTTGTATTTCTGACTCATTTCGTGTGAGTTAAAATCTCGTTCCATTGGGATTTTGCGAATTTTAAATGCAAAGTGCGTGGAGCACCAAACAATTTTGAATGCATATTCCTTAACTAAGATAAATGTTTCTACAACCATAGCAACAACACATATTAGAAATAATTTCTGTCACACTGTAATTTTCTTTACGGGACCAAATTCACATAGCAGTTACACACAAAACAGCGTTTCTTACTCAGAAAAATATTTCTTTAGTAAAGTTTTTTATATCCCATTTAATTTCGCAAATTCTTTGGCACGACGAAGAGAGATTTATTTCCCTTAGAATCTCACTATCATTCCGGATGAACCCACGACATGATTACCGCAATCTAAGAAAATGAGTTAACTTTCTGATACAAAATTTGTGTAAAAACGAACACAGCAGTAATCTCTAGCGTTGCTTGCTTCGCCCTTCTCTTATATAATTTTCTTTCTCTTGCAGCAAGTGTCTTGTTCGCACCCGGTAATTCTGGTGGCTTCGTTCAATTTTTTTTTTTTTGTTTGTTGACTCGAAGAGACTTGTCTTCGCATCGCGTTCTGCTGGGGAAGAAGGAAAAAGCATTTTGGGGGGAAGGGGGTGGGCGTGGAGGAAGGGCATTGGCTGGGGTGTGAGCGTTGAAGGTTTGTGAAAACATCTTCAGTTGTCGCCGGAAAGCCTGCGGAGGTTGACAGAGGGGCGGTGAGGCGCGTGAAAACATAGGCTCAAGGAAAGGAGTGTTTACGCAGGAAGCCGGCAGGAGGTGTGCGACAAGCTAAATAAACAGGCTTATAGTTCTAAATCGCTTGTTGTATGCTCCTTGGCTTCGCTCCCCCTCCTAAGCTCCCAGTCCGCTCTCTCGAGCGCCTCTTCGCCGGAAGGAGCAGTATTTCAGGTGTCAAATCCTACACAGTAAATATCTGCAAAACATAATATATAAATCATTAAATGATTATACTCCCTTTTTTATAATAAGAAATAAAACTTATTTCTATCTCGAAGTACTAGACTCACGCTGTAATTCCTGGCACTATGGATCACGAAGTTGTAAAGGAACACCAGACAGGAAATACGCTGCGTTATCCGTTACCAAGAACACAGGCGGACCATAAACCATATACAACATTCGCAAACCTACGTAAAAAAATTTTTTGCCTTTATAATCCATAAAGGGAAGATGAAAAAAAATTTTCTGAAGCTTTAAGATACAACCGATTCCAAGTATAAGAATCTAAGGACCATGCATATTTTAATTTGGGTTTTCAGTTCTTTGGCTTCGCATGTTAACAATGTTGTGTGGTCATATTCGAATTAGTGAATCTTTGTTATTTTTATTCTCGGAATAATAAATACTGCTTCCCAGCTGCCCCANACAACATTCGCAAACCTACGTAAAAAAATTTTTTGCCTTTATAATCCATAAAGGGAAGATGAAAAAAAATTTTCTCAAGCTTTAAGATACAACCGATTCCAAGTATAAGAAGCTAAGGACCCTGCATATTTTAATTTGGGTTTTCACTTCTTTGGCTTCGCATGTTAACAATGTTGTGATTTTGTGGTCATATTCGAATTAGTGAATCTTTGTTATTTTTATTCTCGGAATAATAAATACTGCTTCCCAGCTGCCCCANTGTGGTCATATTCGAATTAGTGAATCTTTGTTATTTTTATTCTCGGAATAATAAATACTGCTTCCCAGCTGCCCCACATACAACGTAACAGGACACGAATTATAGCCTTAGATGAATGATATTATGATGCATTCAATTCGTCGTTTTCAAAAGAAGTCACTTCTTCTACGAATGTTACTTAAACTATTTCAATCCTGATGTGCAGTCAGTTAGATCGTACTGCAGTCCGTTAGATCGTACTGCAGTCCATTAGATCGATGTGCGCGAAATGGCAATTATTCAGCTTCATTTCTGTGTTATTATTGTTCCATTATTATATTATATTTAGCATTTATTAAATGTGGAGAGAGAGGATTATATTTCGTAAACCAAAATAGGGAGTACATACACTTGATTAAAACACTATAATATCATAATTTATGTAATGCTTATATAATGGTTTTTCATGTTTTATTAAGCAATTTAGACATCAGCTTCTGAAAAATTTTACTGCCCCTACCTGAACACACATACACAAACACATATACAAATTGACGCATCCCACGTCTCGAAAGATATTGGTTCGTCAGATGGCACACTCTGGTGAAACTCGCAGGCGAGCTACCGCAATATATATTAAGGGTTGNGAAAGATATTGGTTCGTCAGATGGCACACTCTGGTGAAACTCGCAGGCGAGCTACCGCAATATATATTAAGGGTTGGGTGAGCGTGCTCGAAGAATGACGCCAGGATCCCGACGCGGAATGAATACTTGCAGAGGGGACGCCACCTCACACCAGCAGCAGCGTCTCCCCTGAGCAAGCTACCGCAATAAATGATGAGAGCTTTTGGCGAGCGGGCCAGAATAATAGCGACGCGAGATCCGGAGGCAGCGGAAGAAACACGTGCGCCGACCAAGGGACCACCAAGGGTCCCAACACGTGCAGTGCAGAACAATAAACGTCTATGCCAGAAGCGAGGGACGACGCCGGGCCATGTGTGGATAGCCGGAGTGCCGAACACGTGTTTTACGACTCAGGGGACNAGCTACCGCAATAAATTATGAGAGCTTTTGGCGAGCGGGCCAGAATAATAACGATGCGAGATCCGGAGGCAGCGGAAGAAACACGTGCGCCGACCAAGGGACCACCAAGGGTCCCAACACGTGCAGTGCAGAACAATAAACGTCTATGCCAGAAGCGAGGGACGACGCCGGGCCATGTGTGGATAGCCGGAGTGCCGAACACGTGTTTTACGACTCAGGGGACATGGCGGTCAGCGCGGCCATGTGCAGAGGATATACAAGTTTAATATGGCGAACGAGCATACAAAACCACGAGAGAGAGGAATGAACGGAGCAGCCAGACGTCGTCAAGTGAGGAGTGTGGACCGGAGCCAGGAGAAAGGAGTTCGCGAGAATGCATCAAGACGTCAACGTCAGTCGGAGGAAGTCAAGCGAGATGTGCGGAGCAGAGCAGGTACGAGAGGAGGCGTCGAGACGCCAACGGGCAGTCGGCAGACGGGAATCGAGGAGTGCGGATCGAAGTCAGGAGGAACGAGTTCGAGAAGGCGTCGAGACGCCAACGCCGATCGGGAGGACCTGTCGCAGCCAGACGTCCCAGTCTGCCTACCGAGTGACGAAACGGTCCAGAGGTCGCCGGCCGAGAGAAGTCCAGCGCCTCGAGTCAGATAAGTAGAGTCATACAGGAAGTGTGAAGAATCTTGATCCCCACGACGCAAATCGCCGCATCAAGCCATACATAGCCTACATAGAAAAAGGGGAGGGGAGAGTTGTCTCGTGTTTTCATGTGGAAGTGACCCTGTTAAGCATAAATAAAACTGACATATGTTAACTCGCAGAGAAGGTGAATTTATTTGGTAAATTGGACCTAGGGATAGTAACGCCAACACATTCCTGTGCCCTAACACTGAGAGCTAGCATCCATTGCTGGCGCCTTACGCCGAGAGCAGAATCAATACCTACTTATAAACCATAGCATTGGGCGGGTTTCAATTTTTGGCATCCAACTTAAGGGGCACGCTGAAGTCTGTATAGACGGAGGCAAGAACAGTCTAAGTACCCGTGAGAAATGGGATCTCGCCCCGACCGAGCAGCTTGCACATTCACGACTTCGGGTAGTCATAAAATTAAACCTGTGGCGTCCATTATCGACAGTAGAACCGAGAAGGGAACGAGGTAATAAACCAGTCAAGGATGGCAGGCCGCAGGTGTGCGCGGAATTTAGAAGAAAGGCAGAGTGCGAAAACCCTAGAGAAGCAGGACACCCTTAATGTGCTAGCCAGGCTAAACACGGACTTCAGGGAGTCTATGACAAAACACCATGTGGTGTCCAGCAAAACTACCTTAAGAGTCCCAATTACCGAAGCAGGCAGCCGAGGAATTAACGCGTACGAGTGGGAAGTGCAAGTTCGAGAGAGTAAGGCGGGAGAACCAAGGGAGATTAGCGAAACCATAGTCCACAGCCTACTAAATGGCGGACAATAAATGGCTAGCATGACGAGAGGAGAGGAAACGAAGCGAGATGCAGAAATTAGCGAACGGGAGCGGAAATGGAGACGAAGAGTGGGCGAAAAACGTAGTAGCGAAGATAGGAGGTCACTTTCACTGGATGGAGAAAAGGACGTGGGATCAGGCGGACAGGTAACTACCGCGCCGACAAATTACAGTAACCGGACTGCCAGGGAAAGAAAAACGAGGCAGAAATTAGCGAACGGGAGCGGAAGAGGAGACAAAGAGCGGGCGCCAGGAGCGGGCGAAAGATGTAGCAGCGAAGGGAGTTAAAGCGAAGAAAGGGGGTCCCTTTCACTGTATGGTGGGAGGGATGTGGTGTCAGGCGGACAGGTAACTACCGCGCCAACAAACGACGCGGGAGCATGGGTGGACGAAATTAGCGAAGTATTGAAGAGACCAAAGGGAGAACACGAGAGGAGAGGAGACGAAGCGAGATGCAGAAATCAGCGAACGGGAGCAAAAAAGGAGCCGGGAGCGGGCGAAAGACGTAGCAGCGAAGGGAGTTAAAGCGAAGAAAGGAGGTCACTTTCACTGGATGGTGAAAAGGACGTGGGATCAGGCGGGCAGGTAACTATCGCGCCGACAAATTACAGTAACTGGAGCGCGGGTGAAAGAATAAAGTAGGAAAAAGTAAGTACTAATTCCCTGGATGGTGAATAGTGACATTTTCCGTATAAGTATGCCAGTATTTCCGCCCGCCGTAAGACCACTCGGATGAGTGGCAGATAACGGGCTGGAAAAATAGTTTCACTGTATGATACAGAAACTGCAAGATAAGGGAAAAGCAAGATGCAAAATAAACCCAGTGTAATCGTTTAGAAAAAGCCCAAAGATAAATAAACTATAGCACGCACGAGTAAGGGCGCACGCAGTTATAAGAGCCAGGAGGCCTGAGCGCCACGAAACTTAGCGCGCACGGTATGCAGCGTGTGAAGGAGACTAAGCAAGATAAAACGGACACCGAGAAGGGTGGAATTACGCGAACGAGAGGGAGGAGGCGGGAGAGCGCTAGCAGAAACTCTAGCACGTGTGGGGATACCCATGTGAAGCAGACAGGCGAAGATACGAGTGAAGCCCGGCTAGCGAATAGGCCTGGCACAGGCGAGAAGCGGGCACAGAGAAAGTGAGAGGAAGAAGGAAGAAAGTGGAGCTCTATCGGCCGAGAGTCGAACCCAGCAAACATCAGCGGGGCGAGACAGTACCATGGAGAACACAACCAATCTGCGGGACGAGACAGCAGCCCGGAGATGTCAACTGAACGAGAGATGGAAGGGGAACCTCCCCCCTTCCCCCAGCAGGCTGTCCAGGTCCACAGTGCGTGGAGAGTCGAAGCGGTCTTCTTCCAGCCAGCCAGCCGGGAGTAAACAAGCGACGGAGCTTCTCCAGGCTCCGCCTAGTCCAGGGGCCCAGAAGACATTCAACACTAGGTAAAGTGTTTACCCCCCCCCCCCCCCCNCATAAAGCAACGAAGGTGAGACAGTGCAGCAAGAAAATATTTTGTTTACCGAGTGCAAAGTGACCGATTAATTTCATTAGTTTTTAAACCGCAAGTGCAAAGTGTTGAGAGGCCTTCAGCCCAGTTATCGAGTCAGTGTAAGCATGCGCAGTAAGACCACTCACAAGTCCGCAACAAAAGATGCAGGACGTCTGTCTCGTTATACCACAGTTCAATTCATCATAACCTTGTTTGCCAGTATTTACTTTGTTGTTTATCACTGTGTATCAACAGTTCTTTTACTTTTTACCGAGGTAACGCATTGTTTACGAGTAGTGTTTAATAGTTTTGTTTACCGAAGTTACGAATTGTTTACCAGTGGTGTTTACCAGTGGTCTCCCAATAGGTTTGAGTGTTGTTATTATTGTCTATCGATGGTTATATATTGTCTACCGCAGGTTTGCTTGGTGTTAAGTGACCGATATTTGCTAGTGCAATATGAGTGATAATTAGAGATTTAAGCCTTCAGCCGAGATAAAAATATGTGTGTTTTGGCCGCCCGAGTAAGAGTGTGTAAAAGGTCGCCAGGAAGTTTTTTTTGAGAGGCCTACCAGCCCCTTAAATAAGGTGTGTTTATTTTGCTGCTAGGATCAGTGTTGCTTATCTTTGCCCACTGTCAGACCGCTCGTGTAGAGCGTCAGGGAGGCTCATAGGATAACAGGGTTTGGTTTTTTGTTTTTAAGTGGTAAAAGAAACGTACTCGCATAACCTGTTTGCAACTGTTCAATGAGAAACTGTTCGGTAAAAATTACACTGGCCTGGACGGGTCAGGTAGTACAGCAGTACAGAGGGTATAATGAACCAGTGTAAGTAGTAGTAATGATGTAAGAGAAGGGTGCAATATAACCAGGGTTTATTTTGTTTGTATTTTTTTGTCAATTTACGAAGTGCTGAGACAACCCCCCCCCCCTGAGAATCAGGAGCACAAAGAGACTTTTTCTCCAGGGTTTGCCGGCCCGCGATGTTATTAACAAATTGTAAGAGGATGTTAACCCTCACAAACTGGTTTGTGACGCGGTAAGCCATAACTTTCCCAGTAACACTACGGAATCGGAAGGGGATGCAAGGTAAATAGCCCGAAGGGGAGAGTGCCATGCAAACTCCCAGAACCGCATCTATCCCAGATGCCAACCATGAGACGAAGCAATGCCAGAGAGTGCCACTGACACAAACGGACGGTGGGGAATTTGACGCATCCCGCGCCCCAAAAGATATTGGTTCGTCAGAAGGCACACTCTGGTGTAACTCGCAGGCAAGCTACCGCAATAAATATTAAGGGTTGGGCGAGCGTGCTCGAAGAATGACGTCAGGATCTCGATGCGGAATGAACACATGCAGAGGGGATGCAAGCTCACACCAGCAGCGGCGTCTACCCCGAGCAAGCTACCGCAATAAATGAAGAGTGCTTTTGGTGAGCGGGCCAGAATAATAGCGATGCGAGATCCGGAGGCAGCGGATGAAACATTTGCGCCAATCAAGGGACCTCCAAGGGTCCCAACACGTGCAGTGCAGAACAATAAACGTCTATGCCAGAAGCGAGGGACGACGCCGGGCCACATGTGGATAGCCGGAGCACCGAACATGTGTTTTACGACTCAGGGGACGTGGCAGTCAGCGCGGCCACGTGCAGAGGGGATGCAAGTTTAATATGGTGAACGAGCATACAAAACCACGAGAGAGAGGAAGAAACGGAGCAGTCAGACGTCATCAAGTGAGGAGTGTGGACCAGAGCCAGGAGAACCGAGTTCGCGATAATGCATCAAGACGTCAACATCAGTCGGAGGACGTCAATCGAGGAGTGCGGATCGAAGTCAGGAGGAACGAGTTCGAGAAGGCGTCGAGACGCCAACGCCGATCGGGAGGACCTGTCGCAGCCAAACGTCCCAGTCTGCCTACCGAGTGACGAAGCGGTCCAGAGGTCGCCGGCCGAGAGAAGTTCAGCGCCTCGAGTCAGATAAGTAGAGTCATACAGGAAGTGTGAAGAATCTTGCTCCCCACGACGCAAATGTCCGCGTCAGCCATATGTAGCCTACGTAGAAAAAGGGGAGGGGAGGATGGTCTCCTATGTTCATGTAGAAGTGACCCTGTTAAGCATAAATAAAACTGACATATGTTAACTTGCAAAGAAGGTGAATTTATTTGTTAAATTGGACCTAGGGATAGTAACGTCAACACATTCCTACACCCTAACACTGAGAGCTAGCATCCATTGCTGGCGCCTTACGCCGAGAGCAGAATTAATATCTACTTATAAACCATAGCATATACGGGTATCAAAATAAATAAATATATATGTATATATACACACACACGGACACACGGACTTACATGCACGAAGTTAAGTTTGTAATGACGAAGGAAATGTAGTTCCATATCTTAATGTTGAATTATAAGTGTTAGGTAAATATTTGTGCATACTGAGATTATTTCCTTAGCTTTGCTTTCACATTTTTAATGCATGTATATGTAATATTCATAAAATTCATAAAATCTTTACCTTTATAATAATTTCAGTTTCACACAGTTTCACTTGAATGTTACGCGAATAAAGTGGTAATACTTATGACAATATAAATCTTACATATTGTGGAGGAATACGAAATGCGTGTACAAGTTAATCTCAAGCAGAGCTTTCGGTAGTACTGAGTTTACCGTGAACTGCTTTTAGTTGCTTATTCTTTATATGTAACATAGAAAAATTACCTCCAAGAATATAAATATATACGTTCACAGCAAAATTTAAGCTAATAATTATAAGGATTATACGTTCATAGAGTATTTTCAGGAATCAATTGTACATACTGCAGAAATGTCAAGTGTTCATTTAGTGTCAGGCATATGCCAGTACGGTATTTAACGTTTGTATGATATGGCTAGTTTGAAGGCATAATTGGGAAGGAACAGCGCGTAAAAGTGCGAGTAAACTATTTTAACTACGTGTGGTCTACGTGCGGCTGGGGGTGTTCATCTTGGATGTGTGTGACTTCGATGTTGATCATTAGTGGTTTTGCAGATGGTCTTTATATTGTAAATAAGACAAAAATTACAATTGCCACTTAAAAGAAAATAATTTTTTTTACCGTGACTAATATTACATTTAATAAGTGTCTTCATTTCGATTATATGAATGCCATGTTGAGTTTTGCTAACATTGTGTCTTCATTCCTAGCTCATACATTATGCAAACCTGTTCACTTCTGTTTAGCGACCGTAACCTCCTCAGATTTTGAGGATGGCTTTGAAATTAAAAACATGAAAACGGAACTGGAAAATAAATTACCATGATTATTAATAAACCTACTTTCATGTAGCTGGAAGCAAATAGTTTTGAAAAAGTTCTTAAAACCGTTTATTGCAGATAGGCCTTGACTTCTTGTTGACAGAGATATTATTAGGGTGACGTCCCATAACGCCAAACGGCACCTAGTATCAGACACTCGCATTATCTCGGCAAGTCGCGACGTGTTCTTTTCAAAAACTCTTGAAAGGGGCGCGTGGGAGAGTAGCGTTACACGGTCACGGGACGCCGTTTGCCAGTGACGCGCGAGGCCAAGGTGGAAGCGGTCGATTGCTGGTTTTAGAGGGAATATACTGCATCACGTAAGATCGAAGAGAGTGTTACTGCTATGTTTTTGTGTTTAAATGTTTATAGTTATTATTATTACACGTAGTGTTCCATAAATATTCGAAGTTTGTGAAAGATTTTGTTGATTTCCAAACAAGTTTTGGTAAAAACACGTAATTTTGGGGATTCTTTGTCCCCTGGTACCGGACACAAAGTCGTCTCTTAACACCGGGCATTAAACAAGTAGGTTTTCTCACAATTATATATTTGTTTTATAATAATTATTGTGGGTGTTTTACAGGATAGAAGAACTGAGAGAAATCGAAATGGAAGAGAGGAAAAATAAAGGAAAACGGGACCAAGAAAGTTTACAAACTGCGATAGACAAGGATTTTTCCAAAGAAATGAGTTTGAGAGAAGCTTCGTTGCGCTACAACGTTCCAAAAAGCACTCTACATGGTAAAACATCGTTACTGAACCGTGGACATGAAGTAACGTTGCAACCAAAGATCGATAGATTCACTAACACCTTCTCGCACGAGTACGAAGACGTTTTATTGGAACATGTAAAATATTTGTCCAATAGATGTCTGCCGCTGATGAAAAAGGAGTTTCTGAAGTTCGCTTTTGACTTGGCTGATGCTTTGAAGATTCCTCATCGATTTAATAAACAGAAAGGTGCTGCTGGTAAGCATTTTTACTACGATTTCATGTAGAGACATCCTGACATATCGCTGAGAACACAAGAATCGACGAGCATGATGCGGGCTGTAAGGTTTAATAAACCAAAAGTGGATACTTTTTATGACAACCTTGAAAAAGTGATGAGACAATACAAATTTATACCCTCTAACACATGGGTGTCCAACATAATTTTGCGGTGGGCCAGGTCAAGCATGTTTGTAACCATAGCGGGCCAAAAGAAATACCCAATAGCAAAGTGAGCTTTAAAATATTAATAAATGTAAATAAAACTGAATTTTTTATATTATGCAATATGGATAATTTATTAAAAAGAAAACCTTAGTTTTACAATGCCTACACTTAAATAAATCAAAACCAATCTAATGAGATACCTGACATTTGTTTTGTTTACTCAGTGCATCTATGTCAGCTGATATTTTAGATGTGGCTATGCGCAGAATGCCTGTAAGATGGATGTCTGATAATGATGATCTTGTTTTGGATTTGTTGTGTTTCATGCGGGAAAAAAGCTGTTCACAAGTATATGTACTACCAAATAAGGAAATTTGTTGAAGAGCTAATTTGGTCATGNGCAGAATGCCTGTAAGATGGATGTCTGATAATGATGATCTTGTTTTGGATTTGTTGTGTTTCATGCGGGAAAAAAGCTGTTCACAAGTATATGTACTACCAAATAAGGAAATTTGTTGAAGAGCTAATTTGGTCATGTTTGGGTATTGTTTTTGGTCAACATACTTTTTATAAAATTTAACCAACCCATTCGGAAGACAACCATCGTATGCTGTTTTTAGAAGAGAATTGCTTTGTATTTCAATCAATTCCAACNTGCCTGTAAGATGGATGTCTGATAATGATGATCTTGTTTTGGATTTGTTGTGTTTCATGCGGGAAAAAAGCTGTTTACAAGTATATGTACTACCAAATAAGGAAATTTGTTGAAGAGCTAATTTGGTCATGTTTGGGTATTGTTTTTGGTCA
>NQII01004421.1:60480-207012 GCA_002778355.1 Clitarchus hookeri
TAACTGTCTCGGAGTTTTCTTTTGGTTTTTTGAACAACGCCTGTTGACCGATCATATTTACCTTCAACGAATTTACACTATCGACTCGAATTTGACCTTTGTACGTATCGTATTTAGAAACGTGTTTTGTAGAATAATGCCGCCTAACATTGTATTCCTTGCAAACTGCTATTGTGTGATTACATATAAGACACAGTATGTTTTCATTATGTTCTGTGACAAAAAAGTCTTCAGTCCAACTGTTTTTAAGTATTCGACATTCTGTGTCAACTTTACGCTTTTTCTCTGTTGACATCCTGATCTGAAACAACCATAAGACAACACAAAATTATGCACCTACTTAAGTAAATATGTATCTCAAAATTTACTCAAACAATGTAGGTATGGATAACAAAAGACAATCGTTAACCGTAATTAAATAAATATACTTCTTCTATTTGTTAAGATTTAAATTAAGTACCTACGTTTATTCACCACTTTTCACTACAAGAAACTTCATTCACTATTAATTTACAAATGAAACACAATCGCGATCGAACAAAACCAACCAAATAAGTAATTACTCGCGTCGTGACAAACTTTGCCAGCCAAGTGACTTTGAGCGAGCAACACGGCGGCGGTGCTACGAGCGTGATGGTGAGGTGAGAGGGTGGGGCGCGTCTCAGTGCACGCGCGGATTTGATACCTACAAAGCGCAGTTCGCGTTATTGTTTATAAATCGTAGGTAAACATTATTTACTTGCCTACAAACATGTGAATATTATTCGTAGTCGACAAAATAAACATATTATCTAAGAGACTTTTTAAAGATTGTTTGCGCAATATTTGTCTATTATATGTCATAATCTATCTATGCTATGACTTTAAAAATTTTAACCAGCTCGCGGGCCGGATGTAGGGCCTACGCGGGCCGGATGGTTGCCCGGGGGCCGTATGTTGGACGGGCCTGCTCTAACATTTATGACTGTGATGAAACTGGAGTCAGCTGCTTGCAAAAACATCAAAAAGTGCTTGCTCCGAAGGCTGTTCGTCAAGTTGGCAAGCTCACTTCTGCTGAAAGAGGCAAAAATATAACAGTTTTGTTCTGCGTGAGTGCCAACGGACACTTCGTACCGCCTTTTTATGTCTTTCCCAGGCAAAGGATGAATTTTCGGCTCTTTGGTAATGCTCCAGACAAAAGCGTAGGCGTGGCCCAGCCAAAAGGCTAAATGAACAGTGATTTTTTTCCTTCAATGGCTGCAGCTATTCATGAAACACTTACTACCGACAAAAGAGAGCCCTGTGCTGATCCTGCTGGATGGCCATTGTAGCCACAAGAGACTGGCGGTCATCAATTTTTACCGAGAAGACAACATTCATTTGATAAGCTCACCATCACACACCACCCACAAGCTACAACCGCTTGATAGGACACTCATGAACCCATATAAAGATGCCTACAATCAACTATGCAACATGTGGATGAGAGCAAATGCTGGATCTTGGATAACCGACTACGATATTGCCGGTCTGGTCAATGAAGCGTTTACAAAAGTAGCTCGGCTGGATATGGGGGTGCCAGGGTTCCAATGCACAGGAATTTACCCATTGGATAGAAACGTATTTTCTGACCGGGATTATTTGCCTGCAGACATGACAAACATTACACTAGAAAAGCCAGAGCCAGGAACTTCCTCAAACGCACCAGGTTGCAGCGGGGAAGTTTCCGTGTCTTCCACTGACTTAACTTTTGCTGGTAGCTTATCTACGATATGCGATGCAGAACTGTCCAACAATTTGGTCTCAGAAGAACCCACAGACCCTCCTAAAGAATGTATCAGCGAGCCAACAATCAACAGTCCCAAGCTATCGACTAGCTTTGATCCATATGTTGTCCAGGTTCTCCATATTTTGTCGCCATTGCCAGATGCGGCAAAAAAAAAACGATCAGTTACTAGGAATAGAAAATGTGAAAAAAGTGAAATTCTAACTTCATCACCATACAAAATTTCTGTTGAAGAAAAAGACAATGAAAAGAACGTTAAGGACAGAAAGAAAGGAATGGGAAATAAGTTTAGAACAGCTCTACAATAAAAGGGGAAACAAACCAAAGGTTTAAAGAACAAAGGAAAAAGTGGAGATACAGCAAATAAAAAGGAACCGTTAGCTCAAATATATGACACAGGAACTACTTTCGTAGTATGCTTAGAGGATAATGACGAAAACTGGATACAGTACTCCAGCTGCCGTGTGGGGGCTCATGAAGAATGTGCAGACATCCCAGAATGTTCAGATGCCTACATATACGATCGATGCACGATGTTTTGAAGATGTCCGGCGCTGGGGGCTCTAAGTTAAGTCCGTCCGGTACTAGGTGCCACTTACAGTGATTGCAACTTATTTGACCAAAGTTTGATTTACGTAAATTCATAAATAAAGATAATTTCTCGAAGCAGGTCTTATTAACTGTCTAAAAACCTTAGGTGTCCACCACTAGGGGACTTCGCCCTACATCTGGAACAACAAAAAAGAAAAATTATAGTGAGACAATTACAAATACACCCATACCTCACCCGGAACTCGTAGCGTCTGCTGACATGGAAACAACTGCGGTACAGACTTCGGATTCAGAGCATCAACCAGTGTACCATTTAAGCATTCGTCTTACGGACTGCAGTTGTCTCTGTAATGTCCTGAACTTGGGAGATCATAATCCTTATTCTCTTTTTTTATAGTAAGAAATTGATTTGTATTTGCTGGGTTATTTATGTGTGGTTTTGGGTAAATACTTATTTCGCACCCAAGAAAAAAGTGTCAGATATATATATTTTTTGTACCAGTACATTTTACGGTCGTAACGAAGTTCGTCCAGTTTTATAGCTTTGTTCATAATTTTTGTAAAAAGTGAAATATAACACCTAGAATGTCAAAACTGCTATACAATTGATATATGTATGTTATATTATCAAATGTAGAAATTACAATTTTGTTAATTTTTTATAATTATATATATTTATGTTTCACATTTAAAATCATGGAGAAGGAGTATACAAATTTCTGTCTTTGGTTGTGGTGTGAAAGATCTTCTTTTTAATGAGTAAAGCTCCTTCCTAATGTTTAGTTTCTAGGTATTTAATCTTGGTTTTGGTTCAAAAGTAATTGTTGGTATTGACAATTTAAATATATTAAATTGAAAGTCCCATACAGCATTTTAATTTGCGGAACTGAAAAATACTGTCAAATCATAAAATAAAGCAGAAACATTAATTTTTCTTTTAGAAGTTTTTGCAAAAATTGAGACTAAACATTGAGATGAACGATTTTGAATGTTTAAATGTTATTTGCATGTTTTTAATTAAAAATGAAAACACATACCTTATAAACTATTGTTTAAAATTAGTATACATTCATGACTCATGCACATCAAATAGTGTGACTATGATTTCTGTAAAAAAAAAACACAAAATTTTCTTTTGTTGTTTTGCAGTAATACAGCTTGAATTTGTTTATTTTCACCACCATAAAAAGAAGTCCGTGTAGTAATACTATTTAGCATATCTATCCTAATGCGTTAATTCTTAAACACTTTTGCTTGTCCTTGTAAAGAACAGAAAGAAATGAACCTTATAAGCGCTATACCGAGATAGCTTAAAATGGTATATCCTTGAACAACATGTTGTGTGGGTACATTAGTTTTGATATTGTTTTAATGCTATGCTGACAGCCCACGTAAGTTAGCGTGGTACTATTTTGAGGTAAAAAATAATAGTCTGAATCATTAGTCGTTCGATATACAATCTTTCACTATTAGCTAAAATTTAAAACATCAATAAATATGGTTCCAAAAACTGTGAACGAAAAATTAAATTATTTTAATTGTTAAATAATATTTTATCAATTTGAGATTTGCTTTATATTCACGGCACATTTTGGTTGATAAATGTCCTGAATAACAAGGAAAATCTAAATGTTTAAATGCTCTTTTCTCAAAAGAGTAGTTCTCGTTATTAAAAAGTGCACCCACATCCGCTGTACTACACTACAAATGAAGCTATCCGACATGCAGCTCCTCATGCAAAACGAATTACTATACCACCTCTTGTCAGTCAGAATATCCCGATGTACGTGCATTAAATCAAGCCCATCGAGACCCTTCTTTTCACATTTAGATAGGAAACTTGTTTTATTTCTGCGCAACTGAGATCACTTATGCTTGGTACTAGCAACACTCACTGGCATTCAAGACAAAATAAACAGCAATCTTCAAATGTTAGGAAAAATCACACCGTCGCACTCAACTGTTCCGCTACAAAAAAGAAGGAAGATTTTCATAATTACATTGCAGATTTTCCATTTAACTGTCCACAATGAAAACTGCTTTCAGGTGGCGTTGAAGACTGTTTTAATTTACAGCGGAGAGGCTAGCAGTATCTTGCTGCCCAAAAGTTAGTTTTCTTCCGCTGTATCATATCTTTGGCCAAATAAGACACCACTGAATAACTTTGCATAAAGGATTTCCCTCAAGAAATGTGATCCGAGTTATTTTACAACAGCATTTAGTAAAGACGTCAACACCGCTTTAAGCATTTTTTTTCAGCTGTGTTGGCAGGTAGGTTGCAGTAATAAAGTAGACGTTTGGTTTTACGAGGGACAAAAACAGTTACATATAATGTGTTTGCAGTTTGACCGCTCTAAGATTATTTTATTTTTCACTCAAAGCAATAATTTTATATTGAATAGTATCTAAGCCATCTCCTTGTGTAGCCATTACTTTTGGAGAAACCAGATAAGTGGAAGTGTTACTTAAAATTATATTATACTATAAAATGTGATTTTCACAAAAATATTAAATCACCGAGTGCTAGGAGCAGTATCATGGTATTAACAGTTGCCTTCCGTTATTTCCAATCAAAAAAAATTTCCAGTGCGTCTGCTACTTTGCGCAACTAGAAATTAAACTGAATCACTGCGTAATGGCGTACGAAAAAAGTAAGTCAATATTTCGCCAATTGACTTCATTGCATTCAAAATAGCATTTCTGTTTTTAAAATGCAGTGAAGAAAAAAAATTACTTTAACATTCCAATTGCAATCCTGACAATTTGCAAAGTCGAGGACTTGGATATAAACAAATTAAAAGCGTGAATACAGCAGAGACTACAAACTACACGATTAATACCTTCTGAATTTCTTTAAAAACACAGCAGAATTATGAAGTAATCACATTGCATCCGTCTGTTGCGATTCCAAAATATGTAAATGATGTTTAGTACTGAGAATAACTTAGCCAAGCCGCACACCAGTTGTTTCTAGCTACTTTGACTATTCTTGATCGTATTCTTCATATTCATACTAACTTCGTAAGGTTCATAATTGGCGTTGTTTCCTTGAATCGATATATCCTATAAAAATCATATCTTGTGTGGTGGCACTTATACAACTTGTTTCGGAAACACGTGGTCAAACTCTGCTAGGGGATTGCTGACGTGAAATAATAAAATTTTTAATATGACAATCTTTGTCCATCTGAAGCACTTAAATGTGGCCGCCGAAAAAGTTTGTTATGTGGGATATTATGAAAATTACTTTCGTTCGAGGAAACAATTTTGAATAACATTTAATTAAACAACTATATTTAATAAAAGAAAGTATGGTACGCCGTACTCACCACCATCATGTAAGCAATAGCAGTCTGCATGTTATTGCATACAATTTTTTACCTCGAGGTAAAATTGATGTTTGATGCCATGATACTAAGTAGTACGTCGTAATTAGACAAACAGGCTCTCTCTTTGTAACTCCCTAGGACCCACCGTTTTCGTGTAAAAAGCATGCAAAGGTTTCGGCTACAGCATTAATACGGCCTGGTGGGTAGACAACACGTATATTCTGAGATAAGCACATACTGGTTGGAATACGGCGTCGCACGCTGAATAACTATTGACAAGAATAAATAGGCAGCAAACAAATTACAACGACGCACTAAGGAGTATTTGGCTTCGAAAGCCGGTCAAAAATAGTTTAGTAGTTTTTTTTATGAAAATGATTAAAAATGCATGAATGAATAGAGTAACAGTTATATTTTGGTAAAATCAAGGTTGCCGTATAAAAATAAAATAAAAGTAGTTTATTTCAGGCATAGTCCATATAAATTTCCACTACAATTAAAAATTTTATAAAGTAAACAAAAAAATATATAAAAATACAAACATATTATTTACAGCCTTCTTAGAATATAAATGTCTCAGTATTTGAATTGTTTCAGTATAGAAATCAGACCAGGATAAATAATGTGCAATAATAAAAGACACAATTCGGTCAACATGAAAGAAAACTACTCAGAGTGGATCTCTTCTGCTCCATCTTCTGTTTCTTCGTTTGGTCCTTCTGTTTTGAAAAGATATAATGTTGCAACTAAGAAGGGCTAGCTTTTGCTTCGTTTTCTTTACGCTGGCAACTAGCTAATGGATCGCAAGTCAAAAACAGTCTATTTAAACCGTCTTGGTTGCACTGTACCCTCGAAAACTTCCTGGCATAAGCTAGCCGGTATGACCGATAATGTTTGTTTCGAGCCTCCGCAGCCTCCTCAGACAGCTGGCCTATAGGGAGGATGGCATGTTTAATTATTGTTGAGCCACACACAAGGATTTTGTGGAGAGTTGGCGACATTGGGTGCCACCCATAAAGCTCCACATGCATTTTTGCAGTCTCTTTACAAAATGCTTAAAATTTTGTTGCGTTAATTTTTTGGACAGATGACATCGCTTCGAGTATAACCTTCAGTTTTACTATAAAATCTTAGTTTATGCCTGTAATTTAAGCAGGTAGGTCTGGGTCACAAAAAAATCTTATTGATGTGTTGCCCGAATTGGAATTGCCGAAACCGGCTTTTGGAATGTATATTATCAGTCCAGTCCTCTCTCTATAGTCTTTGTGTATTCTGTCTTTGTTTTCCTTAACAGTTATTTGTCTTCAGCTGTTCGGGCATGCCATTTTATAAGGGGGAGTTTATATGACAGATTGAACCATTCAGCCATTCTTCGTTTTTGTGTAAGAATATTTCTTCGATGCAATAAGACGATGTCCATCTCTTCTTTAAATCTGATTTGAAATGCCTCAAATCATGATTTATGGTTTGGAATTTGTTTTGGGGACATTTCATCATATCCCGAATTGTTTATTCCGTGAATAACACTTTTTCATCCGATTTCCTTGATGGGCTTTCTTTGAAAATCATATATAATGATCTTCGAGATATCGCCATAACATTTAATAACGAATCTGAAAGAAAATGACATTAAATTAAAAAAAAAACATTAATATTTGAAATACGTAACTATCAACTTTGAACGTATGTTTATCAAATTAGTGAAAAGATGTGAAAAATATTTTTGTATAAATAACATGTTAGGACCATATAGTTTACAGTAAAAATACGTTTGTAACTCGAACACCTCCAGTACTGTATCAAAAACACCTTTTAGTGCAACAATACAACGTAATTTTTATATTGCGTATGTGTTACATTGTTTGCCCAACTAAATACTAAATACTTAATTAAATCAAACAAATCATACAAAGAAATTAAGTGTATGCCATGTTGTCCAGTGTCCATGAGAAATTGTTTTCACAATTAACTTCAAACCACATAAAACACCAACCGAAATTTGGCTAAAATAAAACGTATCGAAAATAAAGACGTGCGCAATAGACAAGGTCCGGATTCCGACTACCTGCTCGATGGAATAGCGACTTACAGGTAGACATAAATACCGGTATGGGATAGTGTGGTTAGTTGGGTAAAAGGAAAACGCTATTTGGGTGCGATTTTGAATAGATTGTGTTGTGGACTTTTAACCGGTTTTCTAAGAAAAATGTTCCTTAGTGCGACGTTTAGTTGCATTTGGTGACACATCATGAAGCAAGGATCGAATGCGACAATATTGCGTGTACTACATGAACAGCTGCTGCGACTGCACAGTGTACGCATTATGTAGGCATTTCAGCATGCGGATTATGCCCCTAGTCGAGATTTCTGTCAGTGGTTCTTGCATCAGTGTGAAAACGTTCCTGATATTCCTGCTATTGTTATGTTCACAGACAAAGCCAAATTCAAACAGGAATGGTATTTTAATAGTACTTTTAACATGCAACTGCACTGAGAGGCTACCAGCATCGATATTCGAACAACATTTGGGCTGGAATACTTGACGGAAATATTTCTGGGCTGTATTTGCTGCCAACCAGTTTGGCAGACTTCCAGCATTGGTATTTTCTGCAGTTCACCTTGCCAAACTTACTGGAGGATGTTCCGCTCGTCGTCAACAACGGGTGTGGCTACAACAACACGGTGTTTGACCCCATTTATCAAGAATTGTGCGTAACCACGTGAACGCAGCATATCCCGATCGCTGGAAAGGGCGTGCGGGCCTGTTGCATGGCCACCACGCTCGCTGGACCTTATCCCATTAGACTTTTAGCAGTGGAGATTTGCCAAGGCTTTGGCGGGGAGAACGTAGACTTGGGAGCCAAAAAAACTGGTATAGGCATGCGTATGCAAATAACCTAGGAATGGAACCAATCAGAGTAACTCGATGCGGTCGGCAGCGCCTATATAAGACAACAAGCGTCTGGCAAAGTTGCTAGATCGGTTACTGTTGCTACAATGACAGTTTGTCAAGATTTAAGTGAGTTTTAACATGGTGTTATAGTCGGGGCACGAGAGATAGGACATAGCTACTCCAAGGTAGCTATAAAATCTGGATTTTCGAGTACGACCATTTCACGAGTGTACCGTGAATATCGGGAATCATGTAAAACATCAAATCTTCAACATCGCTGTGGCCGGAAAAAGATCGTGAACAAACGGGACAAACGACAACTGACGAGAATCATCAAACGTTACAGACGTTCAAATATTTCTCAAATTGGCACAGATTATAATGCTGGGGCATTAAAAAATTGCCATTGTGCGAACTACTGAACGGACCATCATTGATATGGACTTTCGGAGAAGAAGACCTACTATTGTAACGGTGTTGACTGCATGACACAAAGCTTTACGCCTCGCCTGGGCCCACCAACACCGCCATTGGACTGTTGATAACTGGAAACACGTTGTCTGGTCTGACGAGTCTCGTTTCCAATTGTATCGGGTGGACGGAAGTGTACGGGTATAGAGACATCCTCATGGATCCATGGACCCTACATGTCAAAAGGGGAGTGTTCAAGCTGGTGGATGTTCTGTCATGGTATGGGGCGTGTGCAGTTGGCGTGAAATGGGACCCCTGATACGTCTAGATAAGACTCTGACAGGTGACAGATACGTAAGCATCCTGTCCGATCACCTGCACTAATTCATGTCCATTGTGCATTCCGACGGACGTGGACAATTCCAGCAGTACAATGCAACACCCCACAAGTCGAGAGTTGCTACCGAGTGGCTCCAGGAACACTCTTCTTACTTTAGACACTTCCATTGGCCTCCTAAATCAACAGACATGAACATTATTAAGCATATCTGGGATACCTTGCAGCCAGCTGTTCAGAAGAGATCTCCACCGCTTCGCACTCCTATGGATTTGTGGACTGCTCTGCAGGATTCATGGTGTGAATTGCCTCCTCCATACCTTCGGACATTAGTCGAGTCCATGCCACGTCGTCTTGTGGCACTTCTGCGTGTTCGCACGATATTATGCAGGTGTACCAGTTTTTTTTGGCTCTTCAGTGTAGTAGTGAGTGTCGTGGCTGCCTGCGATATGGTGCGAGACATACCACGTGTTTTAGAAAGGGTACGCCAGTCTGTTATGCACCATTACACTACTGCAATGAAGGTTAGAGGTGCGGATTTCGAACAGTTGTTAGTATGAAGTGTTTTCCAATAAAAATCTCTAATGGCTTCAACGAAAGTTTTGTTGTGCTATCAATTAGTGTCATCAGTGCCCATACCAACAACTACACTGGCAAAATATTTGAACAAATTGTGACTAACCGAATTTATTAAAGGCATTCCTACAGAGTCACACTGCTCGCATCATAATGTATTATCCCTACTCTGTTCTTGTAACATCTCGTCAAGACTAATTTATTCACACATTTAGACTAGCTGCTAACACATTTGGTTACTCTATCTGCATAACGGCCAGAGTCAGGCAGTTGCACAGAATATTTTTGTTTTCATTTCTACCTCCTTGCTTCATAATGTGCCACTAAACACAACTTAACTTCGATGTAGCGCATTTACTTCATTAGTTTGCTGCCTGCTGGATCTTGGCCATTATTATTATAAAGCGTACGACACCGTATTACAAGCAGAATGTCTTTATCTCCGTGTTTAGGTCGTGTTGCCTACCCACCAGACCATAGTATAGTTACAACTGAAACATCTGTATGCATTTTACACGAAAACGGTAGGACCTAGGGTGTTAGAGTGACATTACTTTTTTTAGTTAGTTACGATGTATTGCTTAATACGATTAATTTTACGTCAAGGTTAAAACGTTGTAGCCAATAACAGGGACTGAGTATGACGTAATATAATTTTACTTTACCCAAGATCGTGGTTTGATTAATTCGTGTACCAAATTTTGTTTTTTTAACTCAAGTACTTTTTATAATATCCCACATAATATAATTTTTCGGCCGCCACTTTTAGGGGCTTCTGTAGCCCTTATTATTTGAAATGAACCATGGGTGTCATATTTCATCTTTTCACATCAGAAATCCCCTGGCACAGTTTGGTCACATGTTTCCAAAACACGTCGTACTCACACCTCAATAGGATAGATTTTTTTCACAGAAATCTAGTCTTTCACGTATTTTCTTTAGAAATTTTTTTATTCCTTCATTTTATACAAATTTATAAAATCTAATATTTAAGAAAAACACATCACTCTCTTTTTCTCAAAAGATATCTTAAATGTATTAATATCTTACTCAGACAAATAATAATTATTAAACATTGCCCTTACCCATTCCTTTACACCATAGTGTTTTCTCCGCGTAATAAATATTTATATTACCTGAATTGTTAATTAGTTATATATTAATAATGTATATGTTGGCCCTGCACTGCATGATAAGGTGAATAGCAACATGACTGAAGAGTATTAATCTAAATTTCAATTCTTAGCAGCTGAACTCAAAAAGATTTCAAAAATTCTCAACTTTACGAGAAAAGCCTTGCCTCGAGTAGATAATAACTATCTCAGTCAACAGAGGTTGTAGTGCTGGTGTTAAAACTTGGTAGACGGTATTAAATTCGTGTATCCTCCCATGTGCGTACTTTTGTGGAGACATAGCCTACTATATCGTCACCATTTTAAAATTATATTTGGTAACGCAGCATTTATCTTAATAATTTACAGTGGACAGAACATCACAATAATTAATATAGGCCTAGGTGTGTTCATATATACGTATAACAAACAGGATGATTAACGAGGGGTTTCCGCCACTTACAGGACGTATTCTTTATATCATTTGGTGCAAAATATGTAATACAAATGTGGGTCCTATTCCTAATACATACAGAGTATTAGACACATTTGAAAAATGACTAATAAAATAATAACACTTTCAGAAGTAAATACATTTTTGTATTATCAAACCGTATTGTTTACAGTTGAGCATCAAAGTTGCTTCAAACCAGCTTACAAAAATGTTTAAAAATGTTTCCGTCTACTTCCATACGCTTGGCCGCATGCTTATGAACCGTGGTTCTACGTGGCTGCACACGGCTGTCTTTTATTTCTGTAGTAGCATGCTTGATACGCGCAAGTAGTTCCCCACGTGTTTGTGCAATCCTTTAGTAATCAATATTCTTTATCCATCCCCATATGCAACGATATAGTGGTGATAGAACTGGCGCTCGAGGTGGCCAGGGGTGAAAACCATCTCGTTCTATCCATCTCTCAGGGAAATACACATATAAGTGTTCAACCTCATAATGGTGGAAGTGAGGAAGTGCACCATCATGCTGGAAGATCATACAACGACTACTGCTATCGGAATATCTTCAAGTAATAGCGGCAGTTCTTCTTGCAAAAGTTGCAGATACACCACTCCAGACAAGCGTCCCGGGAAAATGAATGACCCAATCAGCTGATAGTGTAGGACACTACACTACACATTGATACTGAAATGGCGTTGAAAACATCTTTCCAGTGTAGGGTGGGTATGCTGATTGTCGAATTACTCTGTAAATATTGGGAATAGTACCCACGTTCACAAGACATATTTTTCTCCAAAGCATGTAAGGAATAAGCCTTGTGAGAGGCGGTAACTCCTCGTGAATTTGCCTGCATATTAACGTGTGTGTACACATGCATGTACATAGCGGCTAGTATTTAATATTTTTATTTGTAACAAATATAATATTTTTAAAACGTACATTTACATACCAAGGATACCATGTCAAAAATGAATTTTTTCTGGTCTCTTAGGTAATTTGAGGTGGTGAAGGGGGGGGAGGGAAAGGCTGTGAACATCACGCAACAGTGATTCAACCAGAATCAGTGATTTAACATGCCACGAAGACACTACAGAAGGAGGACACTACATAATGGAGGACTCAGTATGGACGAGTCTAAACACGATCACCTTTGTGTTAAACAAGTACTGCGAGGTCAAGAAAGTTATGTTTTGATTTCTTTATTGTATAGATTTGGTTTGCAGGGTATGACAAGTAATCCTGGTAGTGGATTGTTAGAGGTGTGTTTTTAGACCGGCACTTAATAGTCCCACTTCTGCAATTGATTAGTTTAACCAAATTGATGTTTGTGATGTTATTTGTTGGGAAACGTTCGTAGTTTATTAGAATAATTTTAATCAGACTGCTGTTATTTCTGTTGCTCAAGCTCCAGTTATGTATTCACTTAAAAAATTTAACTTTGAATAAGGTGTTGAAATATGGTTGTTTCGTAAGTTAGTTGAATGTTATGTTCCTCAAATCTGCCATTGGCATAAACTTCGGTTGTAATCAGTCTAATGTTTTTGCAGAGAGGGTTTATTACCTGAAATATTTACACGACAGTCATCAAGAAATGGTTTCATAAGCTATAATTTTTGTATGATATAAATCCTCTATTAAATCATGTGGCACTCTGTGTAGATATATTCTGATGCGTAGAACATAAAGTAAGTAGAGAACGTCGCTGACACATCTCTCTCCCCCACCATATTATCCTCCCTGCGAGTACCAACAAGTTGACACGCATTGCGGGACACGTGGACAGCCAGGACAGGTCAACTCAGAAGACAGAGACTCAATAACAAATTTCAAGGTTGTACCGAGTAACAGTTGGCATATCGCCAAAACACCCAAAGGCGATACATAAATACGTAGGAATGAGGGCGAAAATGCAGACCCAAGCTAGATTGGCGTCAACATGCACTTCTAGTTACACAAGAGAAAAAACAGCTGACAAGCTTGGAAGGGTGCCACGAGCACTCCTCCCCCTTCCACTATTTTCCAAACCACGGGGCAACTGGGACATGCGCTCCGGAAGGGGAGCTGACACTGTAAGTTTTAGGGTGCAGGTCACCCCTCGTTCCACCAACAAAAATGATGGCGCATGTATGAAGTGTTCGTTGTACTGCACCCTCCTCCCACCGCTCTCCCTCCAATAAGGGAGACACGTGTAGGAAACAAGGGTGGGAGTCAAGAGCGGATATAAGCGAATTTATGAGAGAAAGGGGTGTGTTTTTATCACCGTGTCGAATGAGTCAGTTGCATCGGGAATCGAGAGAGGACATCGGAACGAGAGGAGAGCATCGAGGAGCGAACCCAGAGCAGCAGTCGAGGGGAGATGGCAACAAATGCAGGCCTTTCCAATGCTGCCCACATCACTGGACCTCATCCAGCCAACACCTACCAAGCACTACAAGCAGAGATAAGTATCAAGTCATCTCCCAAAGAAGCCCCCCTCCTTCCTGATGTCGTCCACGGTTAATCCAAGTTAATAAAATAGAGTACCACACCTCGGAAGTATTTCTGTGTACTTAAACTCGAGATAATATAACCAACCAGTAAAGTGAAACACCGAAAGACTAACGTTTTGATATACACTCAGCCGTCAAGGCACCTTATATTCGGTGCCATCTAACATTAACTGAGGACCCTAGTAACCCACAGGTGAGGAATAGCATCAAATTAAATTGGCTTCCCAATAGTGGGGCGAATTTAGGTGTGTATTGACATAAACAAGTACCAGACTATACCCGTGACAAGGGGACTCGCCCTTCCCGAATTACCGAGTTAGTCAGAATGAACCAAAGACTCCAGGGAGTCTCAAACCCGGTGGCGTCTAACGGCCAATTCGCACTTGAGGAGGCGAGGGTACCAGGCCGGCAAAATAGGGATTCCTATAGGTGGCGAGCAAAAAGTATAGAGGATATGTGTATCAACAAGACACCGGAGGGAAGGGATGCTGGACGTGAAGGAACCCTATAGAAACTCTGGATGAGGGATGGGGGAAGCGAAGACGAAAGTCCTCAAGTAGAGCCATGGAGTGCTCCATTTTGTAGCGGGACAGGGCTATACAGGGTCCGGTGCAGCCTCTGTTCCCAGAGTTATTGTAATAAGTATATTGGTTAGCCGCAGACATTCCGACCGACCAAAGACACCAAATACAACTGCCGGAAATGCCGAGAGCAACTAACGAGCCAAACCCAAGGGGAAGGGAAACACCTTTCACCCCGGTCCAAAACCCTGCTAGCCATATAGAACCAGCGCGGAAAATGCCGGAAGAAATAGTACTGCCGGAATTTTCAGGCAGGCCCAATGAAAACCCTATGTATTTTATACATAATTGTGAACACGAATTCAAGTTCGGCGAAATTCCTAAGAAGCTGTCGGTGCTGAAGGCAAGTGAGCACTTAAAGGGTGCAACCCTTATGTGGTGGAATAAATATGGAGAGATTGTGACGAGCTGGGAGCAGTTCGCTACCCACCAAAACAACAAGTTCACGGGGGAGGAGATACTAACAGCCTTAACAACAGACTTTTACACACACAAACCACAAATGCAGGAAGAATCAGAGATTTTTATTAGGGGAAAAGCGCAAATGTATTCCCGCATCGCTCCCGAAAATATCGAGATAGAGGGAGTGCATATCATTACATAGTTAATGCTACAAGCGATAAGAAGCGCCCTTCGACATCCGCAGGCGATAGGCATAAAGGAGTTGTTTGGGAGAGCGATTGAGGCAGAGTTCGATTACGAATAATAGGAGAAAACAAACGTTTCGTCCCGCCTACCACCCGTCCACGTGGTGCGAACGGCAGCGAATAACAAACCCACTAGAAGCACAGAGGGACAACCCTTACCACCAAAGTGTTGGTATTACCCCGAGAGACAACTGCACAGTGACTGTATCACAGTGAGAAACTGCATAGGAGCCGATAAGGAAAAAGACACCACGGTCGGCCCCCTCGACATAGGGAAGGGGAACCATCAGGGCGGAAAGAGGGAGCCGGGGAAATGCCGCCACATGGACATAGAGTTGCCCGTCAGGCCCGGCATAAGACAAAGGGTGGAACCGATTTTAACACTAAGCGATCTGAGGCAGGGAACACTCGCCCCTCGGATCTGAGTCCGCATAAATAACCAGAATCTTAAGGCATTACTGGGCACGGCTACAACCGGCAATTTCATTAAAAGCCAGCTGCTGGCTCCCAAACAGAAAAGCCAGATAAAGAAAAACACGTGAATAATTCAAATGGCCCCATCTGAGTCACGACTAATCATAGACAGAATAATTACGCTGCCAGCATCCATGGAGGTAGAAACAGTCCAACCTGAATTTTTTTTGCACCACTTTTAGTGGAGGAGATTATCCTTGAGCAACATTGGCTAACAAGCGAAAATTGCCTAAACGGCTCTGGACAACAGCGCCTATATTTAGGCAAACATGATAGGATGGCCATAAACTAGGAAGCCCATATCAAAAAGGAAAAATTACAAGAAATCTGAAGTGAATTGGTAGACCACCAACTCGGGGCTGAACATCTCAGGACATTAATGCGGATATTTAAATCTCACTTAGCAATATTTGTGCATACTGGCATATTTAATAAGACCATGGCCAGTCAATATGAAATCTGGGTAATAGATGCTCGCCCCATATACTGCCGACCAGGTAACCCGTCCGCCTACCTCAGGAAAATAATATTAGACCAGGTAGCCGAGATGAAATCGCAAAGAATAGTGGAACCAACTGACCCACCACAGTGGTACTTGTGCCAAAGAAAGATGAAGAACTTCGTTTTTGTGTCAACTACCAGGCCTTAAATATCACATACCCTATAGCACCCCTAACTATAACCCTGGTCAATATGCTCCGCGACCTAAGGAACGCATGTATATTCACCACTCTTGACATGCGCAGTGGATACTGGCAAATCCCGTTACTCACAGGATCCAGGAAATATACAGCATTTACAACCCTAGAAGGTGAAATCCTGTAGTTTCGTGTAATGCCCTTCGGGTTGAAGAATGCATTCACTACTTTCCAACGACTGATTTCAGCAGTAGTTTTGACAAGCTATAGCGGTCAGTATTGCGTATCGTACCTGAACCATGTCATTGTATATTCGCGCGCATGGGAAGAACCCCAGGTGCACTTGCAAAAGGTCCTGGAGTGCTTTGAACTCCATAGACTAACGTGCCGACTGGAGAAGTGTCACTTCGGGAAGAGCCGAGTAGAATACTTAGGGCACATAATTACCCTGGACGGGAATTATCCAAACCCCGAGAAAGTGAGATAGATTGGGGAGGCAAGAGTACCAACTAACAGGAGGCAGTTGAAATGTTTTCTGGGCTTATTCAATTGGCTAAGAGAGTTTATAGCAGATGTTGCCCTTATTATGGCCCTCTCAATGAACTCCTACTCAAAACAACTCGCTGAAAGTGGACAGACGCGAAGCAGCATTCAGAATATTAAAGGCGCGATATGGCGACATAGCCATGCCATACCAGCCTATGCCAGAATTAACCCTAATTTTACAGACCGACGCAAGCAGAGCCGGAATGGGCGCTGTCCTATGCCAGGAGCAGTCACAGAACCAGCAACGAATTATAGTGTATGCTAGTACCATGCTAAATAAAACCCAATGATGCTACCACAGTATTGAGCAGGAGTGCTTGTCGGTTATTTAGGGAGTCCGCAAATACCGCTATTATCTTGAGGACCGACCATTCATTCTCAGAACAGATAATAAGGCCCTTACAGAGCTGAGAACCAAGAGTGACGAGAAAGCCAAATTGGGTAGGTGGGCCTTATTGTTAATGGAATTCTCCTTCACCATCGAGTGTTCCCTGGGCTTGAACAACGAGCTGCCCGATGCCTTATCATGCCGACCACAGATGCCCAGCAAAGAGACAGGACCCGACGACTGGGAGCGAATGCTGCCCCCCTCTCTACCAAAACTCCTACGGCTGGATGACATGGAACTACAGCTAGGGAAGTACCACGAAAATAAAAATATATTACGAGACCAACAGCAGGCCGACCCCAAATTACAGGAGTTAATGAGGAGATATCCAGACCAGTACAAGGGAAGAGATGGCAGAATCTGGGCGAGATGGCACCCACAAACAGATAAAATGGAAAATCTGGGTCCTATAAAGCTACGAGGCAGTATCTGTGAACAGCACCATGATCACCCCCACGCAGGACATCCGGGCTTTCACGAGACCTTAAGGGTTCTGACCAACAGATATTCATGGCAAAGAATTAGTCGAGATGTGAGAGCATACATCGTTAGGTGTTTGACTGGTTATGAAAACAAGGCCTACCCTACACCAAAGGTACAATACACACTCCGTCGGCCGAAAACGCCATGGACACACATCGCCATCGATATAATGGGCCGCTACCCACGCACACACAGAGGAAAGAGATACCTCCTAGTCGTGACCGATATTTTCTCCATGTGGACAGAGGAGTTCCTGTTACCCAACCAGGAGGCCAACACAATCATCCGGCAGATGGAGCGATAGGTATTTTCACGATGGGGGTACCCGAAATGCGTGTTAACCGACAATGTAACCTAGTTTACGGGAGTAAAATGGACGAAGACCTGAGAGACATGGGGGGCGGAAAACTGGACAACTCCAGCTTACCACCCACAGGCCATCCCTACCGAACGCCACAATCACGAATTAAAGAAGAGTATGCTAATAAAAATGGGCACGAATCATACTCAATGGGACATACAACTATTGAGCTCCTGTATACACTGCGATGTCGGCACAATGAAGCCATTGGAACTTCTCCCAGCCACCTAATGCTGGGATACAATCTCCGTGGATCTGGAGAATGGCAGTGGGAAACAGAACCTACAGAACTTCCCGCCTCCGAAGAAATACGAAGAGAGGCGATATGGAGAACAGGGGCAGCTCAGAGAAACCAACAACGGTATACCTGGCGGAAATACCCAGAACAAGCGATCGCTGGACACCACTTGCCTGAGGGTAGTGACATATTAATACGCATCCATCCTTTAAACCAAGCCAATGAAATGTGGAAGGTGCCATGGAACCAGATTCGCCCTCTCCCCGAACCCCACAACCATGGTCCCACAGCAATTAAAAGGGACAGCTCAGAGGAAACCGGCAGTGGGTCACTAGGTCGCCAGATGATGGACAAGATGGCGGGATGAGAAGGTTAAAATGATAAGCCGGCCGTTGCCCCTTCACGCTATCACAGGTTCTCAAGGACGCACGGGCCACTGCACCTGTTGATAGAAGAGCCCGAGCCAACAGCAGCTTACTGGGCTAAAAATAAGCAGGTGCCAGACGAAGTGAGAGAAAATGGATGGGTGACAGAAGGAGAAGGTACGCGCGAAGAAGACGAAGTGGGCGAAGCGGACGGGTGAGCAGAGGGGAACTCACAATTAGGTGAAAGAGGGGGGACAGCCGAAGAAAGGAAGTAAACGAGGAATCGATAGAAGGGGTAAACAATGAATAAATAGGAACAGTGAGTAAAATAGCAGATAATAGAGGCTGTACGCTGCAACCAACGGCGAGTATGGTGCGACCCCGAGACGAGTTAAAACTAACAGAGCAACGAACCCGAGAAAAAATCCGAGAGGCGAGGATGTACCGTGTAACAGCAGCTGACCCGAGAATGAGGTCCAGCAGCCTGGAAAGATATTCAGGGCCACCTGATGAGACTATGGCAATGCAGACTTCATCCATGCATGCTGTCAAGGATACAGTGCGGGAAAACACGCCCCCTAGTCAGACGGGGATAGAAGCCAGGCGAGTGCAATCTTGGCGCATCTGCAGAGGCCGAGAGGAACCTGGTTTCTACCGGGACCATCGCAAGTACAGAACACATGAACCGAGCCGTCCACCCCAATAACAGACTCTGTGTGACATGAGGTAAGCCGGGTTACTCATGTCACTTGCTGTGAGAGAATGGTAGGGCGTCATCCACTACCTAACCCTGGAACTGAAACCCCAGCCTGGAACAGAAGTGCGACTAAGTGTTTTAATTTTTTACCTGTGTAACCTTAGCAAGTGTGAGAAGCCCGATCATATGTGCGGGGAGTAAAAGGGCAGGACATCCCAGAGCCGAAAAAATTGCCAGATGCCTATATCTGAGTTTACTAACTCCATTAGGTAAGAATATAGTGTGTATTTTCCCAATGTATAAAATATGTTTGTTTTCCATAACCGCGTGTAAAAGGAAAAAGATGCAGATTTAGTCAGATAAGAGTGTGTTTCCTTTAGTCTGTGAGCCATTGTAACAGTAAAACAATACCTTAGCGATATATTAAGTGTGTGTTGCATCGGAGGACAAAGGTTCCATCCTAGCATATAAGAGTGTGGTTTTATTTTCACGGCCTACATGGGGACGTAATCGTAAAAATGAACCATCCCACCATATCATAAATTTTGCCAGTCAACTGTGCAAATAACCGGCCATCTGCCATCTTACTTGTTTGCAATATCAAGAAAGTGTCTGTCTTACAAGGAGACGGAAGCACAGAAGAACACTTAAATTATTTGGAGAGATAAATTTAGGGTGTGTTGTATAATTGTGTAACAATGTAAAAATGTTTGTAACCCTGTAAGAAAGTGGGTAAGTACTATATGGAGTCCGAGGGCATGTGGTACCAGGTTTATGTTTTTTTAGCTAGTTCAAAAAGTAGATCGGCCTGCGATGTATTTGAAACATAATATGTAAATTGTAAAGTAATCAGCCTTTTGCAAAATGTGTAAGCAGAGCCAGAGTAATAGTTAGATCTTTCTTGCAGACAGGAGGCTCGCTTGATATGAACTGCAAGGTGCGCATCCTTGGTTTTCAGGAGGGAGGGGACGAGTCGAAGTGGAAGTCACACCAGGAGATAAACCGCACAAAAAGTAAGCACACTGCATAGACAGGCGACAGTCACAGAATGAGAACTGCAGACAGAGATGCAATCGAATCCTGAAATTTTGGATTTGATTGTGTCAGCGCCCGAAGAGACCAGGGGGGATTTTATGCATGGCAAATATAATAAGTAAAAAATGTCGCCGCACAATCCCCCTCCCTCGCCACATAATCCTCCCTGCGAGCGCCTACAAGTTGACATGCATTGTGGGACACATGGACAGCCAGGACTGGTCAACCCAGAGGACAGAGACTCAGTTACACATGTCAAGGTTGTGCCGAGTAAGAGCTGGCATATCGCCGAAGCACCAGGGAGGCGCTATGTAAATACGTAGGAATGCAGGCGAAAATGCACAGCCAAGCTAGATTGGCTTCAACACGCACTTCTAGTTTCACNAGGGAGGCACTATGTAAATACGTAGGAATGCAGGCGAAAATGCACAGCCAAGCTAGATTGGCTTCAACACGCACTTCTAGTTTCACAAGAGAAAACGGCTGACAAGCTTGGAAGGGTGCCACGAGCATTTCTCCCCCCTTGCCCCTTTGCCAATCCATGGGGCAACTCGGACACGCACTCTGGAAGGAGAGCTGACAGGATAATTTTTAGGGTGTAGGCTACCCCTCCTTCCACCAACAAGAATGATGGTGGGTGTATGAAGTGTTTGTTATACTGTGCACTCCTCCAACCTCCCTCCCCCCCATCATGGGAGACACGTGTAAGAACTTAGGTAGGGAGTCAAGAGAGGATATAAGCGCATTTACGTGATAAGAGTGGGTCAGTTGTTATCACCGCGCCGAGAGAGTCAGTTGCATCGGGAATCGAGAGAGGACGTCGGAATGAGAGGAGAGCATCGAGGAGCGAACCCAGGGCAGCAGTGGAGGGGAGACAGCAACAAATGCAGGCCTTTCCAAGACCGTGCACATCTCTGGACCTCATCCATCCGACACCTACCAAGCACTACAAGCAGAGCTAAGTATCAAGTCGTCTCTCAAAAAAAAAACCCTCCCCCCTGATGTCGTCCACAGTTAATCCGAGTTAGTTAAATAGAGTACCACACCTCGGAAATATTTATGTATATTTAAACTCGAGATAATATAACTAACCAGTAAAGTGAAACACCAAAAGACTACCTTATTGATATACACTCAACCTTCAAGGCACCATATAGTCTTTGCCATCCAACATTAACTGAGGACCCTAGTACCCCACAGGTGGGTAATAGCGTGAATTCGATTGTTGTAATATATACATGCAACATATAAAACAAGTTTCAAATGATTTGTTTTTCTGCAGATATAGCATATAAAGCTAAATGTCTGTATGTTTACCATCATGAAAAAGTTTATGACTTACTAAACACAAATCATTAAAATGACCCACCGAAGTACCTGCTATTTTTTGCCAAATTTGGCTGTTATTGTTTTATTTTTTCTGTAGATATATAAAACCTTTATTTTTTATGCAGCGCTATCTTACATAATGGCCAACAAATGAATGCTATTCATCGACATATTTGATGTTTGTAATAGATACTTACCACATACCAAGTATTATGAAAATAGTAAATGGTGTAGTAGGTATTGCAAAATAACTTTAAATTTCCATGACAATAGTTTTTAAAATATTAGCCTTATATACTCAAATAACGTGTGTTCACAAGGCCTTTCATAGTTATATTTACATGCCAAATTTAAAGGGAATCGGTTGTGTGGTTTCCAAGACATGATGCAAAAACAATTTTTTTCATGTAGTGCCATCTTGAAAATAAGTGTATCAATAACAGCATTCGTATATAATTTCAGTGCGAACATAATGCTCTATTAACATACCAAATTTGGTTAGAGGTTGCTCAGTTATAACATGGAAGCCTAAATTTTAAAATGTACGCTATTTTGAAAATAAGCATCCAACGTGGTCAAAAACTATAAAATTCAGATATCTTAACTAAGAAATATATGTGCACAGAGTTTAGAGAAATTCGTTTTACGGGTTCAAAAGGTTTTTTAATGAAAAGGGGGAGAAGGAACCTCACCCGCGCACAAACAAACACAGATGCTTATATATACACCCACAGACATACAGACACGAAAGTGATATCATAAGCTTATCGTTCCTTTAGAAAGAAAGCTAAAAATTATAATAATCAAAAATATTTTACTATTTTACATTGCGCATGCGCCATCTTCTGGTTTGATGACTGCCATAGGTATTGAATTTCATTAATATTACTTCATTGCAGTTTCAGATGTCAGCAGCCTCTTATGCCTGTAATCCATGTTCTTAACCTTCGACAACCTTATATTTTGCGTTAAAAATATTACATGGATATAAACAATATTTAAATAATAAAAATGTATGTCCAATAGTCTCGAATATACATCTAGAGGCCTAATTGGTATATTGTTAAATATTAAGTTCTTATTACCTTTCCATATTATTTTTGCACTGTTTGTTCACTAAACGTGGCGAAAACCATAAAAAATATAATTTGGCACTTTTGATAAACGAGAAACAGAGAATCTACTATATAACAACGTATGCAAAGAATTGTCAACAAAAATTTCGTATTTTCAGTAGGGGCCATACTTTAGTCGAATGGTTTAATGGTTTTACTCTCACTCTCTCTCTCTCTCTCTCTCTCTCTCTCTCTCTCTCTCTCTCTCATATATATACACACAAGTGTGCGTTTACATTTGTAGATGGATTATGCCGATCCGAGGACCAGGGTTAAGGGCTGCGGATCTGCCACGATCTTGGATCCGCCATGTTGGATGATGTCACAGCCTCCACCTTGGATGAGGTTACAGTCGCAATCTTAGATAATGTCACAGCTGCCATATTGTTTCCGCCTGCCATCTTGTGACCTTAACATTGACCTTTGACCTTGACCCTATGTCCATAATATTTAATAAACTTAAACCCCAAAAATAAAAGAATACAAATAAAATAAAAATTTAATAATTTAAAAAATATTTTAAAAACTTGCATTTTCAGAGGTATCCCCACCACCACCCCTCCTCACCTATATTCATTCTGTAGAATGAACTTCATCCAAAATTTAAATTTTTTCGTTTGTCATTTGTTTACTTTTTCATCACATAGGTGAGGCTAGTGTATAATTTATCAATTTAACCACCAGAGAAACTGTCAATTTAGCCACTATGTTGGATACTGTCGACCTTGACCTTGACTCCAATTACATATAAATCGAAAAATCGAGAAAAATCACAGTCCATACAATTTACCATTACAAGTTATTCACAAAAAGGATCTATACTTACTAACCATACTAGCCAACTACTGGCTCAACGTAAGTCTAACTCCACCCAAGAATAATTCCTGGCGAATTTGACTGAGCATGAAAGTAGCTCCTGTCGAGACTAATTCCTGCAAAACTTACAAGAACGACCAACAAGAACAACCTGCCATACCAACCGCCTATACAAACAATAATGGTCAATATCGAAACAAGTATCTTATAAGAGTCTCATAGCTAACCTCTTCGCACAATATATTCGCAAAATTTGCGCAAAACATTTCTACCACAGCTAACCTTACCAAATGGTCATACAAACTTACCAAGCTAACAGACCAGGCAAACTCCTTCCGTCTTTAGCATTAACTGTCTCATCATAATCGCCTGTTGAATCAGTATCCATTGACGTAGCAAGAGGTATTACCGACAACACTTGCTGACTCCCAGTAGACCAATTCTTTTCAGATCTTGGTATACTCTATTAATTTATCACATGGCATGATGAAGGTCGCAGCTCCATGATCGTTGAAGTCAAAGGCAGGCCTTCGTATTCGCAATTCATCTTCGTGGTATGACGAGAGAGCGCTTCCAAATCGATGTTAACTTCCTAACGTCTGAACAACAACAAAGGTATCAACATGCATCACAACTCTGTATATAGTTTCTCCCATCCCTCAAAAAACGCAGTCTGACATTTTCTAAGAGCAGGAGGAAATTATTATTGCTTTAATAGTTTCTGGCTTCGAACTCGTGTGCATACGCCATACCTACCAATTACAGATTCCTTAAAAATTTGTACTAGTTGCGCATGAATACTAAACAGTTCACGAACTGCGCTAATAAAGTAAGAAAACTTGCACTATTAATAAAACTACAAACATATTTCATCCCAACTGCAGAATAAATCTTCTTAACTTTACATTTCACCTTTATTATATATTACCCCCACCATTGGGCCAAATTGTAAAATTTTTCTAAGTCTGAAAGAAAATTATTTGTTAATAGTTTCGGGTCTCGAACGCAGGTCTCTACGCCATGCCCAAACGATAAATATTGCTTATATATGTATATAAATATATATATTAGGTGCGTATAAGCACGTGAAGAGACAGAAAATCACGTACAAAGATCGTTAAAAATGATCCAATGCGCATATCGGTGTTCGAACTTGGGTCCCTATATCATGTTAATTATTTGTCACACATTTGTCTATAACAGCCTACTTTTTATTTTTGATACACCATACATTTGTTCCGAATTTATTCCAGAGATTTTTAATAAAGTGTCACTTAGGTAGTTCTTCCATGGAAAGCCATTAGTGTTTATTATCTCTTTCTCAATTAACAATTATCATCAAACATAAAAACTGTTTCCTGAGACATATATTTTGAAAGCAGTGCGTTCCCTAAACTTATTTTTTACGGTGTACTGAACACAAGTTATAAAATGCTTTGTTCTGCAGTAATGGAAACATTACGTGTAAGGTCATGTGGTAGACATATTTTAATACAAAAAATATATGTTCCCTACGAAACTTAAATTGTTTTCAACGGACTACCTTTGTTTTTATTACCCAATTACTTCATTTATATTGGACTCGTGTAATTGGATAGGCCTGTGGAAATTAAATAAATATAAAATAACATAGAATTATACATATTCTTTTTGTTCCTGAGAAAAGCAAATGCACCACAGGTACTGCGTGATATGTACGTGTCTGCTCATAAATGCGCGATCTGGCTAAGAGAGAGAAAATACAACTATAATATTAAAAACGGATGTAGTCACGGATTTTTTTTTTCGAGGCTAGCCACCCAACTGCAATCAAACGTTGGGCGAATATTGTATGTCTATCTTAAAACGTTTAGTGAGCGCGCGTGTCTACAACCTCGAACCCACGTCGCTGTGCGTACAGAGTCGTGAGTTTTGGCACCTATGGATACGTGTGAGTGAGCACGGGTGTGCGTTTATTACATAAGTCAAATTGGAATTTGTTTTTAGAGACACGCACCTTGCGGGAACAGTTATTATGCACCGGCAAGCTCAGGCGGCCTTGGGTGGACACGTCCGCAGCTGACAAATGCAGACCCCACCCCACCTCCTCACCAAGGCCAGCTCGTGCCGGCCGCGACACGTCAGTGCAGCGCGCGGATTCCTTGGCTGCTCTGCGCGATGACTGTTCATGCGAACTACGCTAAGGTTTGTCTATAACCGGCATGGAATGCAATACCTGTAGTTCGCGTCTGTACGTAGCGTGGCATTAGACTTTCTTATTGTATTTTTTTTTACACCACCCAATCGTAGTGCCATGGAAATTATTTATCTCGCCTGTTACTTATATTTTACCTGTTTCCTGCAATCGCTTTTCCTTTCTTATGAGATAAACGTTTTCGAAACATCACAATTATTCTATAATAGCAAATACAAGCGAAACACGTTCAGCATGTTGAGCACATCTACTTCACTTTCACGACGCAGCTCTTTTGTAAACAGCCTATTTTTTCTTAAGCTGTGTTTAATGTCAGTATTATGACATTTTAGCTATAAACGCGATAATTTTCTCTTTTTTTAACCTTTATTTCATATTATTGTTAGCGAATTTTAATTTACCGAGAAAAGTACATTCCTATCGCTCATTAGAAAGTGACTTCTGCTTTCTTTGGCACGCGAATAAACAAAATTTCATTTTTGTTTCATTTTGTGAAAAATTATTTAGAACGGAAGAATTTAAAGTTTTTATATATCTTCTCGTATATGGAAAATTATGTCTTTAAATCACCGAGAAGGTGTGAATACGACTTTGAAGTACGTACCCTTGCATGTGTGCAGTTACCTGACATGGCGCAGGGGCAGATCTCATGATCATACACTGAAGCGCCGAAAAAATTGGTACACCTGCCTACTATCGTGTAGGGCCCCAGCGAGCACTCAGAACACGTCTGTCACGTTTAGTGATTCTCGTCAGTCGTCGTTGTCCCGTTCTTTCACAATCTTTTTCTGGCCGCAGCGATGTCGAAGATTTGTTTTTTACCGGATTCCCGATATTCACGGTACACTCGTGGAATGGTCATACGCGAAAATCCAAATTTTATCACTACCTCGGAGATGATTATGTCCCATCTCTCGTGCGCCGTATATAACACCACGTTCAAACTCACTTAAATCTTGATAACGTGCCATTATAGCAGCAGTAACCTATCTAGCAACTTTGCCAGATGCTTGTTTTCTTATATAGGCGCTGCCGACCGCATCGCATTACTCTGATTGGTTCCATACCTCTGTTATTAGCATATGCACGCCTATACCAGTTTTTTTGGCTATCCAGTGTAAGACACCGTGAAGGTCCGAAAACGACTTTGAAGCACGTACGCTTGCAGACTCCAGTTACCTGACACCATGCAGGTTCAGGCATGTGCAAATATTAACACTGCTCTTCCCACGCAAGCACAGATTTTTTTACTCTGACAAGGTCAGCTGGCCTGCCTGTCCATGCATGTGATGTCTTAACGCCTGCATGCGATTGGCCAGCTGCAATCACGTGGTAACTCGGTGATTGGGTGGTCGGTGTCCGAACAATGTATCAATGGTGTAATACTATTGGTTCAAAGTCAATATGACTTCATAGGACTTTCATACGCGTATATAATAAGCAATGGGGGTTCAGCTGAGAGGCTTGGTTTGACAACGGCTAATGTGAATGGTGGATCATGTCGGCTAGCTTCTACGCCAGGTAATCCGTTACTAGTTATGTTAAAGGGGACTGGATATTGCCCACGGATGGTTTATCGCCATCGATTTCTGCTTAGAGTAAGATGTATCCTGTTTTACCAGCGCGCTCGACTTCTTAAACTGCGATGTCTACATCACTAGCAGTATCTAATTCCGCCAGTGTAGTACCATCGTTTCAGAATGGTATGGTGCCATCGACGTATTTAGCTGGGACACCTACATCACTACCAGCATCTATTGCCGCCAAAGCAGCACGATCATCTACAGATGGTGCAGTACCATCAACTTATTCAGCTGTGACGTCTACGAAATCGTTAATGGAGCCATCGAACTTTTCCTCTGAGGTACCTAGAATACCATTGCTGACGTTTCCTGCTTCTTTATCTCCATCACCTACAACTCCAACATGTCCGCCCTAGTCTTTGCCTGAACCACTGCGTCGTCATCAGTGTTACCTTTGTGATAATACATTTTCTTTTGGCCGCAATGTATGGCGCCATGAAATATTTTATTGTGCCAAGGATCCTTGTCGCATATCGCATTTGTGTGACAGGTGCGGTAATCAGTCCAGCGGTAGCAACCATTTACTTAGAAATGCAAAGACCGGTAAAGGCGAAGTGCATTTCTCATCAGTACCTCGGTACCAGGTTTGCTGCAAGCAGTTCTCTTGTTACTTCGGTACATATCCTCAAAAGTGTAGTTACCTACATAGCTCGCCCTGCACATTGTGTCTGTGAAATAAATGTCACGATTTTTTCGCACAAGAACAACACCAGTGTGAGTAGTAAGATCCATAAAAGACTGTGACCTACAAAAAAGTAGCATATAATGAGATTCTTTATATATTAAAGACTATTGTATTTATTTGTTAGTTTATGAGTAACTGTAAAATAAATTAATTTCATATAAAATGCCTATGATTAAAACTGTGATTTATTTTATGTTTACCTGATTTGCCAGAATATAATTAAAATTAAAAATGCACAGATATTAAATAAATGTAATTAAAAAGTATTGTAATAAGTACAATTCTACTATATGTAATATTACATAAGTAACTATAAAATATATCTTTTAATTAAACAACTTAAAATTTTTAAATAAATTATGCAGGTAGTCAAAGTCACACATCATGTACAGGAATGGACAAAATAATATGAACACCATGCAATATAGTACATTTTGTCGCATGTTGGCAACACTGCTTCCGTGTAAATAATGCGACGCGTATGTATTGCACAGTTTACGTGCCAAGTCTTGTAGGTTATATTTCAGTGTATTATACGCTTTGTTCTGCGACGGTTAAAACAAGCGATCGGTGAAATGCGTGATCTCTCAGACTTTGAAAGAGGGCAAATCGTTGGTGTTCGGTTAGCGGGAGCGTCTGTGACGAAAACAGCTGAATTGTTTAACGTTACACGAGCGACAGTATCCACGGTAATGGCAGCATACTCAAAACATGGTAAAACATCATCGGCGAAGAGGAATAGTAAGCGAAACCCAATGTTAACTGACAGAGACCGACGAACATTAAAAAGAATTGTGGCCAGACAACATAAAACTACCGCGGCAAAAGTTACAGCAGAACTCAACACTCCCTTGAGTAATACTGTTTCGACAAAAACAGTACGGCGGGAGCTCCAAAAAACTAACATTCATGGAAGGCCTGCAATTGCGAAACTCTTTATAACGGAAGTCAACGCTTAGCTGCGTAAGAAGTGGTGCCACGATAATAAAACCTGGACACTTGATGATTGCAAGAATGTGGCTTAGTCCGGTGAATCATCGTTTACATTGTTTCCTACAAACAGCCGGGCTTATGTACGGAGAACCCCAAAAGAAGCCTACCATCCGGACTGCCTGCTTCCTACAGTCAAGCATGGGGGAGGTAGCTCGCCTGGTGGGTGAATTAATAAACTAGCGCCAGCTATGTGATGTAAAAGTACGTAAATATATAAACTCCAAGATGGCATTCTCCAGCAATGTACACAAGAGACCCAAAAAAAAAACTGGTATAGGCATGCGTATGCAAATAACAGAGGTATGGAACCAATCAGAGTAACACGATGTGGTTGGAAGCGACTATATAAGAAAAAATCGTCTGGCAGAGTTGCTAGATCAGTTACTGCTGGTACAATGGCGTATTATCAATATTTAAGCGAGTTTGAACGTGGTATCGTAGTCGGCGGACGAGATGTGGGACACAGCATCTCCGAGGTAGCGATAACATTTGGATGTTCGCGTACGTCCATTTCATGAGTAAACCTTGAATATCGGGAATCCGTTAAAACTTCACATATTCGACATCGCTGCTGCCGGAAAAAGATCGTGAACGAACGACCTCAAAACGAGAATTACGGATGCCATCCAAACCGTAACACCGCACATTATGACAAGAGTGTGGAACGAGTTTGAATATCGCGTAGATATCGTTTGGGCTAATCATGATGGTCACGTTGAACATTTATGAAAACATAAACTTCACCGTTTCAAGGTTCATTTGATTGGTCAACCAAGGTGTAAGGTTTTCTGGTTTTTATACTATGGACTTTCAAATTTGGGGTATTCTTTTATACTCCTCTGTATATTCACAAGTGCAGTTATTCTGCTTTAACCTTGGCCTTTCCAAACTATGCGATATAAATAAATGCATACCTTCCATTTTGCGTTAAAATTGAGTACCAAAGTAGACGGCGTTAAATAATTGTTAGCTAGACGTNATAAATGCATACCTTCCATTTTGCGTTAAAATTGAGTACCAAAGTAGACGGCGTACAATAATTGTTAGCTAGACGTGTGCCTTTGGCCTTCTTCTCATCTGATACGCCCTGCAGGACTTAGAACCAAAAGTAAACGTTCAGCACTGGGGTGGCGTCATTTCACGTTGACCGGGTGGAGTGGAGAGATTTGGGCTGCTCTTTAACATCAAGATGTTGAGAACCGATGAGGGTGTAGCGATGTGAGTGTGCAGCAGTGCCGGAATAAAAGTGTGGGGGAAACGGGAGATCCTCGAGAAAACCCGCTGACCAGTGGCATCGTCCGGCACTATTCCTACGTGCGAAAATCCAAGAGCGACCCTGCCGGGAATTAAACCCGCTTTGCCTGGGTGGGAGGCGAGTAGTTTAACCACTACACCACCACCGCATCTTGACCGGGTGGAAAGGGGTAATGTCGGTTCCTGTGTGTGGCGAAAGCCACTAGACGTGTGATTTATGCTCGAGAGTGTAGAGCACTGTGGCGTCCAGTTTGTGCTATTTTATAACACGAAACGGTACAGTGTCAAAACTGATTATGTATCTGAGTAAATGTTTATAACACGCCATAGAGTATCAATACGTATTTATTTAATAGAAGCTAATTTTTCTGCTTATTAAAATTNTAAATGTTTATAACACGCCATAGAGTATCAATACGTATTTATTTAATAGAAGCTAATTTTTCTGCTTATTAAAATTGTTAAGATATATTTTTTTTTGGAATATTTTTATATAATTTTCTAGAATTGCATAAAATTTTCTAAATAGGCCTGTTTCGTATAGGTCTCTTTGAACTAGGAATTTTCGTACACAGAAATATGCTTTTCTCATAATTCTGAAGGATTTTTTTATCTCTGTAGTATTCAAAATTAAATATCATAGAGATGTTCCCATTTTAAATATACTGAATAATACCCCCAGTAGCATAACCTACATTAGACCAATGTTGGAATTAGGTTGGAAATGTTGGCTGTACTGTACATTGGGTTGTAGCACACACATTAATACAACGTTAGCATAACGGAAAGGGCCAACGATAATTTGCTACGAAGGAAAAGTTACGGTATTACTTAGCACCCTCCAGTCAATGATGTGACTAAATCAGAAAATATTAAAACATATAAAAAGTGTAATTTTAAATAGTGGTTTTTTGATTGGTAACAAGGTGGTATATTTTTATGTTGGGCCAACATTGGTCAACCAACATTTTATGTAAAGGTATGGAACAACCTTTTTAAATGAAAACAATGGAACTTATTTGCATTTTATATAATATGAAGGTACTTAATGACCTGGGATATTTCTCTTTAAAATATTATAAATTTTATATATATGTGTCAGTATTGGGAATACAACAATTGGTAATTGGTACTAATTGTTATGTTGGGCCAACATTGAGTAACNTATATATGTGTCAGTATTGGGAATACAACAATTGGTAATTGGTACTAATTGTTATGTTGGGCCAACATTGAGTAACCAACATAATTCTCACAATGGTAATTACCATATTGATAATAAAATAAAATATTAATTTAGTATTTTGGTTTAAATGCTATATATTAACACATACCATATATTGTTTAAATTCATATTTTTGATTATGTGTTGGTTACGTATTGAAAAACATACGGTCGGCATTTGGTATTTATACCTATGTTGGCCCAACACTGTGTAATGTACATTGTGCCAACAATGGTGATTAATATATTTCTAATAAAATTAATCTATAATTTTGTATTTTGGTTAAAAACTATGTTTTAACCAAACGACCCGTATTTTATTTCAAATTGATTTATTTGGTGATGTGTTGGTTACTTGTTGAAAACCTACTGTTGACATTTGGTATGTAAACGTTTGTTGGACAAACATTGTGATACCAAAATTTAGCCAACAAGGGCAAGTGCCATATTTCAAATGAAATAACACAATATTTTGTATGATCGTTTAAAACAACTTCTTTAGCCCACTAGCAATGTCTTAATTAAAATTGACTTCGTTTGTTACGTGTTGGTTACTTGTTAGAAAACACACCGTCGGAGTTTAGTATGTATTATANAATTAAAATTGACTTCGTTTGTTACGTGTTGGTTACTTGTTAGAAAACACACCGTCGGAGTTTAGTATGTATTATAAATTTTTGTTGGGGCAATATTCAACAAGTATACATTCAATAATAAATTATAATGGTTTTAAATGGAAAGACATTTAAGTTTTCACATCATATAACGAATTACCAAATGTCATATTTCTTTAAACTTTTTTTTGTTCATCATGTGTTAAGACAATGTTGGGAACATAACAGACGGTGATTGGTTATTTGCGTTACGTTGGGAAAACATTGCATTGCAGATATCACGCTATCCTAGGATATTATAAATTTTTTCTTTATAAAAACATGTATAATTCATTTTATTTGCGTAATGGTTAAAGTTTTTAACATGAGTTTTTTTTTAAATAAGCTGGCTGTTGTTGATTGTGTATTGGTAATTAGTTGGAAAATACGTTCATGTAACTGGTAGGTTTTTAATTAAGTTTCAAATAATGAATTCTGACTTAAATACGTAAACATATAACACAGTATATCGAGCTGCAATAACATGATTTGTACTTATTTATATGCCCATCGCAAGAAGTTACCTACTGTAGTTTTATTNGTATATCGAGCTGCAATAACATGATTTGTACTTATTTATATGCCCATCGCAAGAAGTTACCTACTGTAGTTTTATTGGTAGTAAATAACATCTCGAGCTGGTAATCCAAAGGGCTGGTAATCCAAAGGGCGGAAGTTCGAATCCACCATTATCCGAAGAAATGTTCAGGTTATATTAAGTATAAAATGAAGAAAATAGTAGAATTAGCAGAATTTTTTAAAGAATTTTTTTAATGGGTAAGCTTTGTTATAAAAATNATAAAATGAAGAAAATAGTAGAATTAGCAGAATTTTTTAAAGAATTTTTTTAATGGGTAAGCTTTGTTATAAAAATTGCTAACCAACTTTGGTAGAATGTTGTTTATTGGTTGACATTATGAATGCAATAACACATCTTGCCAACACTTAACAAATGTCAACACATGTTATTAACATTTCGGTAAATTACTGTTTGAATACTTTTCTAAAAGAAAATAATACTTTTAAAAGTGCGCACACAAACATAACAATTTGTTTGGCCAATGTTGTATTTCATTTGCCACCCAACATAAAAGTCATGTTGGGGCAACGTAATCCCGAGTGACATTTCGGCGTTGGGCCAACGTAATACGCCTACATTGGGCCGACAGTAGAGATGAACANCAACGTAATCCCGAGTGACATTTCGGCGTTGGGCCAACGTAATACGCCTACATTGGGCCGACAGTAGAGATGAACATTGATCCAATGTTGGCCCAATGTTGGCCCAAAGGGGACCATGGGTTCCTACACGAGGGGTTTATGATGCAAACTTCAAAATATAAGTTTTAGGGCCAGAAAAGCAGTAGTTAACAAAAACTTTGCCTTGAAATGGGAACACAGAGAGGGATGAAAATGATGTAAAATAAGTTGTAAGTTATGATAAAATAAAGCTATGGGACAAAGTTGCTGTCACCAGGCTGCGACAAAGGTATTGTATCATTAAATTTTGCACGTAGATGAGTCTTTTTGACTCTTCCCCTTCTGCTTTCCCTTATCATGAACATCATATTTTATGAATTATTCACGTCTGGTCCCAAGGCTTGGAAAATTATATAGGAAGGAATAAATTATTAAGAAAAAATGAATTATTTTTTTTTTTTTGATAAAAATTATTTTTTAAAACTACTTAATTTTTTATATTTTTATTAGCAGAGGTTTGGTTGCCATACAAAATAATAAATAAATCATTACAATAAGTAGATAAGAAAAAAGGACTTTGAAGCATTGGCGTCTGGGATCGGAGCTCGAAGCTGTTCATGCTGTTATACCGGTCGGCCGGTGGCCATCTTGGATACAGGTAAACTTTGAGAATTGCTCTTTGTCCTCTGAGCCGAGTCACCTTTGACCTAAAATAATTCTNCATCTTGGATACAGGTAAACTTTGAGAATTGCTCTTTGTCCTCTGAGCCGAGTCACCTTTGACCTAAAATAATTCAAAAAAATTCCAAAAAATACAAAAAAAATCCAAAAATATTAATTAAACCTTTTTTCGAAAAATATAATTAATTTATCAGAAGTTGTATTTAAAAAAAATTAATTTACTGAGGTCGTCCCCACCAACCCGACCAGCCCCTCCTACTCCAACACCCTTAACCATCGGTACTCATTCTATCATGTGCAGCCATTTTGTTTTTTTCGTTTGTCACTGGTTTATATATAACCAGGTTTCGGCCCGTGGATTCCGTGGGTGCATTATCCTTGGGTGAGGCAGGTACCTGGTGAAAATTAGTTTTGTTGTAAGAGTAGAGTTGTTAGTGTATACGTATGGTGTAGTGGTTTCCTAGGGGGCTGCAATTGTAGTGTTCTCTCCTTTTGTGTCTCCTTAGAAATACAATGTGTAACGATAGAACAACCACGAACAACCAGTCCGGAACAACCTTGGAGGCGACATTAGGTGAGAAGGAACCGCTTCTAACTTCACTTTTTTTTTTTTTAAGTATAAGTGTAGGACAGGAACCAAATCTGTCTACATGTTTTAAGGGAGATGGAATAAATCATTTCCCAGTTGGCTACAATGGCCGTGGTTACTCCTTTGTGTTTCGTTGCAAAGAAAACATTTCAGGAAATGAATGCCTTTGGTAGTACCTTGGAGAAGACATTATTTTGCGACTTGCACTCAAAGTCGCCTACATTTTACGATGAAGAACAGGCATCACATATGTCTACATGCACCCATACCTTAATGAAGGGTGAAGTTGAGCAGGAACCACAGCTGAGTTCACCTTATGGAGGGCTAAAACCTTTGCAACTCCTCCGTGGGTAAGCAGGAACAACGTCTAACTTCACCTCGCGGTAGGAATTATTTGTGTGTTTGACAGCATCTAATGACCTACCAATGCATCACATAAGTGCCCGTTCCAAATCAGGTGTGAGTCCCAACAGGTGACAGCATGGTAACTGGCCTGGTGAGTACAACACGCCAACCTCGGGGTATAAGTCGCCTGTAAACGCCTTGCGTCCCAACGCTGAACTTACAGACCCAGGAAAGAACCACAAAACGTTTTCGGTAATGTGATCCGTTAGGGTCTGTTTGGTCCGAGTTTGTATCAAGACCGACCCCCTTGTATGATAATTGTATAGCCTAAAGGCTAAAGNTGTATCAAGACCGACCCCCTTGTATGATAATTGTATAGCCTAAAGGCTAAAGGGACTTTCAGATGAGCAGGAACCACGTCTGAACTCACCTTATGGAGGGCTAATACCATTGCCACACCTCCATGGTGTGCTTACTTCGCATCTCATGGCGCGTTAGCTTCACCTTCCCTCTGCATTTATCCGGGCTTGGGACCGGCAACATCACCGCATGTGAACCATGCTAACATACAGTGATGCAGGCTGCATTACGGGTGATGAATGAAGTGTTGTAATGTGTATTCGTTTGTGGGCAAGTGAACATTTAATACTTTGTGTACGTGATGTAAGAAGAGAGTGTGTTCTGTCGCGGAAATGGGGAAAGGTATATGTACCCACCTATTGTAGAAAATGAAGCTGCAGGGCCGAGGACCCTTCCACATGTCGTTGGCCAGCACACAGAAGAGTCGACGGACTTGATAGAAGTCAAGTTTCGGCAAATGGTGTGTCACTGAGGTCAAAGCGTTCGCTGTAGAGTAGTAGAGAAGCACTTGTTAATTTGCCTGGAGCAGGCGGACAGAAGGAAAGGTGTTTATTTGAAGAATAGGTGTTTTTAATTATGGGAGAGGTTTCTTTATAAGAAGAAAGAGGTGGTTATTTTTAGGATATGTTAGGACAGAATTTCCGGGTACATCACATTCAGAGTGAATGTTTTGTTTTTGTGATGTTTATGCAGGACGATGCCTGATATGGTTTAGCCAGCACCGACACAGAGTCGAAGCTCTTAGCACGGGACCGTGAGACATACAGCTGTCTGTGGCTGAACACTGGATGTCGAAGGTAAATCCCTATGCGGTTGAATGTCTGACCTTGGCTTTTATTTATCGTCATGGCAAATGCCAAGCGGACAGGAAACTGTCTGCGACTGAAAGAAAAAGGAAAGTCAGCCGGGAAAGACAACGGTTTAATTCTGGGAATGTAGGCCCTNAAAGACAACGGTTTAATTCTGGGAATGTAGGCCCTGTCGCCCTTGTAAGACCCAGTGATGATCATTGCATCAATGACATAATCGGACATGTTGACCACCAACAACCTGGTCCCATTACAGAGTCCGTGCTTGGTGTCGAGGTTTCTTATTAACATTATGTAACAGACAACTGAGAGAGTGAGTTAATGTGGCGGTAAAGATGACACAGTCAGTGAATTGAGAAACTCTACCGGGACACTCATGGAATCGCCTTCGCTGTCATCCAGCTGGTCTTGGCTGAGGAATATTCTGCNTTGAGAAACTCTACCGGGACACTCATGGAATCGCCTTCGCTGTCATCCAGCTGGTCTTGGCTGAGGAATATTCTGCTCTCTCCACTCAGGCGGGACACCATGGTGGCATTGATGTCATCTACATCGTCGTTCGTCGGACAGAGAATCACCTTCGCGCTTATGACCTGCAATCATAAAAGCACACACTTTTGGTAGCAACAGGAACCACTCTGTCAATGAACACCAATAGTAGAAACACTTGGACACCATTCAGTACCTCCTCAGTTAGCACCTCATGTCCGAAGACATGGCTGCAGATCTCACCATTGTGGGGAATCACTAAGATCTGAGGTAGCTGCACGTAGCTTTCGGGCAGGCCGACGATGGGCGGAAGTGGGCCCTCGCCGATTCGGAGCAGGAACTGCTGGAACTCCTCTTGTCCTTGGTTGACCCGCATGTTGTTCTTGAGGCGAGCTGTCTGAAAAACGGCCACAGTGGGGAGTTCTTCAGGCAGGCATTCACTAGGTCAGCGCGGCCTCTGTGGCTCACCACAGGTAGAACTTGACGGAAGTCACCTCCGAGGAGCAAGACCTTCCCTCCGAACTTGGTGCGATCGTTCTGGGTAACGTCTCTCAAGAGTCTATCAACACAGTGCAGTGCCTCCTTCGGAGCCATGGGTGTCTCGTCCCATATAATGAGACTGCAGTTTCTCAATAGCTCGGCTTCTGGCGACTGTGCCGAGAGGCCACACACGGACCCTTGCATGACCGGCACAGGTAGTTTGAAAAGTGCATGTGAAGTACTCCCTCCTGACAACAGTGTTGAGGCTATGCCTGTCCAAGCAACGGGGCATACAACTTTGTTTTCTGCCCAAAGGCAATGTATGATGCAGTTGTATAGGAACGTTTTCCCCGAGCCCCCAGGGCCATCTACGAAAAAAACTCTGCAGTGGGGCTCATCACCACCATCAGCAGCAGCAACTGCAGCCATCACCTCGCCGAAGGAAACTGCCTGGTCGGCATTCAGAACAGAACGCATGCGTTCACCTCCATTGTGTTCTGTTTCAACTTCAAATTGTAGCAGGTCGTGTACACAGCAGAAAATGGGGCATGGAAGCCCGAAATTTGCGAACGATTTGTTAAACACACCCAGCCTGAACTGAATGTGGATGAGTGCTCTATTTTCAGAAGCCTCTACATCGTCAGATGTGTCATCGAGAAGATATGGTTTAAGGTGGTTAAGCATTAGCAGTAGGTCTGCTATGTTGCAGTGAATGAGAATGGGGGTGAACAAATCTCACAAGCGCCCAGGAAGGCTCCACCTTGCAGCACCGTGCATGGTGACCTGGTATATGTCGTCTCTGTCAAGCAGTAGCAGGTTGAGACACGCCAACTTGTATATTGAATGTACAGAATGCCGCACAGTGCAGAGGTCCTCGAAGGAGGTGGGACCTCTTACATTGTGCAGAAGCAGCCTAAGGCAAAGTAGTTCCTCGTTCGCCTGAGGGCTTACTTGATGAATCCGAGAAATTGTATTGAATCCACCCTTCTCTCTTGCCTTCCATATATGCTGCTTCTCGAGCCAACAGAAGTAGTTTGGATACTGGGCATATGTCAGGTGTATTGGACACGGCCTTGCCCCACACTCACCACCACCGTGGTGGGCATGCAACTTGTGCTCAGAGTTATAAAGAAAGAATGCTGTGTGGTGCGTGTGCTTGTCACATGCCCTCTCCAATGCACCAGCTACATCATTGTCGGCAATGAAAACTGATTGCCTGTTCTCAAGATGAATGTTGAGACTGAACACAACTATATTCTTGTCTGCCATTTTGTACGACAACAAACACCAGCTTGCTTCTGGTGAACTGACGATCCTGGAATCGAGGAAAGATGTCACCTCGTCATGGACAATGTCTCCGACTTGCAGAACTGCAGAGACGTGTCCTTTATGGATGTATTTGTAAGGGTACTTTGTCGCTTGAAACAAGGAACATATTTCAACGTTAGTGTGGCACTCATACTTCAAAAGCAGATATGGGTTATAAGGCACGACGTGCCTGTTATCGTAGACCTTGGTGCCGATGGTAGCAGAAGCGGCATTGTCCGGTCTTTCGTATTGTACAAGGCAACGGTAGTGGAGCAGAGTCTCTGCCCGAAATGCCTTCGGGAAGTGGACCCTGCAACCCCCATCCCTGTAGCAGAGTGCAAATGGCCCGCACTTGTTGTGCAGCATGTGGGTTTTCACCAATGCGTATAGCTCAGGTTCCATTTCTCTGTCAGGGATGTCAGCTCGGACAGTGGCATCGGCAGTTTCTGGCATCGCCAACTTGTCGCCTTTTGACAAAATAAGCAGGATGTGAACGTGAGGCATTCCCCGCTTCTGAAATTCAATTGTATAAGTGAAGGCATCCACCTTGCCAAACACTTCCTTTTCTTGGAGGTCATCCATCAAAGCATCATGTTTACATTTGAAAACTCGGCATACAACATCAGGACGATGGCATGCCTGCTGGCGGCCCTCCAGTGGCAGCACAATCTCCGGCAACTTAGGATTACAAGTGAAAGTAATGAGCATTTCTGGTCTGCCAAAGTGGCGCATGATAGCTACCGAGTCCTTATAGCATTGATATATGTGTCTTTGCGACCCATAGAAAGATGAAGGAAGTATCACAACTTTGCCCACTCTGACATGAGCAGCATCAGCTTNGTCTTTGCGACCCATAGAAAGATGAAGGAAGTATCACAACTTTGCCCACTCTGACATGAGCAGCATCAGCTTTCCCCTGCAAGTGCTCGTGAAGACCCAGGTATTCCTCAACTCTGAGCTTGTCTTGGCTCTGCCTTATGTACCATATTCTTAAGGCTTCTGCCTCACAGTAAGCATAAACGACAAACTGATTGAACAATTTTCCAGAATTGTGCAGAATTGAAAACCCGCGCCTCTGCGTTATGCGATATGCGTAGAACTGATTGCAGGTAACTGTGTTCGAGTCGTGCTCACAATGAAAGAGTGGCCGAGGCCACAGGAGAAACCCATGTTCTCAGTGTGGGAACAGGAGAGCGTAAAACATCGGGTCTGCCAAGGTATTGAGGTGACTTACTGCATACACTGGCCTATCTTAAGGATAAATCCGTATATCGTTTCGTAAGGGTGGGTCATCGCCCACAAAAATCGCTGCTACCTCATTTAGAGCAACAGGAAGGTTGTATATGTTGGGATCCTTGTTCAGGCCCGCCTTGATCGTCAAGGTGACCTGCCTCAAAGAGCGACCCATCCGTCTTGACTTCTCGTCCTCTGACACAATCACCTGATGCATCGACTTGTGGATCTGCGCCAAAGGATTGATCTCACCAAGAAGATGTTCCAGCGTCTCCAAAATTCCAAGCTGGCAAGGATTGCGCTGACGCATCCAGGCAGCATTCGCTGCATCCACATCGACAAAATAAAGTTGATTATACCGAGGGTCTGTGCCCTTTACTGGACCTCCAGCCCCAGAGGTGACATGATGCACTTGTCCATGAATTTGAAATGTATACACAGATCGGCGAGGTGATTCAACGAAGCCGTCTTCATAGAATGAGGCGAACGATAATGCTGCATTTTCGTTGCTGATGAACTATCTGTAATCAGCACTCTCATCTGAATAACCCGTGAGAAGTTCCCATAGGACAGCAGGACACTTGCCGAGAGGAGGTAGCTCGACCTTGCCCCTCATGCAACACATGGTGAACACGCCATCGCGTTTTATGCCTTCACTTGCANGCTCGACCTTGCCCCTCATGCAACACATGGTGAACACGCCATCGCGTTTTATGCCTTCACTTGCAAAAAAGAGTAAGCCGCAATGCCTACACTCATTATCCATCTGGCCAGCGTCGTGTGCCTCGACAGCAACTGGCCCACCTCTACGGGCAGCATAGGAGTTCCATGAATGATACATTCTTGGTCTCGTCCCTGTAAGAGCAACCTGTTCCTCTTGGAGTATCAGCACAGGTGCATTTTCCTCTTCACAAAAGGGCCCCAGCAAAACCTTGGTTGTTTCGTCATCCAACCGGATTGACTCTGTTAAGATGCTTGTGTCAGAAGGCACAACAACAGGTGGTATAGGAGCATGTGAATGTCCAGCATCAGAGACTACACGCGAGCATGTTTTTTGCCTTCCCCTTGTTGCCAAAACAGGTGGATCAGGGGCGTGGGAAGGCCCTGCGAGTTGGCTGTCATGAAATATTGTAGGAGGTCGAACTCCTCAGACGGGTGTGCATGTATCTCGCCTTCCCCTTGTTTTCACAACAAGTGGATCAGGGACATGGGAAGGCCCTGCCACTTGGCTGTCATGAAATATTGTTGGAGGTCGCTCTCCTCGGACGGGTGTTGACGTCCTTACAGGTGTTAACACCTGAGATATTTCAGACTGAGATCCACCGGATACACTGTCTGATTGCTGAGACAAATGTTCTCTTAACGAACGCTCCGTGAGGCGTTTCTTTTCATTTTGTGACCGTGTGGCCGCACTTTTACACATCTTAACCTTTGGCATCGTGACACGAATGTCCAAATTAAAAATCCAAATAGTAAATGTTTACACACACGACTTCCTAAATTACAATTTCACAAAGTCAATGTTCACAGAAAAATGGGTTGTCACCTGCGATGGTACAGACTCAGATGCACCTGACAAACTGTCTGATGATTCAGAACACTTTGCTCTTGACAAATGTTTTTTCACAGAAATAGGGGTTGTCACCTGCGGTTGTTTGTTTGTCACCTGCGATGGCACAGACTCAGATGCACCTGCCACACTGTCTTATGGTTCAGAGCACTTTGCTCTTGACAAAAGCTTATTGATATTCTTATTTTCCGTTTGAAACCGGGTGGCAGGACTTCGCCACTTCTTAATCTTAGGCATCGCGTTTGCAATTGTCCAAGTAACAAATGCAAAAGCCACACAATGTCAATGTTCACAAACACAGTTTTCTATGGTTACACCCAACTATGCACCATCTGTAACAAAAAGAAACCCATCGGTAACATATGACACACTACAAACAGACCNGCACAGACTCAGATGCACCTGCCACACTGTCTTATGGTTCAGAGCACTTTGCTCTTGACAAAAGCTTATTGATATACTTATTTTCCGTTTGAAACCGGGTGGCAGGACTTCGCCACTTCTTAATCTTAGGCATCGCGTTTGCAATTGTCCAAGTAACAAATGCAAAAGCCACACAATGTCACAAACACAGTTTTCAATGGTTACACCCAACTATGCACCATCTGTAACAAAAAGAAACCCATCGGTAACATATGACACACTACAAACAGACCNATGGTTACACCCAACTATGCACCATCTGTAACAAAAAGAAACCCATCGGTAACATATGACACACTACAAACAGACCACATGTATGTGACACAGCAATCCTTGGAGATTGTTCATAACCACAGACGCACCCTCCACACATCTGACACTTCTCGTACACATGGACATAGGTCAGCACCACAGCAACGCCCATGCATAAGGCCCGTACCGAACCTTTGAGGGTGGTGGCACACTCTCCACACATCTTACACTTCTTGTATACATGAACATAGGCCAGTACCACAGCCACGCCCATGCATAAGGCCCGTACCANCCACACATCTTACACTTCTTGTATACATGAACATAGGCCAGTACCACAGCCACGCCCATGCATAAGGCCCGTACCGAATCTTGGAGGGTGGCCTTCACCTCAGACGCACACTCAGTGCATAATATCCAGCCAAAGCAGGTAGGGGATCATATCCAAAGCCACCCCTATGTGTAGGGCTCCATTGGAACTGTGGAGGGTGACCACCACCTCGGGCACNAGGGGATCATATCCAAAGCCACCCCTATGTGTAGGGCTCCATTGGAACTGTGGAGGGTGACCACCACCTCGGGCACACCCTCCAGCACGTCTGTATACGGCTGGGTGACCATTACCACAGGCACACCCTTTTGTAAGGGTTCCATCGGAGCCACGGATGGTGACCACCAGCAAGGGTACACCCTCCACAAAGTACGACCATAAAGAGCACTTACCTATTCATGTGCTTGATATGTACGCCTAGACAACAAACACTCCCCCCCCCCCTTCTGCATTTATCCGGGCTTGGGACCGGCAACATCACATATGTTACCACATGTGATGTAGGCTGCACTAAAGACGTCTCATTGAGGTGTGGGAGAGCCGCTGTTGCAATTTTGCCTTAAACCACTGGGCAAAATTATATATGTGATCTCCATCACGTTCTGTATCAGCCGAGGCTAAAAAGTAGCCAAGCCAAAAATGTCTCCTTTCTTTCCACATCACTTGTCTCAATAATACACACGATCTCTGTCACGTTCAATATCATCTCTGCTTCAACCAAGTATCCAAAAGGACATAACCAAGTTCCCTCCCTCAAATCCCATAGCTATCGGACACAAAAACTGTTATTCCCAGGGACATAAAACCATATAGAATGCCCAACCACCCTCAGGTGTACCGACATTAATCGAAAAGGGCTTAAGTATGTTACCTCCATCAAATACCATCGCCATAGGCCGACAACTGCTACTCCCAGGACTAGAAAACAGATAACCCCTCTCCATTCTGCAGGGGTACCAACATTTTCCCATTAGAGCATAACTGATCCAACGGCCAAGTTAGAGTCCAAAGACAGCAGCCCTCCCTCAAATATCCCGCAATCGGCCGAAAACTGTGCCTTCAAGAGCAGAAAAACATTAATGCCCCCCCCCCCATAGGGCTACCGACATTTTTCCAAAAGGGCATAACTGACCCAACGGCCAAGGAAAGGTCCGAAGGCAATAGCCTTCCCGGGTGTCGGCCCGTGGAATCCGCGGGTCACTATCCTTGGGCGAGGCAGGTAAACGGGTGCAATTTGAAACCAACCCTTTATTTTTGACAGACTGTAATTGAATGAATGTTTTCCTAGGTGCCCCGGATAACCCACGTTCTTTCTCAAGAACGGTGAAGCATGTGCATGAGTGCCATCTGAAACCCAGGTCATATATAGGGATTGCAGTAAGCTTGGTAAGTGTAGAGAGTCCATTGCGGAATAAATTCCGAAACTATCGTACGAAATATATTTATATGTGTGGTGTAGATATAATATTTGTACGGTCCAATCATGTTCATTTCAGGCCTATAGGTAAAGTTGGGCGGTGCAGATACCATTATGCTACGAATTTCGAAATTATCGTACACAATACCAAAGTTTCGGTACACTGTACCATAATTATGGTGCGTGAAATATGGACCAAGTGACTTTGTACCATAGTTATGGTACATATTATGGTACACTATTATGTAAAGATTGATAGATTGATTGAAAGATTGCGAAAGGTTGATGAAATGATTGGAAAACGAGTGGAAAGATTGCGAGATATTGATATATTGCGAAAGGAAAATGGGAAGATTGAAAGATGGATGGAAAAATTAAAATATTGTGGAGCATGTGGAGCGATTGTGGAGAAGATTTAGGAGCAGGTTGTGGAAAGGATTAATGGAAATATTGAAATATTTAAGTAAAGATTGTGAAGGCTTTATGGAAGTGCTGCAAAGATTGCGAAAGATTGTAAAAAAGATTGAGAACTATTTATGGGATGATTGAAAGATTGATGGAAATATTGTAAGATTTATAGGAAGATTGAAAGACTGATAGAAATATTGAAAGACTGTGGAGCATGTGGAGCGATTGTGTAGCGGATTGTGGAGCGGATTTGCGGCGGATTGGTGGAAATATTGCGAGATTAATTTAAAGATTGCGAAAAATTAATGATAAGATTGAAAGATTGACGGATAAATGGTCAAGAGGAGCACAAAATTTAAAACTGTTTGTCACCCTCGTAGATTCCATGTCTCTAGGCCCTGACAGTATTGGCATTTAAATAAACGCAATTAGGCCAATAAAAGTGATGGTAGATGCTGATCAATATCATGATTATAACATACTCGTGCATGTGGTCGCTATTAGTATGATGGGCTCGGTTTGGTCATATATATGTTCGTTAAAAAAATCTGAAGATTATACGTATAGCTACAAAAGACTCGAGGTAGAGAATATTTTGCAGAGTCTGGCATTGTGTATTAATAAGTCTTCAAGATAGAGGGCTAGAAATGTAGTCATTTAGTGAGAGATTTTTGCATGTTTCCGCAATACTATGTGTATAGATTCGGCTCAATATAAAAAATAAATTATTTATATTAAAAAAGAATTGTTTAAAATCGGGTAATAAATATAGATTTTCGATATGGCATACTCTATGACTATAAATTCAATATGACTACCGGAAACAAATATATGCTTCAAGAATTAGTGGACATAACTGCCGAGCACCTTCGGGCACGTTCGACAATCCTAAGTCGAGCAGAAGAGTGCCGAGCTCGTCCGAGTCGAGCCGAAGCCTCCCAGCCGCACAGCTCCCATTTAAAATGCAGAATATTGCAACAGAACTAAGATAACACTAGTACTGGTAAGAATAGATTTTACGACAGAAAGGTTCACACGAAACTATTTTATTCTTAAATATGTGACGAACAGTAAATAGCAAGGCCGTAAAAATTACTTAATTTTTGCGTTTATATATATATATTATAAGTGTATAAGACAAAACTGACTTTTAAGACGTGCCGTTTGAAAATTAATACACGCACAAAGCTATTTCCTGATATTCAATATCTTAAGTTCCAAAACACCTCTCTGTGAATTGAACCTGCGGAGAAAAATGTAAGGTTAGGTAGAAAAAACAAATAGGTCACCTAAATTCAATTACAAAATACAATATCGATAAGATATTTTGTATTCACAGAAGTCATACCTAGCTAAAAAATAACTTGGAGAGGTTTGACGTCATGTAGTATACGCCACAATTGAAAATGGAACATTCCAAATTGCACTAAAATAAGAACGGGAAACGTAAGGCNACGTCATGTAGTATACGCCACAATTGAAAATGGAACATTCCAAATTGCACTAAAATAAGAACGGGAAACGTAAGGCCTTTCCGTGTCATTTCCCTAAGTGTGGATTTGAAAAAATAATGCGACATGCGTCTTATCAGCGACGCTGGACTGAAGCACTGCGTACTGAAACTATCAACTGGCTGCTCGGTCTATTTGACAGCAGCGAGTGTTTGAGCAAATAAAAAATCACAAGACATAAAAGCGTGCTTAATGATAACGCTGGAAAATTCATAACCTATTTTGNTGTTTGAGCAAATAAAAAATCACAAGACATAAAAGCGTGCTTAATGATAACGCTGGAAAATTCATAACCTATTTTGAACGAAGTCCACGTACGTCATATAGACGTGCAAGTTAGGAACTGTAAATAAGTTTCTATTCAGTCTTATGGGTGTGTTTTACGAAGACGGTTGACTATCAGGTCGCTAAGTTTATATCTGTTGAAGGCGTTGAAACCAAGAATCAGCCAAACGTGATTAAATTTTTTATCTTTCAAGCTGAAGAAGATGAATTGACGATTACTTTTGGCTCTTTTTATTAGACGAGGAATTAAAGTATCTAGGTGAACCATGAAAAGGAATTTTCACGTGCGACAATCGAATACTAGAGCTACTCACAAAAGGTTAATGTTTTCGGTGCCATTTCCAAGACAAAGTTTTACGGCCCTTTATTTGTCATGGAACAGCTGGCGAATGACGTCTCTTGCCTGAATATACCGCATAGTTGGTTATTTCTTCAAATAAACCAAATATAAGGTTACTACATTATACGGCAGTACGGGAATCTGCTTCATTCAAATCTCGCTGTACACGGTTTTCTCAGTAAATGTAATTTTCCTCAAAATGATAGGTTTACAATGTGCTTCGCCTGTATACAAGAATATTTTTTTAGAACAGGTAATTCCAAGCACAGATATGTTGATAAGGCAGTTGATCAATACCGAAGCAGTCACGAAACACATGCCATGCGTAGTTACTGCTGATTCACACTTATAAAACTTCATCGTATTGATAAAAGAATCATTTTCCGTCCGGCTGTAATTTTTGTTTATTTTTATGCTTGAAAAAAATAGAACAACAGTACCGAAAGCAGTTTGTCGATATAAAACAATGTGATTTGAAATTTTAACAAAATTACCTTATGTCTGTAAATGTTAACTTGAAATTTTACGAAAGGTTTAGAAATATTCTAGAGGAACATTACTTTGTATGAAATTGGCGTTCTTGTGATAGGTGGCTGCAAATCTCAGTCTGATGTGGGACATCGTGCGTTCGATTGTAACTGAACGCAAGGAGATTCATTTTACTTGAATAGTTTTCCACTTTTTTTCATTTTTTTCCCAAAATTTACCTCCAGTTTCTTGACATATCCTGTGTTGTTTCTTTGCCAGTGAATTTAAATCTGATTTTTAATGCCGTGCAACATTATTCAGCCTAAAGTATAATTCTTCGCAAATAAGTCAATACCTTGTACCCTACTTTTCAAAGGAATAAAAGGCATTTGAGACCACTTTTCTGGCNTGCTCTACAGTCGCCGTTTTGAAAACAAGTGTCTGACATACTTATAACATACCAGTTTACATCATATGACGCAATACTTCTGGATTACCAAATTTGGTAATAATAGGTCTTTTTTACCGAGATATGACATAAAATTTTTTATTTATTCTTGCCGCTCTATCTTACAAAATGTTATGGTTGATATACAAAAAAAAAAAAATATATATATATATATATATTTTTTTTTTTTTGTATATCAACCATAACATTTTGTAAGATAGAGCGGCAAGAATAAATAAAAAATTTTATGTCATATCTCGGTAAAAAAGACCTATTATTACCAAATTTGGTAATCCAGAAGTATTGCGTCATATGATGTAAACTGGTATGTTATAAGTATGTCAGACACTTGTTTTCAAAACGGCGACTGTAGAGCAATTAAACCTATTAAACCTATATCGTCGAAACCATAATCAATTCCAACTTATTTGGGTTTGCTGGCAGTATCTATTACAACCATCAAATATATCCATACGGAGACTCATTTCTTTGCCATTTTGTAGGAGAGCCTTACAATAAAAAATAAAGTTGCTATGTCATATCTCAGGAAATACTCAACCCTTTTTTACCGAATTTGGCGAGTAAGTTTTACTGTGGTAAGCCATATTAATATATGTATTTTTTAAGTGGGAGAAACACTTATTTTAAGATAGAAAGATATAAACAATTTTACCTTAGTATGCTATATCTAAGAAATATGTAATCGATTTTAAATTAACTTTGTATACTGGCAGTATACAACCATTGAATGTGCTAATGCATAAATTTTTGTCCTCCATCTCAATTTATGAACATCTTCACATGAATAATATGGAAGTTTTATGCCATATCTCGACGACCAATCAACTGATTCCCAAGAAATTTTTATATCCAAGTAGTGCTTCATTGCGGTATGTAAACTAAACATTTTTCACGAGCAACAGTCATTTATTTAATTGTGTTAATATTGATAACTTAGTTTGGTGTAGTGTATATATGATATAATTCATAAAATGTCAACCTAATATTGTACACTAACAATATACATTAAAAGCATTAATTGTACACCCAGAGATACAATTATATCAATACGTTTGCAAAATAGTGGCAGTTGAAAAATTCAACAGTTTGCCATATTTATGGAACAGTTAAACTATTTTCCACCAAATTGTGCATACCATAAATGTTACAGAAGGCCATGTAAACATACATGATTTAAGTGAGTCAGATAATGATGTAAACAATAGTTGTGTTTAATAATTAATTTGTATTGAATTTGTCACATATATTAAACAATTAAACCAAATTCAACCAATTTTTGCATGNGTGTTTAATAATTAATTTGTATTGAATTTGTCACATATATTAAACAATTAAACCAAATTCAACCAATTTTTGCATGTTGACCATATATATTAGAAGCATCGCCTTCAGAACCTTTTTTTTTTTTTTGGCAATTTTGTGTGATGGCCCCAAATAAGAAAATAAAATTTTCTATGCGNCGCCTTCAGAACCTTTTTTTTTTTTTTGGCAATTTTGTGTGATGGCCCCAAATAAGAAAATAAAATTTTCTATGCGTTATCTCAGACAAATAAGTCAATTTTCACCGATTTCTTCACATAAATAGCCGTGCGGTATACCATGTAAACTTACGTATTTTATGTGACTCAGTCACTTATTTACAAAATGACTGCCCACGTTATATTTAAGGTTAGTAAATCCTATCATTCGAAATATTAGATTATTAAATCCGAAATTAATGCTCCGAATCCGACCTCAGTAATGCAGTTTATGGCACACTAGCTTATGGTATTATGTTTTCTTGGTTCGATTACCGAATTACGCACGTACGTATTTCTGATTTTCTCAATATTGATATATATGTTTCTTGCTTCATCTCTTATTATACTTCTTTCAACGAGACGTCAAATCCTACCTACCAACTCAGCTTTTAACAACTTATTTAGATATGAATTGTACCCATGTTGAGGAAAGTAGGCCCATTAGTTATATCAGTAACTTCTTGTTATAATTTGAAATACTGTTCAAGATGCAGGATCTTCCTTTATTGTAGTGCTCTCTAAGGCGTAAATTCATGTCGCGAGGAGTCCAAACTGGTCACCGTTCCAAAGCAAACACTGCCAGTTCCACGTTATGAAAAAAAATGTTTGGTACATTCACATCACAATGCCAATTACTTTATCTGGTAAAATAATTTTCTGCATATCACAAAAATTATTATATCAAATCGTTCGGTATTCCTGCCGTGGAATCATTAAGATTTCTAAAAATTAAAACGATAATCAATACTTATAGAGTTAGTGAAGTTACTTTTACTTATAAGCATTAGAATCTTCACAAGTGTGAAGCGCAGAGATTCACAAATATTACAAATTCACACACATTCCTTACCCAGGACTCGAACCCAGAGACCCAGACAATGAAAGTCAGTGCGCATCAAAGTATTTTACTGAGGTCGACTATAACATTTGTCACTGAAGTCCTTGTGTTTAGTTGAGTCAAATTTGTACATTTATATGTAAAAATTTCCCAGATACAAATTCCAGCCCCCTCCCACCGGTACAAGAGCACTTAACGCCCAGTTTCTTGCGACGTGTAATACCGCTACGTGACCGGAGTAGCACTAACACAATGACCCAACTCAAGAGTCATTGTTGGCCAGAAATATGTCCGTCTACCTAATCATCCCATGTCTCTCGATGAAGGTTGTTTTATTTTCATGAGTCCAGTGGGAGAGGGTGAGAAGACGAGAAAAATCCAAGTTGTTGGTTTTTTTCACTTCACGGCTGAAAATCTTGAAAAGGGTCTTTTGTAAGGTTTTTAATTATTTTTGCAACACGCCGAAAGCAATTAATTTTATTCGGGTTACCGAAAGGCCACTTCGTTGCTCCTTTTCTCATCGTTGACGTCTGCTTGAAGCTTGTCGTCTTTCGCCCTCTGCTATAAATAAGACGACATCTGGGTGATGTCGAGAGAAGATGCTCATCCGTACTCCCACCCCCAGGAGGGAGAAACTTTTATTTTTCAACTTAGCGGGATCTTCTCTGATGTGACAGGTCTTGTGGGGCCCATCCGATGACTCATTAGAAGAGACGTCAAGAGTGACACGGCTTTGCAAGCAAATGCTTTATATCAGCAGAGCAGTAACCTGGAGTGAATCATCATGAAAGATTCTTGGCGCAAACAATACTCTGGCGCAAACCATACTGGGGGGAATTTCCGGTCATTCTTTTACTACTACAAAGAAATAAGAATCACCTTTCATGTTGTCCAAGGTTAGATATTATTTCAGTACGGTGTTGTTAGCACCAGGAGCAATTTTTTGTTTGGGTCAAAGTTACAAAATGAAAATGACACTCAGTCCTACGTTCTTCCAGCCTCGTATTATTAGTCAAACATCAGTCAACTTATGGCCATTTATCAAACAAATCATAACTGACTTTCCCCAACATTGGTAGTGTGTTGTTGTGATGTTTTATTACATGCACAATGCTAAACTATAATCATCATTCTGCCGACAATTGTAAGTGATGCTTTAAATAAATGTTAACCACTAGTTAAAAACGCGATAAAACTGTTCACTACCTAATACAACGTATCCGTTTCTTTCTCTGTACGTATTGACCACCCTCCAAAACAATCTGCGTACAAAGTACACTCGGCAAGCGTGGGGCAGAACCCGCGTCCGTTGTGTTGTTAGTCCGACGTGCTACCCGCCACAACACTACAACGCTGCGCAAGGTGTAAAGTAATGGTATATATTAGACGCCATTACAGTTCACTTTACTGTCCTTAATTCTTCAATGTATAAATATGCCACACTTTAAAACTTTTAACTACCATCCCACAGGAAATGACCGACAATTAAGGTTACACCTTACATTCTTCTCAGTATGGCACATTTCTGTTTAGTCTTTTTTGAGTTAAAGCACACAATGTATAAAATTACGAACAATATCACATGGTGGATAGATAAATTTTAATTTGAGACGGAATGGTCACTAGACTCAACCCGTGATGAAGATGATGATGAGGAGGATCACATTTTAATTTTATCTTAATAGTACAGTGCATTTAATTCAAATATAGCTAAATCTGGAAGTTCAGAAGAACAAGCTACGATTGTTCGGAGTTAGTTCAGGTTGGAGCCCTGTACATCTCTGAAAAAGTCCCAAGAAATTTGGTGGCGGGTTTTTCGACATTTTGCAAAACAAGAGTGCCATCTTGGATTTTTACTTGCATTCACGGAAACACTACTATGCGTAAACTGTTTATTTTAGAGGGCTGTTCTTTTTAAGATAAGTAGTTAATGAATTCGGATATCGTGTAAATCTAGAAATAACTATTTTTGTTTTTATATAACGAAGCCACGCAAATTTAAAAATAATAAAACTCCTCTCTCGTGAGGAAAATTGTGATATATTCCAATATTACTCTTAAACGAAGCAATGCATCGAAAAATCTTTCAAACAAATCTTGTAAAGTGTAAAAATTACTGTAAATTTCGTGTTAGTTATTTCATTTCTTTCAAAACCATTGAGTTGACCGTGAGCCTTAAGTCGGCAATTTACGGTTTACAGATACATTCACGAAAACAGTTAATATGCGTAAACTAATTGTCTTATAGGGCTGCTCTTTTTGTTAAATATTAGTTGCAAATGATTCGGGGTAGCCTTTTAACGTATTAATATGTATGAGAAGTTACACAAATTTAAAAAGATAAATAAATAAAAACATATTTGGAAATTTCTGAAACTTTAAAGTATTGCTCTTCAACTAAACATTTATCTATAAATATTTTTTAAAAAGTGGTCTAGTGTATCAATTAGTGTCAGTATAGTCTTATTCCTCACATTTTATTTTTAAATCATTGAAACTGCACGGATGTGTAGGTGGCTAGATCTGCATATCTGTCTGTCAGTTTGGAAACTTGCTTGCTGGCATTTGTATTGGTAATAAATACGTTATTATTTTTTACTAGCGTAAATGTTTTAAAAACTACTTAATTAATCATACAATTGTTAATGACAACGAAAAGTGTTTATGTAATTGGTAAAATGGTAGGATAAATTTATTAGGTGCCCACCCATCAGATGAGTGTGTGGTTCTTGTTAGTACTGGTGCTTGTGTGAACTGGCTAATCCTAGTACGTAGCAGTGGATAACAGGTGGCCACCATTTCGCACCATTACTCAGTTGCTTGTTGTTCGCACATGTGCCCATAGTTCTTCACGGTATTTTTCAGAGCAGTGCTTGCTGTTGAGTGTCATGTTAATAACACACATTTATTGTTTGATTGAACCGCGAATTTACATTATTATAATGCTGTTGAAATAGTTTGCATTTATTTCATTGTTTTGCAGATGGAGTTTAACCGCTAGCAAATCTCACAAAGGCTATGAAAGTACATGGTAATGACATCATTGTCAAATAGAGTCATCTTATTCACAGAATTGTGTGCATAGTGCGCAGCGACCAAGAGCTNGCGCAGCGAACAAGAGTTAGCTTCATATATGCAGAATGAGCTTGAGGAACGTCCACCGCACTATTCGAGAAGGAAACCAGGCATCACTCATTACAATAATTGAAATTCTGAGGCCAAGAATCCTGATAATGCTACTTACATTGTCGATGGTGGTCATCTCTTTCACTAAGATGTTTGGCTCTGTCAAGCTACCTAAAGACAAATTTGTGAGCAGCAAGCTCGGTTTGTTGTGCAGATATAAGGAAAATTGCATGTGGTGTTCGATGGATATGACACATAAGCCACGAAGGATTCCGAACGAAAGAGAAGAAGCAGATCCTCGACANGCATGTGGTGTTCGATGGATATGACACATAAGCCACGAAGGATTCCGAACGAAAGAGAAGAAGCAGATCCTCGACATCCGTGGATGCAATTATTGTTGAGGATGGTATTCTTGTAATCACAACACAGCAAGGCTTCCTTGCAAATTCTGTGAACAAGGCAAAACTGATCTCCCAACTGAAAGTGCATCTCGATGTTGCTGGTTGCCAAATGAACCAAGCCACATCATATTCTAACACACTCATTGTGGCAACAGCAATGCATACTGCAATATCAGGAATATAAGTATTCGTTGGAAAGGACACTGATAAACTCGTATTGTCGGTTTCTCTGGCTACGAATAATGTCATCATACCTATTCCTGGAAAAAGAAAACGTCCTGATTNAAACTCGTATTGTCGGTTTCTCTGGCTACGAATAATGTCATCATACCTATTCCTGGAAAAAGAAAACGTCCTGATTGAGTTTTTAACATCAGAAAACTTAAAGAACGATTGGGTGANTCGTATTGTCGGTTTCTCTGGCTACGAATAATGTCATCATACCTATTCCTGGAAAAAGAAAACGTCCTGATTGAGTTTTTAACATCAGAAAACTTAAAGAACGATTGGGTGACATGGCACAGCATATTCTCTTCTTGCATGTATTTACAGGTTGCGACACAACGTCTGCGAATTTTTAGTATATGAATGAAGTTCACTTTCAAAATGCCTTAGGACACAATCGAACCATTCGCCAGCATGTAGGCATCTTTAATTTCCAGGATACGTCACCGGAGAGCATAGCTGCAGCTGGTGTAACTTTCCTCCTGGCTTTGTATGGCAAGGTAGGAATAAAATACATAAACATTCCGAGACATCGCATGTACCTACAAACAGTAACCAAGTAGTATCCCAGTGCAAAGTTCAGTTTGGCCTCTCTTCCTACAAAAGAAGCAACAGTACGGTACCATTACTTTCGTGTTTTTCATAAAGTAAAATAGAGGTGAGATTTAGAATTGCCACCTATCACTCGGGGCTGGAAGCTTGGTAAGAACGAGGGGTATGCTCCCGTACGAACATTCCAGGACAGGGTTCCACATATTCTTCTNGGGGCTGGAAGCTTGGTAAGAACGAGGGGTATGCTCCCGTACGAACATTCCAGGACAGGGTTCCACATATTCTTCTTTGACTAATTGGTTGTAACTACAGTAAAAACTGTGAAATAGAACTGCAAGTGTCAGAAGTTCACTGACATTCACGCTAATGTGTGGCCAGTGTGCAGGTGTCAGGACAGCAATGCATCTTCTGTCTGTGATGAAGACAATGACGATAACCTACAGCAAAGCACGTAGCCAAGTAGTGTCGACACATCGCCACCACCAGCACAGTGGCAGCGTCGTGCCTGAGGCAAAGTTCATAGAAATTTGGTTGTAGGAACGGGCAATGTAAATAGCAAGATACTAGGATATGAAAATATTGGATACACGTAAAATAAGTTCCATTGTGCAGGTTAAGACATGTATGATCAAACACATGAACTTGATGCTTTCTATGGCGTTCGTATTCTGTGCTCGGTGCTTCACGTTACTACAATATTTACAGCCCTAACAGCAGCCTGTTCCACGAGAGGAAACTACAAATAATGGCGAGTGAGTTTTATAAATTAATTTCTTATTATGAATGAGATGTGGTCTGTAATTCAAATTTAATTCACATCAACTGTTAAGTGTAACCTTTCAATTTCATCACAAAACTGTTCAAAAATAATTACATTTATTTTTATATAATATAATTTTAATAATGAAATAATTTATGTTTTAAATATATAATGTTTAGCCTACATGCTTACTAGAGCGCTATAAAGCACGCTCATAAACACAGTCCTATAATTTAGATGGTTTTAAATTATGATGGGCAAAATAACTCCATACTGACACTAATTTCTACGTTCTATTACTTTTATATCAAAGACTTCTCGATGCAATGCTTGGCTGAAGAACAATTTTTTATAAGTGTAACAAATTTCCCCATAAAAACGGAAACTTTTTTATTTTTATTTTTCTGGCTTCAGTTCTTAAAATCACCATTACATATTCATACATTAAAATTTTAGCCCTATTCATTTACAGCAAATGTTAAAAAAGAGCAGCTCTCTAAAACAAATAGTTTATGCACAGTAACAGTCTTCGTGAATGTATTTTCAAACCCTCAATTGCCGACTTATGGCACACGCTCATAAACAAAGATCTGGTATTTATACGGATTTGAAAGAAATTGTGCGTAGTAACTCAATATCGATAGTATATTTTTACGCTCTAAAAATTTTGTTTTAAATATTTTTCGAAGCGATGCTTTGTTCAAGAGCGATATTGAAAATATCACAATTTTCCCCATAAAAAAGGAATTTTCTTTTATTTAAATTTTTTTCGCTTCGTTTTATAAAGCAAAAAATTGATATTTGTATGTTTACATGATATCCCAATTCAATAGTATTTAATATTTAAAAGGAGCAGTCTTCTAGAACAAATAGTTTACGAACAGTAAGTGTTTTCGTGAATGCATGTGAAAATTAAAGAGGGCAGATTTCTTTTTCGAAATGACGGAAAACCTGTAACCATATATTTCAGGGATTTTTCTTGGATGTACAGTACAGCCACCTAAATAAATCCAAACAAGTCCCAGCTTATTGTTTTTAACTTCCACCTCATATCCTAAAAGCAGTGTACTATAAATACTCTTGAAACTATATTAAAAAATTACTTGTATTAACATCTATACAAGTTATTATTCCAACGTAATATCCATACAACCTACCATATACCTACATATCAACATGCCCAACTTACTTCAAATGTACAAACTTACTGCTTAATTTCCCCTACTAAAGCCTTCCATTTTTGAACCTCAATTAGATGTATGGTACTTCAAATAATGCAAAAATAAGGGGATGTTAAATTTTATGACAAGTAATATATTTTTATTTTTTTTATTTAATTTTAAATTGAATAATTTGGTTTACATACACCATTTGAAGCCTCATAAAATATACACCTTCGAAATGTCTGATCCAATAAAATATGTCAGTTTGTCTAACCTACTGTAGTATTACTTCATTGCCAAGTTTGGTAAGAATTAGTCAATTTTTTTCCCGAGATATGACATAAAAAATTTATTTTTCGTGTTATGCTTTCTTATAAAATGGCACTGGAAAGAGGTTAGATATTGACACATTTGATATTCGTACTAGATTTTTTCAGCGTACCAAGTTTGGTCCTAATTGGTCAAACAGTATAGCAGATATAGCAAATAAATAATCCCTAACGTATTTAAATGTTTGCCATTTTCAAAATAAGTGTAATACCAATTTACGTTTCCTGTATTTACATGGCCTACCACAGTATTATTTATTTATATGTGTGTGCACGCAAAATTTAGCAGGAATCGGTTGAGTAGTTCCTGAGATATAATTGGAAAGCTGTAAATTTAATGTTGTCCTATATTCCAAAAAAGCCAACCAATAAAATTATTGCCTCTTAAAATCAATGCATGTATCACGCACAATAAACGTACCAAATTTGGATTAAATATATTATATGTGTAGACCAGGTAAGGTGAAATAAGGCTCAGGGTTTTAAAAGTTATTAGGGTGTGAGGCATACATTTTAAACAGACATTCAAGCGATTGCATAAACCTATCATAACTTCGGAAAATAGGCTAAAAAAGGGCATTGTTGACATTAAAAATATATATTCCATAATTTTATACCTTTCAGACACCTAAATTTACAGTTTCAGGGGTTTCAAAAAAACAATTTTATGATGCGTGCTGTAGTTAAGTCGGCAAAACCTTTGTTTCGTTTTCACAGACAATGAGCTGTAGGATATATGTTTGGCTACATTTATCCAATAATGACCTAGACCAGTAAGACGGTTTGCAAATCATTTAACCACAGGTAAAATCATTGGTCATTAATCTTCACAGTGTGCAGTACAGAAAAAAAATTACCTAAACGTGCATAATTTACAAAATTGTGTACACTGGGTCTGAATGAGTTATACTAAATCTTGGTGGCATAAAATTATCCCAAAACAAAAATTCATACTACGTACCAACAGTATGTCTACCAACTTCTTACCAACAATTATCATATTATTATTATATTTTTAAAAATGACACTTGCGATATGTTCAGGTATTTACAGATTTTTGTCATCATGTTGTCTGAGAGGTGCTAAGTTATGCTACGTCACAGCAATTTTGTGGTAGCATATTTCCGTTAGCATACTAGTTTGGGCCAACGTTGTATTAATGTGTGTGTTCCAACCCAGTATATAGACAACATTTCCAACCAAATACCAACTGTTGCATCGACGTAGGTTGCTACGGGGGGAATGCTTTTGGTAATTGTTGTATTTTGTTTCCGCCACTTGCTTTCTCCGTTATAAGGCAAGAATTATGTGCTGAGCTAAACTAAACTTAAATATACAGTTGTTAAACTCAGTGATGGCTTCTACTGATTTCGAAGATCGTTCCATTATAACGCCTTTACTACCTCGGCTAACCATCTTATCCTTGCTGATTTGCAACAATAGGTTATCCATTTCGTATAAAACAGTATATTTCTATTAACAAGAAATACAGCACCGGTATACATTACTGTATAAAGCGCTTCCTACGAACTATGGCAAAATAAAATTTAAGAGATATGAGTACAAGTTTCTAATTAAATGTGTATATAATCTTATCTTCAAACATATTTTCTCATTTGGTAAAAAATGTTTCTAGGCGAACAAGATTGTATACAACACAAAGTTTAAAAAAAAAATTGCAGCAAATTTTTATCAAGAACATATAAGCACATATCTGCATTACCATCACTTTGTAGAAATGGTATTAGAATGATACTAACAAAATTGGTCTATAGGTTCTTCATAAAATAATTATTCACAAGCATGGTTATATCTTAGAGTCAAATAAGGAGTAAAGTCCATTCACGGTTTCTTCGGGTGTTTTAAAACGAACCTTTGAAAAATCACCCTAGGCGTAACATGTCAATCTGTTTTTGTTTTCAATAACTTGTATACCACAAATACATAATACTGTGATTAACTTTAAGGTACTGTATTCTTGAATAAATAAAACTTTAATTAAGTATCTTTTATAACTTGTAATATTTATTTCGTATTAAATACGAATTGAAAACAGTGACAGCACCGATGTGTTGGTAACAGCTAGTAAAAAATAGTTCAGAAATAAATATTGCTTTAAGTTAGTTTTTTGGTATGGTATATGCAAATTAAACGTTGCCTTTTGATATATTTGAATTTTTTGGTAGCACTGAAGGAAACATATTTCATTGTTACAGTTTAAAATATCAGCGCAAATTACCGTGGGTAGGCCATGCAATAGGTGGAGCGGAGCTTGTCGCTCTCTCTCTCTCTCTCTCTTTCACTCTAACTCTTTCCTTCTCTCGGGAAGTTTCGCATCGCTAGTAGTAGCAGGAAAATTATAAATTTTTTCAATTTTAGCATATTTCATACTTATTACAGCAAAAAGAATGATTTTAGAATTTTTAATATACAAATTTACAACTAAAATGAGATTATATTGTTTGAATACTTATTATAATATATTTAGATGTGATGGCGGGACGGTTTACAAATCCGAAGTTGGCAGAAGTGGCGACTGGCGACGCCGATATGGCATGGCGTGTTTCTGAACGAAGCGTCAAGTTCGTACTCACTGTGTTTTTTAAACCTACTTAGGCAACTTACGTTGTTGTGTTAAATCGGTTTTTCCACGGCAGGAATAAATATACTGTAAAGTGCGTCGTGACCGCTGTTTGTGTGAATAAGTATTGTTGCCATTACGTTGCCATCAGGCGTGTGAAATTTATACGTTTTTACCGTGATCTGTTTTTAAGACGAAATTAATTGTTTAAATTCACGTCTGCTTATCACAATGTTGTAACAGGTGTTTGAAACACAGTTGTGTGTGTAACGCGCCTACTTTTATGTGATTTGAATCTTTGCCATAACCCCAACAAAATACCAAGCCCAGCCAAATAAATTTAAATAAATAATGAAATAAACCTAAAAAAAAAGTAAGTACCAATGCATATAAATATGAGAGGAATAAAAGTTACGGTAGGCCTATTTGTGTGCATGTTCACCACTATATTTTAATTTTGTTGTTGTTACGTACAAACAATAAGCAACACGATTTGCGTGCTTGAATTTACTGTGTTTTTTTCGTTGGACTGGTTGTTCCTTCCTTTTTAATTTGAATTCTAACTGAGGTCATCCCTTTAACGAAACAACCCAACACATATCGATAACAAGAGGTTAAATACTATACTACAATTCTTTCTCCCGCAGTTATAAATGGGTTAAACACAGTCGCGACAAAATATCAACGTGTATTATGTGTAATGTGCTATGTCGTGTATAACAAAAATGTTAACAATGTAAAATAATAACCGTAAGAACTATCGTCAACATAGACATTGTTAAAAAGTCATAAAGCTGACCTAAATATGGTTATAGGCCTAAATTATGAACATTCGTAAGAAATTATTTTCGAAATATGACTAAATTATTTTAACAGCTGAGAGCAGTAAACAAGCATTTTACAATTAAAACGTAGTCACGTGACAGTATTTATATTTACATGTAGTGTAAAGATACATAATCGGTAACCAAAAGTAGAACTTAAGCAGGGCTTCAGAAAAGTTTGAAGTAACCGTGAATGACCTATAAGATAAATTTATACCTTTAAATATGCGGTTAGAGCATAACCTCATTGCAAAAATTACCGAAAGTATTTCATACGGACATTGACTGTCCTCAAAAAGCATGAGTGGACAAGTAATTTCAATTAATAAAAAATATATCGTTATTAACTGTTAATTTCTTGAAAATTGTTGTGGTTTCCACACTTGTTTGGCATTGGATTTCGTGAAGTTGGTACACAGTTTTAATAACAAACTACAGTATATATCAGCATGTTGAAAAATATTTAAGTATCAAAGTTTTCCAACTATTTTTCTCTAATGTATTATCTCCAAGAAATTATTAATAATGGCAGGACACTATTGATAACCTCATTTCATCTAACAAGGAATTATTTTTTATTGAAAAGTCTAAATCAAATTATAAATAAATATATAAATAAAATTATAAATATGTGTGGAATTTTAAATTTTGTAAGTCATATATTACATTCAACAAACATACACATTCATGCACGCTGTAACTAGAGAGTATGGAACATTTGAAATGTCACTCGTAAACGGAAGAGTGGAACAGGAGACCTTCACTGTTATCTTAAGAGTGCCCTTTCAAGCCGAAGTGTTTTGTTCGGTGTGTCGAGGAAATTAATATCATGATGTCATAATCAATTATGTTTGTGGAGAACAGCATATGAATTCCATAAATTTAAGATTAAGACTTATTTTTTACTCAAGGCGCCATTTGGCAGACAGAATTTGCTCAGCACACAAGTGTCTACGTGAATATTTATGATTAGTGTAAATGTAATGTTAAATGGTTTAAAATAAAAAATTACTTAACAATAAAAAAGATTAAATAAAAAAATTATTGTGATGAATTCAGAAACTACATTTAAAATTAAATTTTGGTATCGAATATTTTGTTGCTAATTAAAAATTATTCTTGAAAATAACAAGATACCTCGTTGACCATTACAGTTACAAATTGATTTGAACAACAAAATTTTTAATTAATTAATTACTCATTTAATAATCCATACAAGCCTAGAATTTTTAAAATTTCCATTTTTTAATAAAATATTTTAATAAATTGATAAAAATTGTATAAATTAAAATTATTATATGAAGGATTTAATTATGTTCGAAGAGGTTCATACCATATACACTGAATAGCCAAAAAAACTGGTATAGGCGTGGGTTTGTAAATAACTGAGGTATGGAACTAATCAGAGTAACGCGATGCGGTCGGCCGCTAGATCGGTTACTGCTGCTACAATTGCAGGTTATCAAGATTTAAGTGAATATGAACGTGTTGTTATAGTCGGCGCACGAGAGATGGGAAATAACATCTCCGAGTTAGCGATAACATTTGGATGTTCGCGTACGACCATTTCACGACTGTACCGTGAATATCGTAAATCCGGTAAAACATCACATCTTCGACATTGCTGCGTCCGGAAAAAGATCGTGGAAGAACGGGACAAACAACGACTGACGAGAACCATTAAACGCGACAGACCTGCCACCCTTTCTCAAAATGGCGCAGATTGGATATGTAGATTTCCCTGCAGGATTCATGGTGTGAATTGCCTCATACATACCTTCAGACATTAGTCGAGTCAATGCCACGTCGTATTGCTGCACTTTAGCGTGCTCGGGGGGCCCTACACGAAATTAGGCAGGTGTACCAGTTTTTTTTTTTTTTTTNTTTCAAGTAAAAATTCAAATTTTTTTTAATGACAATTATAATTTTCTAACTATTAAGTACAGTTTCATTTTATTTATAATTTCTTCACACGTTTAACATATGTTACAAATAAAGAAATATTGTTTCTTAAAAAATCGTCGTGGACAATCTTTTGACAATTCTTGCACTATGCCAGCGAATTACTCATTTCTATAGTCAAGTATTTAAGAACACTGCTCAAGTCAGTTTATATACCTTGTGCCAGTCACTGATTACATTTAATCATAAATCTTGATGCAGACCTTTGTAGGTTTGCGATTAAATATTTTATGTTTGTACGGAATGTATTAATTTTTTTTTTTGTGCGTCAACCCATCGCTAGCAAGTTTTGTGCCATAGAAAAGAAATATGTTTATCGATGAAAACAAAGATGTTGGTCAGGTCAATTTATTTAAGGTCATATGCTTCAGCACCAAAACAGAACAATATCGAAGAACTCAGACGTGTTAAGCTGTAACAGAATATTTTTGGATATTTTTGGTCCAAAGATTACTAACTGAAGCAGTAATAACCCGATAAACAACTTCAGGATATTTACAAACAATAAAATGATTTCTCCTATTTTTAAGATAAAATGGATTCGTTCTTACTATTTCTTCACGAAAAACATGGATACCATCAAAACCCCTTTAGAAATGCATGGAGCTGCAGTAGAAATGTCTTCGACTTTTCATAACGTAGAAATTATTTAAAAAATATTTTTTAACAATAGCGATATCATATTCATTAGTTCAAAGATTACAGGATTATGATGGGAGAAGAAAAATATCGAGAAATATGGCCATATTATACATAGATCAAGATGTTTAGAACGAAATAGATATTGGAAATAATTGATGAATTTACTAAAGCGAAAACACGATGCAAATTAATATCAAAATTTTTTCCTAAGCACTCGGGTAATTTACTTACTGTTAAAAATTATGTATAAACTCCTCACTTCTCTTAAAACCTTGAATTTTATAATAAGCTACTTAGTGATGATTTTAGTATCTTATTAAACGTATAAGACCTAAATCTTTCCGAAAAAGTCATCACTTACTAACACAATTTTTTTCTGTGCTTAGGTCTAGGGGCCTCGATATTTATAGAGCCTCCAATCGACTTAATCCGCCTCTGTGTTAACGATAACCAAAACGGTTAACTGAGAGTTCTTGTAAAATAGTTATGTGTACTGAATACATACTATTTTTCAATTATTTAATTGGTCAAGAAAACTAATTCAGATGTTTGGAACAACAGCAGATTAGTTGAGTGAACATAATATTGTACACTGTAAACAAGTACTTTTCAATAACATTTATTTTGTATCTTCAACTACCTCTTTCTCTCAGTGTAAGGAGTTAGCGAGCACGAGTAACAATGGAAATAGCTCACACTATATATTTTCTTATGATATACGTACTGCAAATATTTTATGAAGTGTCTTCAAATTCCGTTAGATAAGGATATAAACCTAATTTCGTCGCAACAATTAAAGTAGTGCCTTTACTCATGCCGCTCATTCCATTCGAAGGACCACTGCTACCTGTCCTCCATGAGCTCAATATCCTATATGTGTTTTGAAAAACACATAAGATAATACAGTTTAGTATATAATTAATCGTGATGGAATGTTACAACAGACACTAGGAATAATTGTATTGTAATCCTCCACTGCTGTTCAAACTCACATGTTGAAGCATGCGGGTCTCCCAAAACCGTCACAATGAAAGCCAGCCCTTGAAGTACTTGATACGCATGTCAACTTCAAGTTCATGGGCATACGTGTTCGAAATACCTGGTAATGTAAATATGTATAAGNGTACTTGATACGCATGTCAACTTCAAGTTCATGGGCATACGTGTTCGAAATACCTGGTAATGTAAATATGTATAAGAATTGCTTGAGTCGCACAGAATTGTGTTCCTTTGCTTAATCTTGTGTAGTACACCGCATTGACACGCTGCGCGCTATAAAACAATAAAACAAACTGCGCCACAGTTAGTGGGAAGGAAGATTTTTCAGTTTCTAATGCAAACTATTATTACATACTTCGGAAAAATCTTCTTAGTTTTCTTATATAACTCTAGTGCATATCGTTTTTTGGTCTGATTGGCAGTAGCCAATATTTATAAATCAGCAATAGTTGTACGTTAATCATTTTTATCGCTTATGTATATGTATAAATATATATATATTATATGAGAATCGCGACATTGCCCAATTAGTACAGTGTATTTCAGAACATCAGCAAATATATATTTCTTTAGTTCCTATTACATTTGCGAAAATATATTTACTGCTGTGCAGCTCTTTCCGTGAATGTAGTCTTTTTTTTCTTTAATATAAGGTATCGGCCCTTTTTTTATTCGTAGTGACATCACGATAATGTTTATGGAAATAATATTTACCAAGTACACTATGTGTATTGTTGATATAAAATGTACGTTTCTTTCACAATTAAATGNTTTATGGAAATAATATTTACCAAGTACACTATGTGTATTGTTGATATAAAATGTACGTTTCTTTCACAATTAAATGTTTAGTAACCACATTAATATATCCTAGTATTTATCAACACACAAGGGAACATATCCCAGTACAATTAGTTTGTTTTGAATTTACAACTATCTGAATAAATATAAGGTCGAGTTTTAATACTTAAATTAAAAAAATTATCTTCATGGACAAATGTAGAAGAATGGATTTATACGTGACACGATTTGTTTTATTTGCAGCGAGATCCATATAGATGGCGTCTGTAAGATTTCATGCTCTGTTTTTGAGGTTCCCAATAAGAATCTGAGGTGACCTATGTAAATACATGCCACTGCCAGGAATTAGTTCAGTATACTATATAAGCCACTCAGGATTGGCTTGCAGATGAAGTGGAGGCGTTAACAATTCACAATTTAAAAATAATNAGTATACTATATAAGCCACTCAGGATTGGCTTGCAGATGAAGTGGAGGCGTTAACAATTCACAATTTAAAAATAATTTCTGCTTCAATTGTTTCATGATTACACACTAAATAAACGAACCATAGTTCTAAATTTTCTGTCTGGACGTGTTTGTCAAAGTAGACTGGCAAACGTAAAGCTTTACCACCCACGAACGGAAACACTTTCCGTTCTCTGGGCGAATTTATCGTTCTGTGTGCCTTATATCACTCCTCTTTCCCTTTACCAGACCCTTGGAGCGTAGAGCGTGTCGCTACCCTTTGGAAGGAGTAATGAGATATCCATAATTTTGATAAATGCTGGGACTTGGAATGAGAATTTTAATTTAATATTTTAGTGACGGGTGTCGTGCAGCAGCCGGCACGACATTACGTTTTCCAGCTCTCGCGAAATAAGACGGATTGTATGCAAGATATTCTGTTTTTACTCTCCTGGTAGCAACGGGAATTATTATATTTTGCAGCGGCTCCTAATTTGTACCTTTGCATTTGTGACCTAAAATATTTGCGGATTTGGTTGAAATTTTTATATAGTGCAATAATTTAAATTTCTAAAGTAAATTTCAAAATAAAATATAACAAAAATAAATGTGGTAATATTAGAAGCTGAATATTTGCTAATATTGCCGGAGTTCATATCGATTAAAAAATATATCAAGTTAAAAATTTCACATATATAATTATTTATATTTAACTGATTTCTTTAATTATGTGTTGTTTTAACTTCGCAGGTATAAACATATTTTAAAACCTCACAAGATATAAATTCAATTACGGTATTATTGTTTTAATATGGTAGAAGATCGGTGGATTTTTGCAGAAGAATTATCTAATTTTCACTCACGTAATATTTGACAGAGAAATTTTGAGTTTAGTAATTNCGGTGGATTTTTGCAGAAGAATTATCTAATTTTCACTCACGTAATATTTGACAGAGAAATTTTGAGTTTAGTAATTAAAATACCTCTATTAAGGCAAACTAATTTGCTTTTTTAAATAATTCAAGAAAATTATGAGAAGATATCTTTGATAACACGAAACTTTACCATTGAACGTTTAACTAACAGCTTCGTCTGAGGAATATAACTCTAAATATTTCAAACATTTCCTTTTATATGGAAAGTGTCACCTTTGACTGATGCTTAACAATTTGTACCATTAGTCACATAATTAAGAATAACTGAATTAAAACCGACGTATGTTAAATCGAGAGTTCATTGTAAAATATTTGGTAATGACGAACGTATAACGATCTGATTTTTATTCTGAAAAACTTGCAATGTTTTAAGTGAATGACAATTTTTACTTTTANTGACGAACGTATAACGATCTGATTTTTATTCTGAAAAACTTGCAATGTTTTAAGTGAATGACAATTTTTACTTTTAAGTACATAGTGCTGAGACAATAAAAATTGCATGTTATTGAGATTTCTTAACTACCTACACTTCGATACTTCTTAGCAGGATAAAATTGAATTTGAGGATAACACTTTTAAAAACAGATTCTTCATCAAATAATTAACATTATCACACAAAAGTGTATAACATTTCTTCTCTGATTTCTTCTAGTAAGTATTAATAAATGAGAATAATATCAGAAGTAATATTTATTTTGACGAAGTTTAGGTTTTTACTGACATAAAATTTTTTGTCACTTTAAGTATGACTAATGATAACGGTGGCGTTATTTCATAATATTACTTCTCGCAGATGCACGCATCGTTCCTCTAACATATATTTTCTTTTCCCGGGAAACTGCCAGAATGTATGAAGTTTTTATTTCTAAGGTAAGGTACAAAACAATTCTTTGAATTAGGCAAAATGTTATGTTTATTGACTACTTGAACTCTGTTATTACACATTAAATGACCAAAATGTACCCACGTCAAATAATATTAGAGGTCGCATGTCATCCCATTGGGATATAAAATTTTAACGAGAATAGTTTCTTATTCAAACGATACATCTGGAACCAGGACATGTCAAAGGAATAATTTTTCTCAACTATCAATATTTTTTAAGAAGGTATATTGTGTACATTCTTCAAGATTATCACTGTGTAATAAAGATATTTTTAAAGTTATTACACTCAATTTGGAATACTTTTTTATTTAAATTTTTTAATATGCGGTGTTTTGACAGCTTCTCCAATAAATTATCTTTATTTGGGTGATTTTAATTCAATAATTACACATTTTCATATTTAAATTTATAATACGAAAATATTACACAAATATAATTCAAGATCTTCCTTCGCCTATTGAAATGCAGCGTGAATTTACGTGTCTGTTCTAAGGAAAATTTTTTAATGTGTGATGAGGGAAAAAGATTTCTTAAGCATATAATTTCGTTAAAATAAATTGCTCAGGACAGAAACCATTCAAACTTATAAAGTGGGTATGGCCATTCTTGACCACATAATTTTTGTCACTTTTAAAACTTTGATATAAACATATAGTTGTATACATATATTTAAACTGATGTAATGGTATCTGTCAAAACATACCACCGTGTACTTTAATAANAGCCAACATTATTACTAAACCGGCAACCTACCCTCCACGCACCTAATAGTCAGGGCCTGGAGGGGCATTAACTTTTACCGTATAAGCCGCCCTGTCTTTTACAGTGGCGGTACATGCGTCAAGTTAATTTGGCGCACAACTGTGGGGCCTAGNTATAAGCCGCCCTGTCTTTTACAGTGGCGGTACATGCGTCAAGTTAATTTGGCGCACAACTGTGGGGCCTAGAGCCAGCCCACGTAAAGTTAATTTGGCGCCACAACTGTGAGGCCAGCATACGTCAAACATATAGTTGTATACATATATTTAAACTGATGTAATGGTATCTGTCAAAACATACCACCGTGTACTTTAATAANAAACATATAGTTGTATACATATATTTAAACTGATGTAATGGTATCTGTCAAAACATACCACCGTGTACTTTAATAAGATGGTATCAGTATTAAAAAATATACTTTACCGAACCACATATGAACTGTTACATGTATTTTCCACATAATTTAATATTAAATTAAGTGGTTTTCTGTAAAGGTTTATTTTCTAGTAAAAGACTTAATATAATTAAACATACATATAACAATAAAATTCAGTTTCAAAACAAATAAAGTTTATCGTAATTATTGCGGTAGCATAAAGACAATTCCTACCTCAAAATTTATCTAATTGGCTTATATTTTATTACATTTCGAAAAGTAGCTACGCCATTTTCAGAATCAGTACCTTAAAACCAAAACTGTGCACTTATTTTTTTGGAAAATTTATGCAATTTGAGGTTTTTTTAAAAATATTTAAATATAAATACTTATTTTATATAAACTCGCCTTAAATCTTACTTTTACTTAAACGTAATTATGACTATAACATTATAAAATTCTGATTATTTGTAAGATTTACTTGTATTGATAACAATAATAATAAAGCAAATTGTATATTTTGGAATACTCAAATTTTACGATTTGTAAGGTTATTCAATCAAAACATGAAATACGCCAATACTATTGGTTCAAGCAATGTAATTATCCTCTCGTTAGAATGTTGTGAATAGTTTGTAGTGAAACTGAAAATAAACTTGTAAGACTCCATAAAATTACTAAGTTAGACACTCAAATTAAAAATTAGTCACTGACGGTAAGATGCGAGAAAGTGTCATATACTGGTAAATAATTTGACCTGGTTGGAAAAAATAAAGTCCAATTAAACGTTCATAAGCTCCTCGTAATGAGTGTAAGGTATTTCTGACATCAAAATATTTAAATATTAGTTCTACTTAGCTATATTCATTCAAATACTTCCTAATATCATATGCTTTGTTTGGGTTTACCAGTTGGGCGCTTCATATTGAACATTTAAAAGTATAACGAAACTTACTTATGATGTAATAATTGTCATATTTAAACCAAANTGGGCGCTTCATATTGAACATTTAAAAGTATAACGAAACTTACTTATGATGTAATAATTGTCATATTTAAACCAAAAAAAAATTTACGCGTTAATGATTTTCATAATTCGAGCTTTTCATTTGCACGTACAATGAGACTCATTTTCTTTTCTTTGCTTTACTCGGACGTCACCAGCACTCCGTAAATTCATCGGTCACAGCAAGAAACCTGTTACCGCTCTACATCGTATGCCATCATCAACTTCTCACGTTGAGTTCCGTTTTTTATATCAATTTCGTTGTAGCCTGGAGTCAACTTTCCTTTCCGTTTTGGCTTTAATTCATCAAAACTGCGAATGCCAGGGATTTTCCCGGCAAGTCACGAAGGTCTCTGAGTGACGTTACGCTTGAGATATTGGATAAAAATGAAATGTTGGGAGGAGGAAAATAAAATAACCCAGCGAGACGAGACAGACAGATACGCAGAACGAACGCAGGGAACAGGAAGCACAAGGGAAGTTTTCCGGAAAGCCACGGGATAAGGTTTGTGTGTGGGAGGGAGATGGAGGTGATTCAAGCCTAGGCGCGGAAAATTGGCCTTCCCAACTCTTGGCAAATGCCGTCGGCTTCAGATCCCGACCTGGTAGGAGTGGGTAGGATATGAGATTTCCTAACCACCGACCGAATCAATCAATTCATTTCGTATTTTTCAAACTTCCTTCTTCACTTTCTATCTCCTAAAACAAGGCCTTAAGTATCACTCAACTGGCATATAATATTTCACTACACAAATAAAATTCCGATCACTACTTATTTTTATTCAATCGACTTAAACCTCTTAAATAAAATTTTTACGTCTTACTTTTTCTTATTTAAATATGTATATATATTACAACGTCACAAAAGTAATTATATAAAAGTCAGACGATATTCGGAATTTTGTGTAGTAATGTTTGACTTGTATGGAGTGAAGCATCAAAGAGTTTTAAAAATAATACACTTTAAAAAGGGCGTAAAAGAGGGAATAGTGAATATTTTTACAAAATATCTTTACTCATCCTAAAATTTATAATAAAACTTTTAATTAAATAAAAAAATTAATTTGGCGACTTACTGTTTATTATCTCAGTTGTTAACCAATTATGAGAGATGTGAACTAGCTCTCGCTATTTCACTGTATTTATTTCTCTTATTTTGCAAGTTATTTGTTTTCATATGTAGAAAATATAGTTCATTAAAACGACGATATAAAATTCATATCCTTGAATAAAAGTTCAGTGGTTCAACAAAGGGCTCAAAAATTCTCATAAAAAAAAGTACATAAATATGATGTATGTCTCGTAAATTGATTCATAAAACAGATTTTTAGAAATTTAGTAGGAAATTTTAGTCTCTAGCGCATGATTAGGTTAGCTTCTTGAGGTGAAATTGGCTTTTGCAATAATGTGATTCCATTACAATTTTGCACTCCTGCTAGTAAAATGTTAAACCATGAACCTTCCGACACCACTTCTCTGACTTAAGATTTAGACTGCCGTATATGTGTAATTGAGACTAACAAGAAGTTACTGATACAAATAATGTTTCTACTTTCCTCGACATGGTTGCAAATTGTTTTTAATTAAGTTGTTAAAAGCTAGATGAAACAAGAAATATATATAACAGTAGTGAGACAGTTACAAATACTCACGTACTTTACCCGGAACTCGAACCCTGAAAACCTCGTACCATAAGCTAGTATGCAACCAACAACATTTCGTAGATACTATTTGGAGTATAAACTTCGTTTGTAATCAGTCTAATGTTTAGTAGGTAGGGATAACTAACCTGAAAAAAATTACCGGGTGGTTATTTTGAAACTATATCTGAGCCAATTAAATTAGTAGTATGTTAATTGGGCCTACCATGGCGCTACTTCTGTAAATAATTTGGTAGAAATTGGTTAACTGGTTCCCAAGATATGGAATGAATTTATATTTTATTATATGGTACAAAAAGGCCTAAAAAACGAACATTTTGAAAATAAGAGTTTGATTCACTTAAATCACGTTAAAATAACATGGTCTCTGTACCACTACTGGAGTGAGAAATTTGGTGGTAATTAATTGAACGTTTCCGGAAATATCGCATAAGTATTCCATTTTCTCAACTGTCACTATTGTACAAATGAACCAGAAAATAGGATCGCTGTAATTGATGGATGTAATGAATACTGTTGGCTTACAAAATTTAGTTGAATTTGGTTAAGTACTTCAAAAGATATAACACATAATTTAAATTATTTAAATCAAAGATATTTAAAAGTGGACTTCCTTACCTAAAACATTTAAGTTTACATAGCCTTCAGTAGCACTACTTGCCAGTAAAATTTTGTGGAAATTATTTATTGGGTCTTGTGTTATGACATAAAACGTCAATTTTTCATGTGACGATGTATGTACATGGGTGGCGGACAAAAATGCATGCATTAGTACATTTTGTTCACTGACATAGAGGCTGCGAGCACATAAAGTTCATTTGAAATTGTTTGGGATATGTGGCATACGAAGCAAATATATTCACATGGTTGTTATTTTGAAAATATACGACTGCTCCCTTATATCGTATAATNAGGCCTAAAAAACGAACATTTTGAAAATAAGAGTTTGATTCACTTAAATCACGTTAAAATAACATGGTCTCTGTAGCACTACTGGAGTGAGAAATTTGGTGGTAATTAATTGAACGTTTCCGGAAATATCGCATAAGTATTCCATTTTCTCAACTGTCACTATTGTACAAATGAACCAGAAAATAGGATCGCTGTAATTGATGGATGTAATGAATACTGTTGGCTTACAAAATTTAGTTGAATTTGGTTAAGTACTTCAAAAGATATAACACATAATTTAAATTATTTAAATCAAAGATATTTAAAAGTGGACTTCCTTACCTAAAACATTTAAGTTTACATAGCCTTCAGTAGCACTACTTGCCAGTAAAATTTTGTGGAAATTATTTATTGGGTCTTGTGTTATGACATAAAACGTCAATTTTTCATGTGACGATGTATGTACATGGGTGGCGGACAAAAATGCATGCATTAGTACATTTTGTTCACTGACATAGAGGCTGCGAGCACATAAAGTTCATTTGAAATTGTTTGGGATATGTGGCATACGAAGCAAATATATTCACATGGTTGTTATTTTGAAAATATACGACTGCTCCCTTATATCGTATAATTGTAGACGTACTACATAAGTAAACTTACTCGAATGAATTTTATGTAATTGTTTACCGAAATAGGACATAAAAACCTTAATTTAACGTGTTTTGCTATCTACTAAAATAACAAAAAATAGGTTTATGAATAATCTCATTTGATGCTTGCACAGATACTGCCAGTATACGAATTAAGTTCAAATTGGTTACATAATTACAGAGATGAGAGCATACTAAGCTAACTTGTTTATATAGCTTCCATTTTGAAAAGAAGTATATTACTCAATAAAAAATATATACGCTGTTTTCGCCAGTCGTAGTAGTAATTCTTTGCAAAATTTGGTAGAAGTCGTTTAATTTTTTCCCTAAACTATGACATAAAAAATATTTTTTTCTTATTTGCAACAATTTAAAAAAATAGCGCACACAAGATACTCTGTTAAACTCATTTTATGTTAATAAATTATTCTATCAGCAAACACAATTGAGTAGAAATTGGGTATATAGTTTCTGAGAAACGGCATTGTAAGTTAAGGGGCCCGCCTGCTTGGGGATTTTTACCGCGTTTGGGGCCGAGAAACGCGAGAGCTGTAAGGGCTACACTGTCACGCGCTACAAGTGCGCCATCGCGACTACGCGCGGGGCTCTGAACTGGCGTGCAGTGTTCTCGTAGTGCTGCGCGTACCTATGGGACTTTAAGCGGTGACCCTATAAATTTATTAGTGTAAAGTCTGTAGCAAGGTTCAATGCATGTCTCTAGAGTACTTTTGCGTGTATATAACGCTTATAATTTTTAATACAGCGCTTTGAAAAAGCTGTTTTTGACCATTTTGGAGTGCTCTGAAATGGTGTTTATAATGTGCGTGACGTCTTAAAAGTAATCGACAGACATAGTCTGAAGTATGTGTTCTTTTCGTAGTTTAGCGCATAGGACGCACGTTCAATAGTTTCGTGAGAAAACCGGGATTTCAAACACACTGCAACGCAGTTCGAGCGCCGGGCAGGCGGGCCCCTTAAAACGTTATATTGCCGCCTTTCTTAAAATAAGTATCTGTCCCACTTGAAACATATCAATTAATTTCGCCTACCACAGTACTATATATTTGCGAAATTTGTTCGCAATCTACATACTGTTTTCCGAGAGAGTAAATAAATTTAATTTTTTCTTGTGGCTCACAAAAGAGTATTTATATACACAAATTTTATTAGTTTAAATTATACATACAAATTAATGTTATAATTTATTGCATGGTTTTGAAGAGACATCATATTAATTTAGAATATCTGTATGGCCGCCATTTTAAAAAATGTGTTTCGCCCATTTAAAACGTACCCATTTACATTGCCTGCCGTATTACTACACGTTTGACGAATTTGGTAGGAACCGGTTAATTTTTCTGATACGACATAAAGACATTACTTCTGCAAGTGGCGCAGTCCTACAACATGTGGACAAAAGAGGCTCCATGTATATACAAGGTGGTTTTAATAGATACTGCCTGAATGCAAAGTTAAGTTAAAATTGTTCCTAGATTTAGCAGACTAAGCTTAAATGTTGATATGTGCACCGTATTGAAGATAAATGTCTGACGTATTTACAAAGCCTAATTATGTACTAGTTATTTGCCTAATTTCATAATAATCGGTAGACTATTGCTGAGCTATGACAATAAAAACCTTATATTTTCATTTGACACTATCTTAAAAAATGGCGTACAAATGTGGCTGTGTGTTGGTATATCTGATTCCTGTAATATACACTTTGAGCATGCAAAGTTGGGTCAAAAATGGTAGAGTTTGGTAGATATAGCAAATATAGATAAAATATTTGTATGAAAGCCGTTTTGAAAATAATTGCTTTAGCAGTTTTAATTGAGTAAGACTACAAAGACTACTATAGTATTATTTCCGTCTCAAATTTGGAGAGAATCGGTAGAGTAGTTGACGAGATATACTGAAAAAGCTGGATTTGTTCATGTAGTGCTATATTCCAAAAATGGCGGACAAACAAGTATATAGAATTCTAAATTCAATGCTAAGATGACGCTTTGCCAACATTCAAAATAAGGTATCAATCAGTTAAATGGTTCTCGAGTTATGACATATAACTATACATTTTTAAATGGCCACTATATTTAAAATAATTTTTGAAGTGGGATGTCCTTATATACGTGTACCAAATTTGGTAATATGCCGTTCTTGCAATCAATAGTTTTTAGGAGGGCAATACACATCCAGAAACACGGACACACACACACTCAAGCATATGCACACAGCCTCGCAGGCAGTAAAATTATCACAAAACCCATATTTATTGAGAAAGTTGGCTTAAAAAATTACATAATCATGAACCAGAATTACACATGGTTAAAACCATGTGTTAAATGGTTAATCCTAGTTCTTTATGTTACTTCAAAAAAATTACTTTTGATACGAAGTCATAAGAATATTTTTCTTAAAGCCGTTAGTTAACCTAAAAACTTGACGCATTCTGGGTCCCTATATTTTATTCGTCAGAACACACACTCTGGCGAAGCTCACAGGCAGATGACCGCAATAAGGATTAAGGGTTTTGTGGACGTGTCGGCAGAGTGATGCCAGGAGCCTCGCAGCTGCAAAGGCGCGCTACCAAAGGTTTCTGCACGTGCAACTGTTCCTGCNGGGCGCTTCATATTGAACATTTAAAAGTATAACGAAACTTACTTATGATGTAATAATTGTCATATTTAAACCAAATAATATTTTACGCGTTAATGATTTTCATAATTCGAGCTTTTCATTTGCACGTACAATGAGACTCATTTTCTTTTCTTTGCTTTACTCGGACGTCACCAGCACTCCGTAAATTCATCGGTCACAGCAAGAAACCTGTTACCGCTCTACATCATATGCCATCATCAACTTCTCACGTTGAGTTCCGTTTTTTATATCAATTTCGTTGTAGCCTGGAGTCAACTTTCCTTTCCGTTTTGGCTTTAATTCATCAAAACTGCGAATGCCAGGGATTTTCCCGGCAAGTCACGAAGGTCTCTGAGTGACGTTACGCTTGAGATATTGGATAAAAATGAAATGTTGGGAGGAGGAAAATAAAATAACCCAGCGAGACGAGACAGACAGATACGCAGAACGAACGCAGGGAACAGGAAGCACAAGGGAAGTTTTCCGGAAAGCCACGGGATAAGGTTTGTGTGTGGGAGGGAGATGGAGGTGATTCAAGCCTAGGCGCGGAAAATTGGCCTTCCCAACTCTTGGCAAATGCCGTCGGCTTCAGATCCCGACCTGGTAGGAGTGGGTAGGATATGAGATTTCCTAACCACCGACCGAATCAATCAATTCATTTCGTATTTTTCAAACTTTCTTCTTCACTTTCTATCTCCTAAAACAAGGCCTTAAGTATCACTCAACTGGCATATAATACTTCACTACACAAATACAATTCGGATCACTACTTATTTTTATTCAATCGACTTAAACCTCTTAAATAAAATTTTTACGTCTTACTTTTTCTTATTTAAATATGTATATATATTACAACGTCACAAAAGTATTTATATAAAAGTCAGACGAGATTCGGAATTTTGTGTAGTAATGTTTGACTTGTATGGAGTGAAGCATCAAAGAGTTTAAAAAATAATACACTTTAAAAAGGGCGTAAAAGAGGGAATAGTGAATATTTTTACAAAATATCTTTACTCATCCTAAAATTTATCATAAAACTTTTAATTAAATAAAAAAATTAATTTGGCGACTCACTGTTTATTATCTCAGTTGTTAACCAATTATGAGAGATGTGAACTAGCTCTCACTATTTGACTGTATTTATTTATCTTATTTTGCAAGTTATTTGTTTTCATATGTAGAAAATATAGTTCATTAAAACGACGATATAAAATTCATATTCTTGAATAAAACTTCAGTGGTTCAACAAAGGGCTCAAAAATTCTCATAAAAAAAGTACATAAATATGATGTATGTCTCGTAAATTGATTCATAAAACAGATTTTTTAAAATTTAGTAGGAAATTTTAGTCTCTAGCGCATGATTAGGTTAGCTTCTTGAGGTGAAATTGGCTTGTGCAATAATGTGATCCCATTCCAATTTCGCACTCCTGCTAGTAAAATGTTAAACCATGAACCTTCCGACACCACTTCTCTGACTTAAGATTTAGACTACCATATATGTGTAATTGAGACTAACAAGAAGTTACTGATACAAAAAAATGTTCCTACTTTCCTCGACATGGTTACAAATTGTTTTTAATTAAGTTGTTAAAAGCTAGATGAAACAAGAAATATATATAACAGTAGTGAGACAGTTACAAATACCCACGTACTTTACCCGGAACTCGAACCCTGAAAACCTCGTACCATAAGCTAGTATGCAACCAACAACATTTCATTTCGTAGATATTATTTGGAGTATAAACTTCGTTTGTAATTGGTCTAATGTTTAGTGTCTAATGTTTAGTAGGTAGGGATAACAAACCTGAAAAAATTACCGGGTAGTTATTTAGAAACTATATCTCAGCCAATTTAATTAGTATTATGTTAATTGGGCCTACCATGGCGCTACATCTGTAAATAATCTGGTAGAAATTGGTTAGCTGGTTCCCAAGATATGGAATGAATTTATATTTAATTATATGGTACAAAAAGGCCTAAAAAACGAACATTTTGAAAATAAGAGTTTGATTCACTTAAATCACGTTAAAATAACATGGTCTCTGTAGCACTACTGGAGTGAGAAATTTGGTGGTAATTAATTGAACGTTTCCGGAAATATCGCATAAGTATTCCATTTTCTCAACTGTCACTATTGTACAAATGAACCAGAAAATAGGATCGCTGTAATTGATGGATGTAATGAATACTGTTGGCTTACAAAATTTAGTTGAATTTGGTTAAGTACTTCAAAAGATATAACACATAATTTAAATTATTTAAATCAAAGATATTTAAAAGTGGACTTCCTTACCTAAAACATTTAAGTTTACATAGCCTTCAGTAGCACTACTTGCCAGTAAAATTTTGTGGAAATTATTTATTGGGTCTTGTGTTATGACATAAAACGTCAATTTTTCATGTGACGATGTATGTACATGGGTGGCGGACAAAAATGCATGCATTAGTACATTTTGTTCACTGACATAGAGGCTGCGAGCACATAAAGTTCATTTGAAATTGTTTGGGATATGTGGCATACGAAGCAAATATATTCACATGGTTGTTATTTTGAAAATATACGACTGCTCCCTTATATCGTATAATTGTAGACGTACTACATAAGTAAACTTACTCGAATGAATTTTATGTAATTGTTTACCGAGATAGGACATAAAAACCTTAATTTTACGTGTTTTGCTATTTACTAAAATAACAAAAAATGGGTTTATGAATAATCTCATTTGATGCTTGCACAGATACTGCCAGTATACGAAATTAAGTTGAAAATGGTTACATAGTTACAGAGATGAGAGCATACTAAGCTAACATGTTTATATAGCTTCCATTTTTAAAATAAGTATATTACTCAATAAAATATATATACGCTGTTTTCGCCAGTCGTAGTAGTAATTGGTTGCAAAATTTGGTAGAAGTCATTAAATTTTTTCCCTAAACTATGACATAAAAAATATTATTTTCTTATTTGCAACAATTATAAAAATAGCGCACACAAGAGACTCTGTGTAAACTCATTTTATGTTAATAAATTATTCTATCAGCAAACAAAATTGAGTATAAATTGGGTATATAATTTCTGAGATACGGCATTCTAAGTTAAAACGTTATATTGCCGCCTTTCTTAAAATAAGTATCTGTCCCACTTGAAACATATCAATAAATTTCGCCTACCACAGTACTATATCTTTGCGAAATTTGTTCGCAATCTACATACTGTTTTCCAAGAGAGCAAATAAATTTAATTTTTTCCTGTGGCTCACAAAAGAGTATTTATGTACACAAATTTTATTAGTTTAAATTATACATACAAATTAATGTTATAATTTTTTGCATGGTTTTGAAGATACATCATATTAATTTAGAATATCTGTATGGCCGCCATTTAAAAAAATGTGTTTCGCCCATTTAAAACGTACCTTATTTACATTGCCTGCCGTATTACTACACGTTTGACGAATTTGGTAGGAACCGGTTAATTTTTCCGATGCGACATAAAGACATTACTTCTGCAAGTGGCGCAGTCCTACAACATGTGGACAAAAGAGGCTCCGTGTAGATACAAGATGGTTTTAATAGATACTGCCTGAATGCAAAGTTAAGTTAAAATTGTTCCTAGATTTAGCAGACTAAGCTTAAATGTTGATATGTGCACCGTATTGAAGATAAATGTCTGACGTATTTACAAAGCCTAATAAAGTACTAGTTATTTGCCTAATTTCATAATAATTGGTAGACTATTGCCGAGCTATGACAATATAAACCTTATATTTTCATTTGACTCTATCTTAAAAAATGGCGTACAAATGTGGCTGTGTGTTGGTATATCTGATTCCTGTAATATACACTTTGAGCATGCAAAGTTGGGTCGAAAATGGTAGAGTTTGGTAGATATAGCAAATATAGATAAAATATTTGTATGAAAGCCGTTTTGAAAATAATTGCTTTAGCAGTTTTAATTGAGTAAGACTACAAAGACTACTATATTATTATTTCCGTGTCAAATTTGGAGAGAATCGGTAGAGTAGTTGACGAGATATACCGAAAAAGCTGGATTTGTTCATGTAGTGTTATATTCCAAAAATGGCGGACAAACAAGTATATAGAATTCTAAATTCAATGCTTAGATGACGCTTTGCCAACCTTCAAAATTAGGTATCAATCAGTTAAATGGTTCTCGAGTTATGACATATAACTATACATTTTTAAATGGCCACTATATTAAAAATAATTTTTGAAGTGGGATGTCCTTATATACGTGTACCAAATTTGGTGAAATGCCGTTCTTGCGTTCAACAGTTTTTAGGAGGGCCATACACATCCAGAAACACGGACACACACACACAAGCATATGCACACAGCCTCACAGGCAGTAAAAGTATCACAAAAACCCATTTTTTATTGTGAAAGTTGGCTTAAAAAATTACATAATCATGAACCAGAATTAAACGTGGTTAACACCATGTGTTAAATGGTTAATCCTAGTTCGTTATGTTATTTCAAAAAAATTACTTTTGTTACGAAGTCATAAGAATATTTTTCTTAAAGCCGTTAGTTAACCTAAAAACTTATTAAAACATAAAATAATTATTCTTATTTCCTCCCGTTATGAGAACAATTTTTCGTAATTTATTATATAACTTATAATATATGTGTAAAGTTCGAATCTTTGAAAGTCGTAGACATGATGAAAACAGAATACTCATCTAATAATATGGAGTATATCCCTCTTCATGCTGCAGACAATGCGCCTTAAACGTTTTTCTATTTTCAGAATAATTATTGTAAATAACTTTTACGATAGGAAAGTGTGGAAATATTATATAGTATATATATATATATGCTATACGAATTCCCACTGAAGTGCCGAATACTGTATTAATAAAAGAAAATGCTAACATATCTAATAAGCCTACTTTCCTCTACATGGGTTAAAAATTATTTATAATGAAGTTCTTATAATCTTAGATGGTATATAGTGTTTGACGTGTCGTTGACAGGAATGTCATTAGACCCCAACTCACCAATAATCTCAAATATGATTTCAGTAAAATTTTGCAGTAAAATATTAATTACCATATACTCTAGTTAACAGGAACCTAGAGGTTACTACTCCCATAAAAATAAAATACTAGCAACGTAGTGCAATGCTTGCCTACTTCCCGAAGAGAAGAAAGCTTTATGAGATCACTTTATTGTCTGTGTGGCTGTGCATGTGTGTGTGTGTTTGTGTGTGTGTGTAAATGTGTGTATGCCCATGTGTATGTCTCCCTTTCAATTTTTGAACTCTTCAACTGAATTTCACCAAACTTGGTAATTACATAAAACATAGTTAGGTTACCTATCCTTTACAGTATTTGACCACGTCCGGCTCTTACTTTCAAAATGGCGACAATTTTAATATTTAGAGTGATATTTCTTGTCTCGACGCCTCTCCAACCGATTTAAACAAAATTTTGTATTCTGGCAGAAGATTAAGTAAGCATTAAATTTTTAGATGGATGATGCTGTTGGTATGCAATTTTGTAAATAGCAGCAAATGAAGAAATAAGTATTTTACACTATATCTCGAATACTATTAAACCAATTCTCCCCCAACTTGGTAGGTAAGTACAGTAGAATCCCGATAACTCGTATTGTCAAGGGACTGAATGTTAAATATGAATTATCAAGATATTCAAATTAGCGGGATTACCAATAATCGGGAGCAAAAAAAGAAAAAAATACATAATAACGATATTAATGCAAATTTGCATTAATATGTAATGATAAACGCATAGCTACATATTATGTATACATATGTACTGTATATATAAATAAATAATTACATCAATAAAAACACAAAAAATTTACTTTTAAAAAAATCTGTAATTTTCTTTTTGTGCAAGCCTTGAAGACGGGTATTGTCGACGGCTTTGTCACGCATGTTCAAAGCAGAAAATACTTCATTGCCAACGTCCGATTTCGCTAATAAATGGCGCACGTTGTTGATGTATTGTTTTGCCACTTTAGGTGTAATTGTCAGCACATCTTCGTCATCACCTTCACCATCAATGTCCTGAGATGGAGCCAAAATTTCGTCATCAGTTAGAATCCCCGCTACCGCTAGGCCAACGTCAAAATGGACGAAATATTCAAACGTTATAGAATTTTCTTAATTTTGAGGAAGACGATTTCAATTAACAGGACATTCTAAGTCTTGTTCAGTAACTGCTGATAAAAGTTCCACCTTCCTGAATACACAGCACGAAAACCGACTTTTATTGTTCTTTCGCTAACAATTTGCCACGCCTTAGGTGATTTTATGATCCTTCCTATCCTCGATGCTGTCAAGGAGTTGCATCACTACTTCCTTGTGGTAAAAGGTTTTGAACGTTTTAATTATGCCCTGGTCTAGAGGTTCCAGCTTAGAAGTAGTGTTGGCAGGCAAAAAAACAACATTAACATGACTGAGTGGTGGGATATTTTTGTGGGCCGTACAATTATCCATGAAAAGCAGAATTTTTCGCTGCCTTTTCTCCATATTAGCATTCACTGATCGTATCCATTCCTTGAATAAGTCCCCCGTCATCCACGCTTTTTTGTTTGCACGATAGGTCATCGGAAAAGTTTTTATGTTTTTAAAACATTTTGGTTTGGCTGATTTGCCTATCATGAGCGGTCTTAATTTCTCAGATGCATCCATGTTGGAGGCCAACAATATGGCTACACGTTCTTTACTATGTTTTCCGCCATGACACTTTTCTTCCTTAAAACACATTGATCCGTCGGGGAGAAAATAGCCCCGTCTCATCGGCATTATTAATGTTGTTGGGTTCATAAGAATCGATTATTTCTCCCAATTCGTCTTTCCACTCAGAACAAACGTCGGCCGATACACTCGCACTTTTCCCACTAAGATTCTTCAATTTTATGCTGTGCCTTTTTTTAAACCTATCAATCCAACCATCACTTGCACGAAAGTCTTTAATTCCCATTTTTTTCTGCGAAAACTTTTACTTTTCCTCTTAAAATGTTTCCTCCAACTGGGACATTCAAATTCCGTGCTTGCGCAGACCACTTTTTAAAATTATCTTCTAGTTGTGGATGCTCACCAGTCTTAAAGCGCTTTACTTTGCTGTCACCATTTGTTTATCACGATCGGTCACGGCGGTAATGATTTTTTTTCTTTAATTGAAATAAACTTATTAGCTCTTTTCGGAGGCATGGCTAAGACCGAACTGACTAACTTTTCACTCGCTCTGCTCCTTCCTACCCTCTCATAACCGTAGACTGGACAGCAAGGCACCTCTTAGTTCTGAGAATCACAGACACATTGCCTCACAGCTTACTCGGCGTCATTACCTGCCCTTCAAACCCTCCTACGTCCCTCAGTACCCTTCCGGTCTTTTTACCCTGCCTGAAATGCATAAATCTAGAGCTGGTGTACAGTCTAGAGTTAAAAACATTACGAGTTAACGAGATTTTTAAGTTGTAAATAAGAATTATAAGACTTTTTAATTGAGCTCGAGCACCAAAATAAATACGAATTATCAAGGGGACAGGAAATCAATGTTATTTTAACGAATAAAAGGGATTTTCTCAAGGGACCGGCAAATTTGTACGAATTAGCGGGATATACGAATAATCGGGATGCGTAATATCGGGATTTTACTGTAATATTGTAGTAGGCAAAGTTAAGTTAAGTGATTGAACATAATAAGGTACTTATTTTAAAAATTGCGGTCATAAAAATATTTTAGGTTTACTTAGTATTTCTACCATAACATTAAACCAATTCCGATAAAATTTTGTATACTGAAAATTTTTATTACAATAATAATACACTGAAGAGCAAAAAAAACTGGAACACCTGCTTATATCGTGTAGGGCCCCCGCGAGCAAGCAGAAGTGCCTCAAGACGACGTGGCATGGACTCGACTAATGTCTGAAGGTATGCAGGAGCCAATTTACACCATGAATACTACAGGGCAGTCCACAAATCCATAGGAGTGCGAGGCGGTGGAGATCTTGTCTGAAGATCACGTTGCCAGGCATCCCAGATATGCTCAAAAATGTTCATGTCTGGTGACTTAGGTAGCCAATGGACGTGTATAAAGTCAGAAGAGTGTTCCGGGAGCCACTCGTTAGCATTTCTGGACTTGTGAGTGGGCGCATTGTCCTGCTGGAATTGTCCACGTCCGTCGGAATGCACAATGGACATGAATGTGTGCAGGTGATAGGACAGGTTGCTTACGTTTCTGTCACCTGTCAGAGTCGTATCTAGACCTATCAGGGGTCCCATTTCACGCCAACTGCACACGCCACAAACCGTGACAGAGCCTCCACCAGCTTGAACAGTCCCCTGTTGACAAGTAGGGTCCATGAATTCATGAGGATGTCTCCATACCCATACACGTCCATCCACTCGATACAATTGTAAATGAGACTCGTCAAACCAGGGAAAGTGTTTCCAGTCATCAACAGTCCAATGGTGGTAACGGCGGGCCCAGGCGAGGCGTAAAGCTTTGTGTCGTGCAGTCAACAACGGTACACGAGTGGGACTTTGACTCCGAAAGCCCATATCAATGATGGTTCATGTTACCGCTGCGGCCAGAAAAAGATCATGAACGAACGGGACAAACGACGACTGACGAGAATCATTAAACGTGAAGGACGTACAACCTTTTCTCAAATTGGCGCAGATTTCAAAGTAGGAATAAGTAAAACAAGACTGTTACGGTACTACGCCAACATAAATACCATCAATTTCACTTGACTCTTCATCAATCATTAAATGAAGGTGATTTCCAGCAGTGTGTTCAGTTTTGGAGGTTTTTTCTGATATCTGTAAGGGGTGACAGAAATTTTCTGAAGGACAGACAATTTACCAATGAAGCGACCTTCTCAAACCATAGGCGCGTAAATTTTCGTAATATGCAATTCTGAGCGATGTATAATCCGCGTTGGAACCGGCACATGGTGCACAAGCGACAATGAAAAGTGAATGTGTGGTGTGGAATCGCTGGAGACTACGTCATATGGCGATATTTCATTCAAGGGACAATGACCGCCTGTACGTATGCCCATTTCCTCAGATACCTTACCGGCAATACTGGAATACATACTGCTTGACGTACGTCATGATATGAGGTTTCAACATGATGGTTGTCACGTGCATTTTTCTTTGGTGGCTAGGCAAGTATTAAATGAAACTTTTCCAAACCTGTGGTAACGCCTTGGTGGAGTTGTAATATGGCTAGCTCGCTCCCCCTTCCTCACACCTCTCGATGTTTTCCTGTGCGGGACACTTAAAGAAAGCGTGTACGACACGGTTCCTATGATGCCAGAAGACATNCACCTCTCGATGTTTTCCTGTGCGGGACACTTAAAGAAAGCGTGTACGACACGGTTCCTATGATGCCAGAAGACATGCAGGAACGTATTGTGGCAGCTTGCAGAGGCATAACGCCAGGAATACTTCAGGTCGCTCGTCGCTTGCTACATGGGCGTTTACAGATGTGTACTACTGTAAATGGTATACACATCGAGCACATGCTGTGAAAATACCTAATGTGATGTTTTTCGACCATAAGTGTGCTCTTTTATATTATGCATGCGGATGTAAATGTATTTCTCCTTAGGTTGGATTTTTTCAGTTTTTGGTGTGCATCTTTACGCTCTCGTTACAAAGTACAAATCCTCTGAATCACGTTGGTATCTGAATAAAATGTTATTTATTGATATCAGACTTGCACTTACATCNCAAAGTACAAATCCTCTGAATCACGTTGGTATCTGAATAAAATGTTATTTATTGATATCAGACTTGCACTTACATCGTCTGTGTTCCCTCCGCTGCGGTTCTCTCCTTTGCTCGGTATCGTATTCCGTGCCCCTTGCCGCATTAAGGTAAGTGCTACGCTGCTATAAAGAAGCGGTCGCACTATGATGAGTAAGGACGGGTGTTGCTTTCTTACAGCTGTGAGTACAGGGACACTGCCCCATGCTAACGGCCCACTTAACTTAATCATATTTGCACATTATTTCTTGGCATTGCTGTTGTTACTTCCCATTGCATATATTATTTCACTGAATTCCTCTTTGCACGTACTTTCAGATGCCTTTGAAATAAATGTGTTTTTACAGGGAGAAAATCATCTGTGGTTTAATTATTTATGTCTATACTCATCTTACGGACAGTCACTTTGCGGAAAATTACTTGCCTCTTTGAGTAATTTCATTTAGCGGAGTTAGCATTTCGTGATCTGCAACCGTTCTGTAAATATTGGGGATGTCCACGTTAGGCATACCAATCTCTTTAATGGCAGTACATATTACAACTTTCAACTATATCTACATGAAGCAATTTTTGTCCGCAATTTCGCAAGGTAGCCGCACACGAATAAATACAATTTGTATGTCATATCTCAGGAAACAATTCACTTATTCCTATAAAATTTGTCAGTACTCGCACACATAATATTAAGTGGTAATTTTTAAGAATGCCAGACAATTGTTTTCAAATTGGCGGCCATAAAACTATTTTTAGCTTCGAATGCTATATGATCTAAACCACGTAAACAATTTCAACTTAACGTTGTATGTGAAGACGCGGTGGCTGAGTGGCTAGACTGCTCACCTCCCAACTAGGCCGTAGATTGGCAGGCTTTCAAGGGGCTCTTCCTTTCCCCCACCCCTTCTTTCCGGCTGTGCTTCACACTCACTTCAATCACTCTCATCGGCTCTCAAGACATCGCTGTTAAGATCTGCTCAAATATCTCAACTCAACAACTTTATATGCTAGCAGTAGATATTGCAACTATCAAATTCAACGGCTTGGGGCATATTTTGCCCTCTATTTTGTAGGATAACACCACACAAATAGATAATGTTTTTATGCTATATTTCGGGAAAAATTTGACAGATTCCCACCAAATTTTGTAAACAAATAGTACTACTGCTGCTGTTGTTGTAAACTAGTATGTTTTAAGTGGGTCAGGCACTTATTTTGAAAATGGTGCATATAAAATATATTTGTTAATTATATTTTATNCATATAAAATATATTTGTTAATTATATTTTATTTACGAAATCAATTCCAACTTAATTTTGTATGCTGGCTGTGGCTTTAAAACCATCAAATTTGTCTATGCAGAGCCTCATTTCTCTGCAAACTTTAAGATAGCCCCGCCAATAAAAAATAAACTCTTTATCTCATATCCCGGGAAACAATCAACCCATTCTTTAAAAAAAAAGACTAAGATGATGTACTCTGGAAGGCCATATTAATATGTATTTTTTATTTATGAGACACTTATTTTCAAAATGGTGGTCTATAAAATTATTTATATTTGTTGTACTATATCTGCGAAAATATTTATTCTATTTTAACTTAATTTTGTATTTTGGTAGTATACAAAAATATAATATGATACTACATTACATTGTGTCCTCTATTTATGAAGATCGCCATATGAAAATTTTGGATGTTCTATGCCATATCTCGTCGACCAATCGACCGATTCCCACTTAATATTACACTGTAACATTTCAACTAATTTGTACCAAATTGTGCACATTATAAATGCTACANGACCGATTCCCACTTAATATTACACTGTAACATTTCAACTAATTTGTACCAAATTGTGCACATTATAAATGCTACAGAAGGCCATGTACACTTTTATGATTTTAATGGGCCATACAAAGACATTGATAACGGTACCTTCATAAATAATTTAGGTTAGTTTGCTATATATAAATATATTTAACAAATTAACCAAATTCAATTATTTTTTATGTAGACATTATACATTAGAAGCATTATATGTATAGAACCACTGTTATTTTGGTAATTGTGTACAATAGCGCCAAATAAGAAAATAATGTTTTTTATTCCATATCTCAGGTATCAAACAATAGATGTCCACCAAATTCTGCAAACAAGTGGCGGTATGGTAGGTCATGTAAACGAACAGGTTTTAAGTGGCTCAGTCACTTATTTTAAAAATTACGGTACTGCAATTTTTTAAGGATCGTTAAGTCTATCATTCGAAAAAGAAGTCTGATTAAATCCGAAGTTGATGCTCCGAATCGGACCACGGTAATATTGTGGATTGCACGCTAGCATATCATACGAGTTTTTCTGGATTCAAGTCCCGGGTAAGGCACGTGTCAATTTGTAATTGTCTCACTACTATTGCATTAGTTTCTTGTTTAATGTCTAATGTTACTGCTTTCAAAGAGACGCCAAGTCCTACTTACGAACTCAGTTTTTAATAACTTATTAAAAAATTAAATTCCACCCATGTTAAATAAAGTAGGCTCATCAGTAATGTCAGTAATTTCTTCTTTAGCCTACATTACGAGGGAAAGTTATGTGTTTGCAATCGCCTGAACATTTATCTGGAATCCCCCCCCCCCCNAACTAATAAATATCGAATCCGTGTACCGAATTTTACCTAACTCAGTCCACATGTAGCATTGAGTAAGTACGATTGGCTTTTGTAGTTTTCGATCACGCAGGGATTTATTTTCAAAATAGCAGCCATGCTAATATTTTATGTTTATTTAGTTGATCTATCTTAACATTTAACCAATGACGAAAAAATTTTGTATGATGAAAATATATATTACAAGCATCATATATGCCAACAAATATCCACTTTTGATAGGCGTTTGATAAGATGGTAACAAAAATATAAATAACGTTTTATGTCATCTCGGTAAACAAATTACCGATACCTATGAAATTTGGCAACCCAGTAGTACTGCAGCAGATGATGTAGAATGTTGTTTTAAGTACAACAGTTACTTTTTTTTTCAAATTGGCGGCTTTATAGCCGAGTTGGTTTAGTACTCTTTATCGTCGAAACCATGTAATCAATTCTGACATAATTTTGTTTGCTGGCAATTTAATACAATTATCTCATTAGTAGACATGAAGAATTTTTTGTCCGCTATTTTTTAAGACATTCCAAAAGAATAATTAGGTTTTTACGTCATATCTAGAGAAACAATTGACAGATTTATACCAAATTTTTAGAACGGTGTATTTTATTAACAACCCAATTTCCAAGTTAACTTTGTATGCTGGGAGCATCTATTACAAACATCAAATTGATATATACAGAGCCTAATTTCTCTGGCATTTTCTAAGACAGCCGCACAAAAAAAAACATCGTCATATTTCAGGAAACAATCAACCCATATCTTCCCAATTTGGTGACAAAGTTGTAATGTGGTGGGCCATATAAATATACGTATTTCTTAAGTGTTTCAGGCACTTATTTTCAGAATGATGGCTATAAAATCATTTTAGCTTATAATGCTATAACTACGAAACTATGTAGTCGTTTCTAACTGAACTTTGTATATTGACAGTATACAATTATTGAATGTGTTAATAATGAACATTTTTTCCTTCCATTTACGAAGATCATTACATGAAACATATAGAGGATTTACGTCATATCTCAAGAACCAATAAACCGATTGCTACCAAATGTTAGCGCCCAGTAGTGCTACTTTATAGTATGTAAAGTGACATGTTTCAGGTGCGACACTCCTTTTCAGCCTACTTTCCGAAANTAGGTTTTTACGTCATATCTAGAGAAACAATTGACAGATTTATACCAAATTTTTAGAACGGTGTATTTTATTAACGACCCAATTTCCAAGTTAACCTTGTATGCTGGGAGCATCTATTACAAACATCAAATTGATATATACAGAGCCTAATTTCTCTGGCATTTTCTAAGACAGCCGCACAAAAAAAAACATCGTCATATCTCAGGAAACAATCAACCCATATCTTCCCAATTTGGTGACAAAGTTGTAATGTGGTGGGCCATATAAATATACGTATTTCTTAAGTGTTTCAGGCACTTATTTTCAGAATGATGGCTATAAAATCATTTTAGCTTATAATGCTATAACTACGAAACTACGTAGTCGTTTCTAACTGAACTTTGTATATTAACAGTATACAATTATTGAATGTGTTAATAATGAACATTTTTTCCCTCCATTTACGAAGATCATTACATGAAACATATAGAGGATTCACGTCATATCTCAAGAACCAATAAACCGATTGCTACCAAATGTTAGCTCCCAGTAGTGCTACTTTATAGTATGTAAAGTGACATGTTTCAGGTGCGACACTCCTTTTCAGCCTACTTTCCGAAANCCCAGTAGTGCTACTTTATAGTATGTAAAGTGACATGTTTCAGGTGCGACACTCCTTTTCAGCCTACTTTCCGAAAGAAAGAAAGGCTTATGAGATCACTTTCTTCTATGTGTATTTGTGTGTATGTGTGTGTCTGTATGTGTCTGTCCGTGAATGTTCCCCTCTTAAAATTTTTGAACGCGTTACCTGAATTTGGCTAAACACCGTACACATATAAATTGATAAAATAATATGCAGTTTATTTAAAAGTTAGCCTGTGTTGCATTCAGTGGAGCTGGAAAAGTTTCAAAATACGAGGGGAGAGGGAAGTACAGATTGAGAAGCAAGCGAAGTTAATTACAGACGACAAATCCACAAGGTGGTTCGGAAATATTTGATTAATAGTGCATCCATACTCCATTTAATAAAGCTTAGTGCAATTTGGAATACTGTTATAAGTCTGAGAATTTTAAAAGCTTCTTTCAACGGAATGAATGACAAAATACATATATGCCCTACAACCACACTGAAAATTTATATAATCAGTTTTTCTTCTTCAGTGTTTCGTTGAACTCTTTTGCGAGAAAGAGTTTTATTTTATAGTTGACAATACCACCATAGTAAATTTACTGTTATTTTCAACTTTTCTGAAGCCCTGCTTAAGTTATACTTTCAAGATATACCTCTACCTCATGCCAACAAACCTCCACTTAGTCTAGAAAATCATACCAAAGGGACAACGAACGGGATCAGTGGGCACTCAAATTGATAAAATTTTGTATGATAACTATATATATTTAGGCATTACCAGCACACCTATTTTATCTCTCTCTCNACTCAAATTGATAAAATTTTGTATGATAACTATATATATTTAGGCATTACCAGCACACCTATTTTATCTCTCTCTTTGCTTTATAATTATAAATAAAATATAACAATACATGGAAATAATATATTAAAATAACAAATAAATAAATAAAAATTATATACTCTAATGTGAACAGAATAATTAAACGCTCGCAAAACATGGCATATTTTGGAAACAACAGAACACGGCATATATCGGGGGATTTTAAAGGTTTGATTCAATATGTGCAAAGAAATCGCTAATGGACGAGAATCTTCAGGAGGATTAGGCCAATAGAACAGGTGTGAAGAGAGCAGGGCAACCTTATATCCGAAGGAATAGGAGTTTCCTATTTTGAGGAAACATGACCGGATAAACAAATTTTCCGCTACGGCAAAGCATGATATTTTGCTGGAATTAAGACTGTTGTTGCTGCACAATTTATTAAGGTACTAGAGGTAATGCCATTAAAACAATTTGGGTGGAGGGAGGACAAATGCATTGTTGTACCCTACTTACAAAATTTGTCGTTTTCGCTGTATTCCTGCGTGCTCTTACCCTCTCCCACCCATCTAATTCCTGCGTCCGGATGGCGTTCTGGCATACCAGTTAGGAAAGTTAGGAACCATAGATGTTAATTCTAAGCGGTTAAGAAAGACAATTAACTAAACATATAAGAGCTCCTTGTTATTTATAAGCAAATATTAATCACACCGGGGCAAGTTAAGAAATAAACATAAACTTATATTATTCAAATCTATCTCTTCAACTACGACGAACATAATTTGGTGCTCACCAATGTGTTAAAGTCTAAGAATATACGCAGATATTATGCAATTTTATTGTCGCGTTGCAGAAAAGTTTTAAATGGGAAATTTTGAGATGTAACTCATGTATCAAATCATTTTATTTCTGATTTTGACCGCCTTAATGGCCATAATTACATCTACTTAACTGCGGAAATAATTTTGAATAACTATTTGTAAAATTTGCTTATTCCAAGAGTTCTCTGAGTATTTAGCACAGAATACATCAAATTAAATATCTAGTTAATTTTGTGTGATGGTTTAGAGCGCTTACTCATTGTTTTATTGAATACTAGCAAAACTACCCGGAAATGACCAGGCATAAGATGGGAAATCGNTTTAGAGCGCTTACTCATTGTTTTATTGAATACTAGCAAAACTACCCGGAAATGACCAGGCATAAGATGCGAAATAGTTTGGATTGGATTGAAAAGGGCTTATCAACGTCCCCCGGTTTTATGCCTAAAGGTTTATCAGAGGATTGTTTACAAACTAAATAATAACCTATATTAAAAAGACAAACATGCCTTACCTAGGACTCGAACCCAGAACCTCCCGCACCCAAGATCGGTGGCACACCAACAGACTGGGTCACTGGAGATAAACGAGCCCATTTTAGTGGATTATGGCCCAATTTGTGTGGGGGAGGGGCGGAGCGGTGATACATGATCTCCTTTTAGGGATTTCCAGCCCAATGGCAGCCGGGTCTAATTTTGGCCCTTCCCAGTATTTTAAGTTGGTTACTAAAATACATCCCTGTCAAATATGATTCAGTTCTGCCAAACACAAACAGTGTAGAATTAAGATACATAGACTCATTTTTGGAGTTTTGTAGGTTTCGAACCCAGTGGGGGCTGAAACACATGTGAGCTCATAGTATTTAAAGTTGTGCATCCCTGCCAAATTTTATGAAGATCCTTCTGATGGTGGAGGATTGTATTAAGAACAGATATACTTACATTCGTACGTACATACAAACTTTGACTTTTATAAGTACAGAAATTTGTTCAATTTATTAATATAGTGGTAATTGTTCTCAATTTTAAACATCTAAAATATGTCAGATTTTTTACAGATTTAGGTAAATAATAAATTTTAAAACATTTTAACTTACTAAGTTAATCCACGGATTGAAAATGACAGCTAGTTAAATAAAATAAAACTGGCTTGATATTAATTCAAAAACAATACGAAAGAAATGGGTAACTAATCTGAAGAAACCCTCCTTACAACCCTCCATATTATTTTCCAAAAACACAATTTTTGAAAAATCTGCAACCACTGTTTTCAGTCATACCAACTCATTTCGTTATACAGAAATTCTTCGCATCATGGGGTTTACACCGGCACGTAAGATTTTATTAAGAATATTGGGTTTAAAAAGTTGATCGTCAAATCATTAACAATGCATGTNGGGTTTACACCGGCACGTAAGATTTTATTAAGAATATTGGGTTTAAAAAGTTGATCGTCAAATCATTAACAATGCATGTTTTTTTTTAAAAGAGCGAATTTGCGAATTCTCTTCAAATTTAATATTACGAAGTGTCAATAAGGTAGTTAAATAATGAATAAAAAATACTTATAGGCTATAGACCTTATGGGAGTAATATACGCAGCTAAGATAGATAGTATGTTTTCATTTAATTTGCTGTTACTATTGCTGGTGATACTGGATCCCAGCACATTCACTCATCTAAGGTACGTAAATATGTGGTCAACAAAACCATTCCCAAAAATGAGTATACGGAAATTCTTGTTGCAACTGGGTTCCAAAATATTGAAATCATCGGATGTGTCATTTATGAGTTAAACTTAACCTCCTTTTTTTATGTCAAAAACCATTAATGGGACTAGACGAATATATTAATATGTAACTTTACAGTATTGCGTAATAATCGCTTTCGGTAATCCTTTCTCGGAAAATCTCTGTCGGGCACTTGAGATAAAGATACAAAACAGTGGACCAGCCAGTTTTTTCTGGACCGCTCTTCAAACCCTTGAGTTGTTACANGGAGTAATATACGCAGCTAAGATAGATAGTATGTTTTCATTTAATTTGCTGTTACTATTGCTGGTGATACTGGATTCCAGCACATTCACTCATCTAAGGTACGTAAATATGTGGTCAACAAAACCATTCCCAATAATGAGTATACGGAAATTCTTGTTGCAACTGGGTTCCAAAATATTGAAATCATCGGATGTGTCATTTATGAGTTAAACTTAACCTCCCTTTTTTATGTCAAAAACCATTAATGGGACTAGACGAATATATTAATATGTATCTTTACAGTATTGCGTAATAATCGCTTTCGGTAATCCTTTCTCGGAAAATCTCTGTCACTTGAGATAAAGATACAAAACAGTGGACCAGCCAGTTTTTTCTGGACCGCTCTTCAAACCCTTGAGTTGTTACAAAACCATTCTGATCGCTGGGGTGGAGTAGCAGTTTGCCTGCCGCGCCTGACGAATATTTAGTCGCCTGGTGTCTGTCAGCGACAGTCCTCCTCAGAATGCCTTGATGCCGAGAGATGATCCAGGCTTCATTCTCCCGACTCCGCCCTAACTCGCACTCTCCTGCTGGTGTTTGCTCAAGAAACAATAACAACTCCGCCCCGGCCCTCGACGAGTGTCGTTGCGTGCCAGCTCCAAACTTGCAACGTCTCCAACCCAAACAGCAGGCCCCATTATCACATTAGCTGAGCACCCCTCGCCCGGGTGCGACGCCTAATGGAAACAACCACACTTCCGCGTGTTTTCAGGTGGCAGCGATGCCGGGGATATCTGCGGTTCTGTATTCAAATAAAAGTGAAAAACACTAACTCATCGCCTTTACGAAATAAAGTTGGTAATAGTTCGGGCTATTTTTTATTTGTGTGCAAAATTATACGACATTTACGGGAGCATTGATCCGGCTACAATAGAGATTTTCTCACCCCACCAACAAGAATATTAAAATTTTTGATAAAAAAAAATTTTTAACGTTTTTCTTAATGTGTCCTTAAAAAGCTATCAAGTAGTCCTACCGGCCCAAGTACATAAGCGAATCCACAGTTATTAGTTACAAAAAGTATATTGTTAAGTAAATAAGCATTGTATTGCGTTGAGACACCTTTTTTGCTTTTCCTTAAAATCCCGAGAATGATTTGTTTTATTCTCGTCATAAAAAAGTCAAATAACTTTTTCATTTTAATGTTAAATATTCCTAATCTAGCCAGATGTTGAATTCTCTCTCTCTCTCTCTCTCTATCTCTCTCTCTCTCTCTATATGTGTATATATTATTATTATTATAAATTTTTTTTGTGACTTGACACGTTTAATGCTTACAACACAGCTTCTTAGAGTTAATAAATTTTAAATTAAAATTATAAGGACGTTTGGTTTCGTTAGTTTTCTCTGTGCCTGTCATAATTAAAATGAAGGTAAAAAGGAAGACTCGAAACTATTGGAAGAACAAATTTTGCCGTTTCAGATGCTGTTTTCTATTACAAAGTACACCAATATTTCTAATTACTCCAGTTAATTCCCCTGGAAATTTGCCGTATTCATTTCATCACGAAATAAAACTTTAGGTATATCTAGGAAATAAGGAACATTAATTGACTGAAGCCTTTTGAAGTAAAGTTTCCTGAATGTNATAAAACTTTAGGTATATCTAGGAAATAAGGAACATTAATTGACTGAAGCCTTTTGAAGTAAAGTTTCCTGAATGTTCTCCCCTTACAGTTCGTAGGGTGTTAGTTTACATCGTGGACGGTGAAGATGAAACGAAAGCCGTGAAAAACGCAGAAAACTTTAAGATGCGATGGTGCTTAACTTCTTGTGCAAAGGTTGCAATATTTACTGCCTTAAAGTAACCCTGCTTTGATTAATAATTGAGTTACCATACGTCTAAAGAAGAGATCTGTTCGGAAGGGGGGGGGGCTGTGTTCTAGTTATTCTACGCTGCCTTGTATCTTAGTTTGTATCCATACATTTCAGTAGCGGGTATCAGTAAATAGATTTTAGTCTTATTTCTATGAAAATAATGACTAAATATTACAGCGGTTAGTACTACGTGAATAGGAATTTTATAATAAATAAAGACATACTGTCACAAATAAGGTAGTAGCTAAAAATAATGCCAGTCACGGGGGATTAAATATTTTTACAACCTCTACTTTTGCAATAAACGCGTGAAGTTACAAATAAAGGGAAATTTGATCCGTGAAAACTGTTTGTACACCACGTCTAGCAACTAACGTCTGAGACATTTTGACGATTTCAGTGAAATGCTCAGCTCTCAGGACCTCGATGTTAAGGCCCGCTAAAATCTCTCCACTCCATTCCATTCAGTAAAATGTAACAATTAATAAAAGTACTCATTTTTCTATAAAAGAAAAATTTGCTGAATAAACGCGTTGTTACGTAACATATGTCTCCATGGCATAATCCCCACAAAACTACCACATCTGAGAAAATGTGGACTATTTAAATAACTGTTGAAATGTATACGACTAGACTGTATCCTATTTTGCATACAGATTTACATGGGGTAATTTAACTATAGCATAAGTTTTCTTTTAAATGGCTCCCCTTTCCACCNCTATTTTGCATACAGATTTACATGGGGTAATTTAACTATAGCATAAGTTTTCTTTTAAATGGCTCCCCTTTCCACCTTTTTTTCCGACTTGCAAACAATTTTGACGGAACAAACTACACTAATGGATAATATTGCTCCTTGCTATCTCTGTATTTTCTGAAAAAATTTGATAAATATTTAACTACTTGCTTTATTAAACAGAAAATATGTTACAATATTATGTCTATTTTTGCGAACTAACTAAATAATTTAGTTGTTAACTTTGTTGACTTAATAGACATAAATATTAATAAAAAATACACAAAATAAAAAATTTGTCACTATTTTTTATGGATATATTTTATCTATTCGGCACCACTTCGCTGAAACTAAAGAAATACAAACTTCCAAAGGTGTCCGAAAACTGAAAACAATAGAACATTTGTAAAGNCTCCGAACACTTGCCTAGCTAGAGGAAGCTGTGCGAGAGGAGCGGCAACACATTCTACAAACGCGTATCCGAAGAATGGCTAGGAGTATGCTTAGACGCTGTGCTGCAGCGATGCAGGTAAGAGGTGGCAACACAGCTTTCTGACAGTCCACAGGAATGCATAATTAACACATTCTGTTTTCAGTTTGTTCAAGAACCATTTCTGTTTTACACGTCATTACGTTAATTTATTGATGATAGGCATAATAAGTGTTTCTTTACAAAAGCTGTATTGTTTTCAGTTTTCGGACACATTGAGAAGTTTGTATATATTTTAGTTTCAGCAGAATGGTGCCGAATAGATCAAATATATCCATAAAAAGTTGTGACAACTTGTTATTTTAAGAAGTTATTTTATTAAATATTTCAACACAGAAATTTTTACATACTTGATATACATATATATAAACATGTTGTGTCCGTTTGTTCAGACGCGTTTAACTACCAAAAAAATCAACCAAATTTTAATTTTTATCCTGTTTTTATTTTATAAACATTCCTTTTGTTCCCACGAGGTTTGTACTGCTTTTTTTTTAGCTGTATTACCTGCAAAGGTACTAAAATCTGCAAAATGTTCATTTTGACCATGCTTTCGCGTCAGGNTTTTTTTTTAGCTGTATTACCTGCAAAGGTACTAAAATCTGCAAAATGTTCATTTTGACCATGCTTTCGCGTCAGGAAGCGCCTTTCTTGACAGCTGTCTGTTTAAACATTTCAGTTTGTTGTTCTCAATGTTTTTTTTTTTTTCGATTGTTAAAATATTTTGAAAATACATATACTTCTTTCAATTAATTTAACAGAAATTAATAGAATCAAAATCTTTTATTCCACAGCAACGCGTAGCCGGGTAAGCTAGTTAAAGATAAAATATTAAGTAACGATCACTAAAAACAAATAAAAACACATTTTATACAGCTTCGTTTGTCATACTCGTCGTTTGTCACATAAGTCTTTGATTTCGACTACTTTTACTTGGGAAGACAAGCTCGTGAGATCAGCTACCTGCCTGTGTACCTACGTATTGTTTTTGCGTCTATGTGAGTGTCCTAACAACAATTTTGTAACATTTCATAGAATTAACATGTTTGTAGAAATAATGGTAGCACCTAATATTTTTAGCCGTAAAAAATACATAGACTTAGATATAGTCGACTAAAACTAAAAGGCATAGTTCTCATTACAGAAATGGTGGTCTTACGACGTTTCAAGGCATAGTTCTTATTACAGAAATTGTGGTCTTACGACGTTTCAAATTGATATATCTGGAATTATATCACGGATTTAGCAACCTTTATTTTCTAGATGCTTTCATGTGCTCCAAGCTCTAAAGGCAATAATATTTTATCGACTGTAGTTCTGGAAGGTAGAGTCAGCTAAAAATCATGTCTATATTAAATATCAAGTACTACTATTCCGATTCCCGGTAAGTTTAATGGAAAATTACATCTTCTGAATTGATTTTCTTAAAATATTTATTTTTAAAAACTTATCAAAACGGCTGGATCGTACAAGTGTAGATGACAGTGAGAAATAATTTATGTTGATAAACTTTGCAATTGATTTTAGAATTTAATTTTCANGGCTGGATCGTACAAGTGTAGATGACAGTGAGAAATAATTTATGTTGATAAACTTTGCAATTGATTTTAGAATTTAATTTTCAATAATGTTGATTTGAAGATTTGCGCTTTTGGGGTTTGAACACATGACTTCAAGGATTGTAATAATACTTGCTGCTGGTGCACAAGTGCGCACTTTTACGAGCGTCCTGAACAATTTAATTTTAAAACTGTCTATATGCTCTACTTTTTAAAAAGCTGAATATTATTCATATCATTACAAATAACTTAGACATGCTTTCGTATCAAATCTCTAACAAGAAAGATACTNCGGTAAGTTTAATGGAAAATTACATCTTCTGAATTGATTTTCTTAAAATATTTATTTTTAAAAACTTATCAAAACCGCTGGATCGTACAAGTGTAGATGACAGTGAGAAATAATTTATGTTGATAAACTTTGCAATTGATTTTAGAATTTAATTTTCAATAATTTTGATTTTGAAGATTTGCGCTTTTGGGGTTTGAACACATGACTTCAAGGATTGTAATAATACTTGCTGCTGGTGCACAAGTGCGCACTTTTACGAGCGTCCTGAAGAATTTAATTTTAAAACTGTCTATATGCTCTACTTTTTAGAAAGCTGAATATTATTCATATCATTACAAATAACTTAGACATGCTTTCGTATCAAATCTCTAACAAGAAAGATACTTCTGTAGGACTAACCTACTCGCGAAATCTCTGTATTTCTCGAGTTAAATGCTTATGTTTTACACCGTGCGCTTTAGGTGCTAACAGAAGGTGTAACGAGATGTCAAATGAATATTGTGGAAAAGTATTTTTTTTTTTTTTTTTCAACTTTAGCCTATCTTTTGTATTTGCCTGTTCCCTTTGTGAACCGCTAACGCAGATATATCCGGGAGATCAAACAACGTTCGCGAAATTACAGGACCGAATCCTTGGGAAACAAATTTGGAGCAGCGCGCAAAGAGGATTTAAGCGCGCGTAACGCAAGTAATCAGGGGATGGCGGAGGGGGAAATCCCGAAACATGCGAGTTCGAGTTCTCCAGCCGGCCACACACTCCGCGCCTGCCGGAAACCTAACTTCCTCTCACCGAGCGTTTCAAGTCCTGGCGAGAGGGCGTTCGGTTACGCGTGTGGGGTGGCTTGTGGTCGAGGGGCTCGCGGGGGTCGTGGGATAGTACGCAATCAGCCGTTTGGCCAGTCGCGCATGAATGTGCAAATCGGCTTATGAATATATTAATTAAGCAGCCGGAGGCTCGGGCGTTACTTGAGCCGTTACCTGCCGGTAAATGAGCGGAACTCCTCCACTGCCGGCCGCGCGCGGATTGGCTGTGCGGTTCCCGGCGCCCGTCTGTCACTCGCCGCCCTGGGCGGTACCCAACTCGGCTCCCGGCGTGGCGTGTCGTCACTTTCTCTGCTCTATCATGGCATTTCGTTAAGGCTGTTCACGAGCCGAAATTATTTTTTTCTCCAGATTTTGAAGAAACTTTATGGTATCGTGGCATAAAACCAATAAAACTTGCTAAAACTACCAAGCAATTTGAAAAATAATATTAATAATCTATTTGAAAAGTAAAAAAAAAATTACATATATATACTTTGATACAAAGTCTGTTTTCAAATAAAATGTTTCTTAATACAAAGTCTTGTTTCAGATTTAATTTTTTCTTGAAGTCCCAGGAATGGGTATTGGTTTAACTTCTAAATATTTTGACTTGAATTGTTATTTTAAAAGTTTAAATTGAAATAAAAGGGATCAACTCTCTTCATTGCGTTATGATTATCCCACAATTTTTTTGAGTTGAAACCTAACATACACATTTTGTTTAGTTTTGATATTAGTTGGAAAAAATATATATCTATTCTGTTTTAATTTTTTTTTCTTTTTTTTTTTTAAGTAGCTTTAGCCATTTTCATACGTAATTCAATTTTTTTTTGTAAACAACGAAAATTTTGCAATACGTTAAAAATTTGTCGTGTGACGGTTTAGGAATTTTAGAGCGACGCTGGCCCACAAACACCCCCCATCTCCCTCCTTGGCATTACCAGGGTAGAGANTGTCACTCCTAGTCACCGCAGGGGAAGGTCAACTCGAGAAGGATGCACGTGACGACTATAACACATGTCGCGGAGGAGTCGTCCACTCCCCCTTCACCCACTCACCCCCCTAGGCCTCTAGCCTGCCCGGGAGATCGGTGGAGCGCAGAGGTTTCACGCGATATCACCAAATAATCATGTGTATTTCGCCTAAACTGAAAATATACGCACCACGGAAGGAATAGCTGACGAGCTGGATATTGGTGCCGAGAACACCCCCCCCCCTTACCTTACCACAGGACAAGGTGGAAACACCCCAAAGAAGTAGCTGACGAGAGTAAACTAGGGGCGAGGTACTACCCTCCTCACCCCCCCCCATACCATTCCTCCATTCAACCCCAAAAACCTTCAGAAACCAGGACACGTGTTTTGAAAGGCATTGTTCTGCGTTTCCACCCCCCTCACCACCACCCCCCTACAAGGCGACACGTGCCGACAATTAAGACTGGAGGCTGGCAAGCAAAAAAACCCCTTTTCGAGAGAAGTGGGCTCAGTTCATTAGTACCGCGCAGAGAGAGCAGTCCGTCAGTCGAGAGGCCGGGAGATCGGACTCCCGGCCACAACAGTACCTCAGTACAGCAGTACGTCAGTAGGCACGGTAAGACAGTTAATTATTACCGCACAGAGAGAGCAGTCCATCAGTAGAGCTGGAGAGTTTGTCAGTATCGCACAGATAGGTCAAACCTGACCATCAGTCGAAGTAATGAGCCGAAAGTGGCACGGAAGTTCAGTACTGCCACCCCTGGATGCGCAGATAGTCAGTCACGACATTAAGGGGTCAGCCGAATCGGGACGTGAAACGCGAAATGCAGGGCAGTGTCAGAGACAGTTACCAGAGTCACATCGGACGAGTAGTTTGACCACGTCGGGACGCGAGTTAGCCAGCCAGTGACCGCATAAGTCAGTCAGTTTACAGTCAGTCAGTTGCACCGCACCGAGAAGACGGATTCGAGTGGTGAACTTCACCAAGAAGTGCCATGTCGAGCTAGTGGGCTTGTCCAGTGCAACCTGTATCCGCGAAGGANCAGCCCTTCAGGCCTTAAACTCGCAGGGCGTTAATGTGTGAGAAAATCCTCGAGAGAAAGTATGTGTATATACCCACAACAGTGCCGGGAAGGTATAAGTAAAGTCCCGTTGAATAAACCTGTTCCAAAACTACGAAGTCGTGATGAAGTCCNGCCGGGAAGGTATAAGTAAAGTCCCGTTGAATAAACCTGTTCCAAAACTACGAAGTCGTGATGAAGTCCTTTTGTATTTTACCCCTTAACCTTCAGGCATCATATAGTCTATGCCACTAAGCATTAACAAAAGACGCTACATACTTTTTGGATGTGTTAATTGGCGCACAACGTGGGGCACACCACAGACTAGCGTCAAGGTAAATTGGCTCCCAACTGTGGGGCCCACCACAGACTAGCGTCGAGTTAAATTGGCTCCCAACTGTGGGGCGTACACAGCCTATCGTCAAATTGATAAAATAATTTAAGTCTCTTACACCGTCTAAAGAGCTCGTGTTACGTAAATTTCCACTAAACCTCTTCTTTGGTTGCAAATTTAGCATTAAGACATGTAAATGCAAGATAGTGGTTTTTGAAACCAAATATTTGTGCTACTATATGCTTAAAATAATGCATTTATTTGAAGTGAATTCTTACTCCGTAGATTCTAACATTTCACTGCGGTGCTCAAACATACTCTCGCGCTCTTCTAGCAGAGTAGCGCATCTGGTTATTGTTAACGAGTGAACTAAATTGTTTTATCGTATCGGCCTCGCAGGAGTTCACTCAATGGATTCAAGAGTACTATTTAAACAAAAACAGACAATGCAAAATGTTTTTTTTTTCTTTTCAGGCTTATTTTCTTGCTAGCTTCAGTGTGCTAAGAGAGAGTGCCTCACACATACACACACACACAAAATGTGGTGCGTTTCAAAAAATCCTCATATGCCGAGAATATACGCACTTTTCTTGCTGCATTTATAAATATAAATGCACACCACGAATTAAAAGTCTCTTGAAATAAATCTTATCTGTNTTTTCTTTTCAGGCTTATTTTCTTGCTAGCTTCAGTGTGCTAAGAGAGAGTGCCTCACACATACACACACACACAATGTGGTGCGTTTCAAAAAATCCTCATATGCCGAGAATATGCGCACTTTTCTTGCTGCATTTATAAATATAAATGCACACCACGAATTAAAAGTCTCTTGAAATAAATCTTATCTGTNCGCACTTTTCTTGCTGCATTTATAAATATAAATGCACACCACGAATTAAAAGTCTCTTGAAATAAATCTTATCTGTTCCTTCTGTGATATGAAATGAGATTGCAATAATTTATCATGTAATTATCTTCTTTTATTTTACTAAGTTACTGTCGTAAAGTAATGTTCTTTACAACTGAGGTTCATAATAAAGAAATGTAAAGAAAATTTCCTCTTGCTTGTTTCGGCCTTTTTGTGTGATGATCTAAATAACATGAATGCAGATGTATAAACCTAACGGTCTCAAAACCTATGTAAATACTGTACATAAAAAGCGATTGTTTTCAAATGAGAGAGTTTTCCCATTCGTGTGGAAACATAGTGCACAGTTATCGTCGCCTTTCACACAGTAACTTTTATAAAGTGTGAACAAAATGCGTTTGGAATGACTTTAACAACACCACCACAAGAACGCTGTTTTTAATAAAAGTTAAATATATAGTTATAAGAAAATAATTCTTTATGTATTTTAACTTCTTACCATACAGTTTTCCTATTTTTAATAATTTAATACGACAATGACTAATGCCACTAAGGAAAATTCCAATCAATTTGCGTTCATTCAACTGCAGTTAAATATCATCAATCAGCAGAGTACAAAACTAAAATTAATTTGGTTATTAAAAACGTAAGTGAAGCTCTTTCCCTTAAATCAGATGGTTCCACTTCAAATACAAGTTTAATTTATTTCCTCACTCCCAAATTTGCCACATTTTTCTTCATCCCCAATCATAAACGACTGTCTTCTGCGATTGCGTTTTGCATTCAGTGTCTTGCTTGGGGAAGGTAACAGATTTAAGGCTCTAAACTTCGTGAATTCTTGCATTGTTTTCTCTTTTTTTGTATNGTCTTGCTTGGGGAAGGTAACAGATTTAAGGCTCTAAACTTCGTGAATTCTTGCATTGTTTTCTCTTTTTTTGTACTTTTTATTTCGTTATGATAATTGAATTCCTGTTTTATTTCCATCAGTGTTAAATTTCAGTTTTTAGTATGATGTTCTTCGTTGTATTAAATTTTCGTTGAAATTTGTTTGTGTCATTTATTTTAATTATAGTTTCAATAGAACCACTTTTGCTGCTGTGCTTGCCATTTTTCATTGTCCTTTGTCATTATTTCATTCCTAAACTAAACAGTTTATTTAAATAGGATATTATATTTTCCTGGCTACTTTTAATGTAGTTCTCTTTTTTGTTCAGTTATAGGACTACGTAACAGTTTGATGCTTGCCATCAGTACTTTAATGAATGCTTGGGTGTATGTTNGTCTTGCTTGGGGAAGGTAACAGATTTAAGGCTCTAAACTTCGTGAATTCTTGCATTGTTTTCTCTTTTTTTGTATTTTTTATTTTGTTATGATAATTGAATTTCTGTTTTATTTGCATCAGTGTTAAATTTCAGTTTTTAGTATGATGTTCTTCGTTGTATTAAATTTTCGTTGAAATTTGTTTGTGTCATTTATTTTAATTATAGTTTCAATAGAACCACTTTTGCTGCTATGCTTGCCATTTTTCATTGTCCTTTGTCTTTATTTCATTCCTAAACTAAACAGTTTATTTAAATAGGATATTATATTTTCCTGGCAACTTTTAATGTAGTTATCCTTTTTGTTCAGTTATAGGACTACGTAACAGTTTGATGCTTGCCATCAGTACTTTAATGAATGCTTGGGTGTATGTTNTTTTTGTTCAGTTATAGGACTACGTAACAGTTTGATGCTTGCCATCAGTACTTTAATGAATGCTTGGGTGTATGTTACTTCCTACTATTTTGCTTTCCTGTTCTGTATTTGTAAGTCGTTTGAGTTGTCAGTTTATTCGTCAAAAATTTGGCATATTTTTCTGCAGTGTACGCAAATAATTTAAATGTTCTTATTGACCATTTACATTGAAAAGAAATTCTAACCAAATGTTATAGTCTATTCAACAAACAAACGTTTAAAACCTGATATACTTCATCAGAAATAAATTGAGCTTTTCTTGTTATATTTTATAATGTAGAATTTTATTGATTGCATATATATATATATATACATATATATATAATTGTTAAAAACACTTGAATTGTGGAAAGTTAATTGAAAATTGATACTAGTTTAATATAATAATCACTGTTTTAAATTAAAATGAGGAATAATCGGATCGAATATTCGTATATTATTTATTAAAATATGATATTTTCATACAGGAATCCTCGCAAATTAATATATTCTGTAGCTTTTCATACGGCACAGAAATGTTGGTTTTAATGTGTTCTAGTATATTCATGTGTTGATCTGTAAATGACACAGCGCTAGCCTTTCAACCGGACGGCGTTTAAGACTTGTCCTAGGNTATATAATTGATAAAAACACTTGAATGGTGGAAAGTTAATTGAAAATTGATACTGGTTTAATATAATAATCACTGTTTTAAATTCAAATGAGGAATAATCGGATCGAATATTCGTATATTATTTATTAAAATATGATATTTTCATACAGGAATCCTTGCAAATTAATATATTCTGTAGCTTTTCATACGGCACAGAAATGTTGGTTTAAATGTGTTCCAGTATATTCATGTGTTGATCTGTAAATGACACAGCGCTAGCCTTTCAACCGGACGGCGTTTAAGACTTGTCCTAGGNAGTATATTCATGTGTTGATCTGTAAATGACACAGCGCTAGCCTTTCAACCGGACGGCGTTTAAGACTTGTCCTAGGAAGCGGACAAAGCAGCCGGAGGGAAAACGAAGACTAGGTTGCCTACTCAGCAGCGCTGCAAGGGCCAGAAGGCCTCTGTAATTGCAAGGCGGGTTGCCTCACTCAGCTAGCGGCCAGGGGCAGGAGAGAGGAAGCAAACGAGCGAGTGGGGTGAGGAGCTGGTACAGCCTACGAGCGTAGCACGGGAGGGATTCCCAGCGCCGCCGGAGGAAATGAGATGGTCTATGTACAAAGTCAACATCGAGTGCGCTCCTCGGTTCTTATCTTCAACAGTCACGCCTGGGACCTCCCCTCGCCCCCGCCGGGACATTAAACTCCGTACCTTCAAACCCCCTCCGCAGAGCCAGCCCCACCACCCCCCACACAGTTAATATTCTTAATGTCGCGCCAAACTTATTAGCGACGCCTGCGAGAATTTAACGACAACTTGTTCCGCTCAGGGTGGTCCCCTTACGCCCGGCGACGAAGCAGCACAAAGAGGTGCTTTCATCTACGTGCCTTGCGGTAACAGAACTGCTTTGCGTGACTACACTCAGAGTAAAAGCAGCATACGCACCGTACCACTGAAAAAGTTTCTATCAGAGTAAAGTGAAACGAGATATACACCAATATACCAATACGGTTTACCAAAAATCTTTCCAAACAACCTCAAATGAGTAATGCCATTCGATACTGTATAGTGTAAAGCTACAATACGAACCTTTTACCCTCGGCAGCCAGTCGTAAAGAAGACCTACTACTTTCCGCGTCGGCTCTGTTGAGGAGGATTTGTTTACTTAGCCGTATATCTACAAGAAGCCGAAGGTCAGTTTTGTGAATCCTGGTACGTTTTAACCCATTTTCTTTTAAATTCATATTTATGTATCGGTGTTACTTTCTCTTTTATTTTATATCTTCGTTTTACATTGTAACATAATATATTAATGTAATTTAATTTGTACGGAAATGACGCCAGTAATATTTCCCCAAGAAAAATCACTACTACGCTNATAATATATTAATGTAATTTAATTTGTACGGAAATGACGCCAGTAATATTTCCCCAAGAAAAATCACTACTACGCTATATATTGAACTTATATATAAAAAACTACTAAATTTCAAAATAGCCAAACAACTATGTTTACTTTAGAGAAGTTTAAGTTACAATGGAAATGATTATCCTAACATGATGGTATAGCTTATCCCAATTATTTGCACGAAGTGCTTTTGCACAATTTCTATATGTGTTGGAAAAAATAATGATTGAAGATTTTTTCTATTAAGTATAACTTTGTTAACAGAAAAATCTCAAAATATTGTAATTGTTTTTCTGTTTTTTTTTCTCAATATAAAGGCTAAGAAATTTTTTAAAAAGTTTAAATTAGTAATTTAATAACACAACGCAAACTTTTTTTATTGTGCATGCCAGATTAGTAATCCGTAGGGAACAACTTCAAAATGCCGGAGAGTTAAGTTTTTCAATGCGGAAACGTAGTTCCAAACCCTCCTTTACGAAAGTGAGTTGATATCGGCACCCACTATTTTGTAGTTTACACGTCGTTGTTTAANTAGTTCCAAACCCTCCTTTACGAAAGTGAGTTGATATCGGCACCCACTATTTTGTAGTTTACACGTCGTTGTTTAATGTTATAATACCTAGAGTTTTACATATTTATCTTTCAATCTGGATGTATTACAAGGAAAAAACTATTGCTTCAGCTACAATTTCAAGGGTGGTTACACCCTTTCGGAAAATACTTATTTTATAGGTCGTATATTTATTACTACCTATATTTTTTTATGAGGAATCACTTGCTGACGTTTTTCGGTTGTGTTCAGTTACATTTAAATATATACATGCGCATACTTCCCACACACTTAGTAAAGTGGGGTACATTACACCTAACTGGAATAAATTACTCACAATTAGCATGAATTGGGGTAAATTGTTCCGAAATGGATTACGGTATGCCCAATTAGTTTAAATAGGGTCAATGACATCCAGTCGGATTAAATTACGCCCAATTAGTGTAAAGTTGGAAACGTTTCACCCAATTGGATAAAATTTCTCCCTATTATCATAAATTGGGGTAAATGATACCCAATTTGATTGAATGACACCCAAATGTTGTACATTACGCCCAATTAGTGTAAATTGATGTAAGTGTTTGTTGTAATTTACGATGATTGCATGTAATTTACCCTAGTTTACCCTCCTTTGGTGTGCTATACTCGGATTGGGTGTATTTTACTCTAGTTTATGCNTGCATGTAATTTACCCTAGTTTACCCTCCTTTGGTGTGCTATACTCGGATTGGGTGTATTTTACTCTAGTTTATGTTATTTTGTAGTAATTTTATTTAGGCTCATAGGAAGTAATTTACTGCATGTGGGCTTATGTACTCCAATTTATTCCAAGTGTGCCCAATTTACAAACATTGAGAGTAATTTACCCCAATTTATTCTAAATGATTGTAATTTACTCTGTTACGGCGTAATTTATTCAGAATTATTCTTATTGGTCGTAGTTTACTCCTATTGAACTTATTTTACCCCAATTGACACCAGATAAGGCGTAATTTACTAAAATTTGTAGTAAGGTTGCCCCAGTTTATGCTATTTGGACACATACTCCGATTGGACATAAGTTACCTAATTTGTTCTTAATTTGTTTAATGTAAACCGATTGACCGTAGTTTACTCCAATTGGGTGCGAATAACTCCAATTGGTCGTTAATGTCTGAATAGATGCTAATTGGAAAGATATAACTCCGAAATAACTAAAAATTACATGATATCTAAAATATCACATGTCGAACATTTAGGGGTTCAATTTATGCGAATTGTGCTCCTCTATCACCCTGCGATGTTTGGCTCGTCGTAAGTGATACATCAGTGGAAAAAACTATTTAACACTCTGTTACATCACCAGTGACAAAAAAATTTATAGTAAACCCTTCGTGATACCTTCTAATTTTTATGTTGTCTAAAATGTTTGTCTCAGCCGATTTTTTTTTTATAATTACTAATAATTAAGGACTGAAAAATTTCACTAATTAATTTTAGGACAAGCTAAACTTCATACGCATGTGCATTTCTGTTCTGTTTGCAATTGGAACACAGGTTATTAGACACACCCAGGTGAACTGTAAGCCAATAACATACCTGCAAGGAAACAAGTACCGAATCCCGTGTCACCTGGTCTGAGGTATAACCGTCTACACACTGGGGCAACAGCCAATGAACAGAAAGCTGATGTTTCGAATTACATAGATCCATGCAGTATAGCTCACAGTTTGTTTGAAACGTGAAATTTTCCTGTACCTATTTGTAATTTAAGAAATTTAAATGCATGTAATGGTAGAATACGAGTACATGAAGTTAAAAACGTGGTAGTACTTTTTTTTCTCAGGTCATATACTCATGCGTGTGTGCACCGAGCACAGGTTTCTCTTGTATGGATAGGGTGAATGACTTTTCCTGCACAAGTAGTTTGATGTTTGATCCTTCTCGGAGTGTATTCGAGCAACAAAAGAGCTTTCCCCAGCATGTGAGAGTCCAGGCTCGCAATCCCTTCTCATTACAGCGCTCCAGTTATTAAAAAAAGACATCTCGCGTCTAATTTCCCGGCCACTCAACCCTCGCGGGGGTGGGGGGAGGTTGTGAAGGGGACGCAGTTTACAAAAGCCGCGCCGGTGCTCGAGGCAAAGTGTGCATTGCAAGTTGGATGCACGCGCCTGCAGTCGAGTGCACGGGACTCAATGCAGTAGCTGAGATGCAGCGAACTGACAAGCGACTCATGAGGGAATGCTTTGACAGGCTTGCAAACACTTCATCTCCTGGGTCACGTCCGTCACACACTCATGCGTGTTCGGAAGGCGAGTGCTGTAATGGCTCGAACTAAACTACTGTTTACATTATTATTATTTACTTCAGAGGCATAACAACTTTTACAACGAAGGAGGGGCACACCTTTAGTCGCCATCCTATGAGGGAGGGGGGCAGACTTTTAGGTACTCGTCTCTTAAGACATTTTTGCTTATTTTATGAATTTCATTTTGATACAACCAAAGCCTTACTTTCATGTTGTACAAAGGATAGATAAAAACTTTAACATAGAAAATAAAATTTTACCAGTATCACAAATGCATAACAGCAATTGGTTTTAGAGCGTGTCGAAAATACATCAACGTATCTCGGTGAGCAACAATAGTTTGGGCACCCATTTACACTCATTCTGGGGCACTTAACAAAATTTAGGAGTGACAATGTACACTCTTCCTGCCATCAATTATAATACCATTGCTTAAGTGTAAGATGTACAGAGTTTATAATTTCAAAACGTTGCTATTGAGTTTATTATAGCGTTGAAAAAATAACATCTATTAATCAAATAAAAATATACATGAACTTACAGTTTCGTTACTTGATAACTGACTACTGGTCTTTTTTTATCCAAATGAATGTCATGTTTTTGGTGTGTTGATGATGATCTTTGAAGTTTTTCTAATTTCGTAATTTCTTTTGGCAATAAAATTTCTTCCAATTCTTGTTTAAAACTTTTATTACATTTTTTCATAGTAATCTTACAAAGAATTTTTTGTTAAAATTCGTTTTTAATTTTTGCATAAATATTACATTTTAATATTACACTTTAAATTAGTTTTCTATTAGAACTTTTATATGCCCAATATTTTACATTCTATTTATATCCCATATTTATACATTTGGAAAAGGAGAGAGAATATAATTTTTTTAAATTAATTCACTTACATCATTGCCATAAAAAATACCAAAATTTCCCATTGTAAAACTTAATTTTTACATCATAGTGCGTCGAAATGTAAAGCTAATCAAATTGCCGAGTATTAATTTTCCCGCATCACTGATTTTTTCAGATATCTTATATATCGTGACTTATTCTCTCTTTATTTTTCTTGAATAATTTCTTTCGTTTAGTCTTTTTTTTCCCCTTCATCTCCACGACATCAGCATGCATTAAGAAATCCCTTTGAACATAAATTTTTCTTCTGTGACATTTCCTTATGTGAATTCTTTTTCACAATTTCCAGGTGATGATGTGACATTCAGAATTATTTGTAATTTTTTATTCGCCGCAACCTTTCAAAATATGTGGTCATTTCTCTGGTTCTTTTAGGACACATTTACTGAACAATTCCGCGCAGAGCTTCGAGTACGATAAATAAATATTTTTATTAGTGTACTGAAAATTAATTTCTTTAATCTATTTGAAGTTTTAATATTCATGAGAATTGAGTTTTAATATTCATGAGAATAGCNTTCCTGTACCTATTTGTAATTTAAGAAATTTAAATGCATGTAATGGTAGAATACGAGTACATGAAGTTAAAAACGTGGTAGTACTTTTTTTTCTCAGGTCATATACTCATGCGTGTGTGCACCGAGCACAGGTTTCTCTTGTATGGATAGGGTGAATGACTTTTCCTGCACAAGTAGTTTGATGTTTGATCCTTCTCGGAGTGTATTCGAGCAACAAAAGAGCTTTCCCCAGCATGTGAGAGTCCAGGCTCGCAATCCCTTCTCATTACAGCGCTCCAGTTATTAAAAAAAGACATCTCGCGTCTAATTTCCCGGCCACTCAACCCTCGCGGGGGTGGGGGGAGGTTGTGAAGGGGACGCAGTTTACAAAAGCCGCGCCGGTGCTCGAGGCAAAGTGTGCATTGCAAGTTGGATGCACGCGCCTGCAGTCGAGTGCACGGGACTCAATGCAGTAGCTGAGATGCAGCGAACTGACAAGCGACTCATGAGGGAATGCTTTGACAGGCTTGCAAACACTTCATCTCCTGGGTCACGTCCGTCACACACTCATGCGTGTTCGGAAGGCGAGTGCTGTAATGGCTCGAACTAAACTACTGTTTACATTATTATTATTTACTTCAGAGGCATAACAACTTTTACAACGAAGGAGGGGCACACCTTTAGTCGCCATCCTATGANATTATTATTATTTACTTCAGAGGCATAACAACTTTTACAACGAAGGAGGGGCACACCTTTAGTCGCCATCCTATGGGGGAGGGGGTCAGACTTTTAGGTACTCGTCTCTTAAGACATTTTTGCTTATTTTATGAATTTCATTTTGATACAACCAAAGCCTTATTTTCATGTTGTACAAAGGATAGATAAAATCTTTAACATAGAAAATAAAATTTTACCAGTATCACAAATGCATAACAGCAATAGATTTTAGAGCGTGTCGAAAATACATCAACGTATCTCGGTGAGCAACAATAGTTTGGGCACCCATTTACACTCATTCTGGGGCACTTAACAAAATTTAGGAGTGACAATGTACACTCTTCCTGCCATCAATTATAATACCATTGCTTAAGTGTAAGATGTACAGAGTTTATAATTTCAAAACGTTGCTATTGAGTTTATTATAGCGTTGAAAAAATAACATCTATTAATCAAATAAAAATATACATGAACTTACAGTTTCGTTACTTGATAACTGACTACTGGTCTTTTTTTATCCAAATGAATGTCATGTTTTTGGTGTGTTGATGATGATCTTTGAAGTTTTTCTAATTTCGTAATTTATTTTGGCAGTAAAATTTCTTCCAATTCTTGTTTAAAACTTTTATTACATTTTTTCATAGTAATCTTACAAAGCATTTTTTGTTAAAATTCGTTTTTAATTTTTGCATAAATATTACATTTTAATATTACACTTTAAATTAGTTTTCTATTAGAACTTTTATATGCCCAATATTTTACATTATATTTATATCCCATATTTATACATTTGGAAAAGGAGAGAGAATAGAATTTTTTTTAATTAATTCACTTACATCATTGCCATAAAAAATACCAAAATTTCCCATTGTAAAACTTAATTTTTACATCATAGTGCGTCGAAATGTAAAGCTAATCAAATTGCCGAGTAATAATTTTCCCGCATCACTGATTTTTTCAGATATCTTATATATCGTGACTTATTCTCTCTTTATTTTTCTTGAATAATTTCTTTCGTTTAGTCTTTTATTTTCCCTTCATCTCCACGACATCAGCAAGCATTAAGAAATCCCTTTGAACATAAATTTTTCTTCTGTGACATTTCCTTATGTGAATTCTTTTTCACAATTTCCAGGTGATGATGTGACATTCAGAATTATTTGTAATTTTTTATTCGCCGCAACCTTTCAAAATATGTGGTCATTTCTCAAGTTCTTTTAGGACACATTTACTGAACAATTCCACGCAGAGCTTCGAGTACGATAAATAAATATTTTTATTAGTGTTCTGAAAATTAATTTCTTTAATCTATTTGAAGTTTTAATATTCATGAGAATTGAGTTTTAATATTCATGAGAATAGCNCTGAAAATTAATTTCTTTAATCTATTTGAAGTTTTAATATTCATGAGAATTGAGTTTTAATATTCATGAGAATAGCGTTTTTACATTCTGCGAAGAGCTAGAAGTAAACAAACTTGAGCATATGTATTTTGCACAGGATTAATCTGTTTTGACAAATGTGTCTGCCTTAATTAATGAAACCATACCGTCCAGGTATATTAAAAATCTGTTAATTATAAATGGCGACATGATTTAGAGTTGATTGAGGTTTCCTGAGATGCTTGTATTTTGAAAAGCATTGCGTCTTTAACGAACTGACCAGTTGATGACAACAGTGCCAGAAACAGGAAATGAAGTGTCTTGACAGAGTTTGTAGTAGCATGAGAGTTATACTTTGTGGTTGATATGTAGAGCTAAATTTTGTATTGACAGTACAACTCCCACCTCTAAAACGATCCTAAAAGTGGTTCGTCGCATTTAAAATTTACAATAATTTTGTCCTATTTATTATAAACCAATGTTAATTGTCAAATTTAGATATAATTACAATTAGTTATAATATTGAAGTTTTCAGTATTCATTCTTACGTAGAAACATCATAGTAGTGCACCGCCTTCTGTAACTACGGCCGTGCCTCAATTGGCACGTCATTATGACGTCAGACAGAACGGTTTCTGGTCGTAACAATTCGCCGGAGAGAGTGCGAAAGAGCGAGAGCACAGAGAGAGAGAGCACGAAGTTGTGTTCTCATTGGCGCTCTCTAGCACACTCTGACCACGCACCATATTTGGTTACATTATTACCGTGTTTATAAGGTTATAGCAGCTTTCTGAGCCAAAACCTTGTCGCATTTTACCTATTTAGTGAATAATTTCAACTGTTTTAAACAACGTAATAACTTACGTAACAAGTATTTATAAAATTATAATTAAGGATATGTGATAAAGTTTTGATTTTTTGTAACTTTGCTGCAACATTACGGTAATATATAAAACAAAATTAATAGTATTTTATGCGCTAATAATTATAATGGAAGTGTTAAAATTATTTTTGAATTATTTTGAACATATATATATATATGNGTATTTTATGCGCTAATAATTATAATGGAAGTGTTAAAATTATTTTTGAATTATTTTGAACATATATATATATATGTCATTAACAACAGCTATGATAACGATTTGAGCTTAACATGATTTCCCGCCTTCCGGCATGAGCTATCTGCATGACGTCGGAGAGAAACGATAGAGGTATTGTCTCAATTCCACAGAGTTAGAACGTGACAGGTCGCGAAGAAGTGCTCTCGCCAGGTGGTGTGGAAGAGTGCTCCCTCGAATGAGTATTCTTTAAATTGAGACACGGCATACATTGACTTAGCAAAGTGTTGGGCCCANGGAAGAGTGCTCCCTCGAATGAGTATTCTTTAAATTGAGACACGGCATACATTGACTTAGCAAAGTGTTGGGCCCAGTCCATCATTCATGTTTTTAAATGTAGCCTAGGTTTCCAGTTAAGGGGTTTGGTGAGCGGCTAATGCCCACTGATCCACCCGATCCGCGGGATCTGACTCAGAGTCCCGAATCCGCTTGCTCCTCTGAGGGTTTTTAGGCTCTTGCATCGCGGAACCTCGAATCCGCCTTGCTCATTTGAAAACTTGGTTAAGGTTTTTTTCCTATTTTTTTATGGTGAACAGTGTGATTTTTTGGGTAATTTCTGAAGTGATTAATTGGGTGAAACAGGCCATTTTCTCGATAACATAGCCTTTCCAGGCCACCGGCTGACGGCCGCAACCTCCGTCTGTGATGTCACCCAAGTTGGCAGGCGATTCCTCCTGCTTCCTACTCCTGGAATCCTGTATCAAAACCTGCTCTTACTCGGTACTAGTGTGTGTGGTCGGTTTCGCATATGTGTTAAGTTGTTTGATATATTGCAACTTTATTATGTTTGCTGACTGTAAACGACGCGAGAATTATCTGGGTTAATTATCAGCTTCTTTGTCTGACATTTTAAAAATAACGAAACATTAAATAATAAGATGTTAACACCGTGTCTCTGAGGTAAATCCGGCGTTCAAGTAGTTAAGTCACTCTAACTACATAAGGGGTTTGTATATTAGACAGATTTAACTATTAAAATATCAGATGAACTATGTGTGAACAACAAAGTATAACTCTCATGCTCCTACAAACACTGTCAAAATGCTTTATTTCTTAGTTCTGACACTGTTGTCATCAACTTGTCAGTTCATTAAAGATGCAAGGCTTATTAAAAAGAATCTTCTCAGCAGACCTCAATAAACTCTGAATCACGTTAAATTTTGTGCCTATTTCCCAAAGGAATGATAGACTTATGTAATCACCTGGATGTCTGTCTGGTTAATTGCGTTGTATGTCCACCCTAATTACATTTTATATATCGTACAGACTATAATGAAATTGAACAGTGCCATCACGCCAAGTATTATAATTACGACTCCGCTTATTATATTTTTATCACGTATGTAAGTAAATTTATAATTGTTTAAACTTTCAAGTAAGAGCGATTGAATCAATCCGCTTATTAAGGTATTTTGAAAATTGGGGGGGGGGGTATATTTATCACATATTCGTGGCATTCAGAATGGCTTATTAACAATAATTTTTTAAGGCGCCCGTCTACCTGGCGCTTGAACTGCGTTGCAGAGTGTTCCAAATACACGTTTTCCAACGAAACTATTAAGCGTGCGTCCAACGTGCTGATCTATGAAAAGAACACACACTTCAGACGAGAGCTCTTAAGTACTTTAAAGATATCACGTACGTTAGAAACATCAATTCAGAGTACTCCAAAAGCGCTAAAAAACGGCCTTTCCAAGGCGCTGTAGCTCAAAATGCACTCATCATATACATACAAAACTACTGTAGGGGCCTGCACTGATCCTTCCTAAAGACTTCCCACTAATAATCTTATATGGTCACCGCTGAAAGTCCCATAGGCANTGCACTCATCATATACATACAAAACTACTGTAGGGGCCTGCACTGATCCTTCCTAAAGACTTCCCACTAATAATCTTATATGGTCACCGCTGAAAGTCCCATAGGCACACGCAGCATGACGAGAACACTGCACGCCAGTTCAGAGCCCTGCGCTTAGCGGCGACGGCGTACTTGATGCGCGTGGCAGTGTCGCCCTTATCGCTCCCGCGCTTCTCGGCCTAAACGTGGGAAAAAGTTCCAGATAGACGGTGGCCTTAACCATACACCCCAACAACACAAAATTTAAGTAATGAAGAAACTTATTTTTGGATCCCTCAATATGTAGGCATATTTCCTACGTCGCAAATCTTTTGTAATAATTTACCGAGGTAGCATAACCAATTATTTGAGACAATGCACTTCTAACATTAAATAAAAAAATTAAAGAATATCATTTAAGAACCGTCAGTATTTACGATATCCGAAATATTTTGCAATAATTTATCGAGATAGAATTACCATCATTATAGTCAATGGTTACTCCCATTTTTTTTTTTCGTAGGATTTTCCGTAACGTAAAGTTAATATGTTTTGTATGGCATTTTGTAATTTTTTGGGTCATTTTCAAAAATTAGTAGTTTTAACGTATTCGTATATTATTGGCAGCACTGCTACTGCCTTGTTCCTATATATTTTTAACATAAAAACTTNGTAGTTTTAACGTATTCGTATATTATTGGCAGCACTGCTACTGCCTTGTTCCTATATATTTTTAACATAAAAACTTTTTCTCGTGGCCGAAAGAAAATACATCGTGCTTTTGCTGATTTGACTTTTTGTTAATAGCAAGACGGTAACACTGCCCTATGTCACCTCATTTTATTTTATGAAATGCTTTGCCAAAATATAATAATTCCCAGTTTCATATAACTGTAAGTAACTATTAGTACTGTAATCATTTATGCACAATTATACTGCGTAGAGTTTAATATTTCCAATAAATTTTTTTTGTATAAGTGTCTTGTGGTTTTGTACATATAAGTTCTCTTCAAGACACTTAATTACGTCAATAAAAGTCGCTCTTGTATAAGATACGAATGCCGGAACGATCACATCAAGCTAAAAAATCTCGCTAAGAAAACACTGTTTCCGACGACAAGATGAGCTTCGCAGTAAAATATGAATTTTGCTGCGTCAATGTTCCCAGTTTTAAAGACGTGTATTAAACTGATTGTCACTATTAAGCATTAAATATGAGAAGCTATAAAAGTTACTACGATAAACACTTGGGTTTTGGTGTTCTGATAGAAGGTGACATGCCTTAATTAACCTAAGTGTTCAAATTTCCTGGAGAAATCATCATATTACGTATCCTGTGGCAATCTAGCTATCACACATTAATAAAAANTAAGTGTTCAAATTTCCTGGAGAAATCATCATATTACGTATCCTGTGGCAATCTAGCTATCACACATTAATAAAAACACATAATCGTCATATGAAATATATTTTCAGTTACAAATAATGATGGTATAGTCTTTTTACAGTAATGAAATGGCCCAGATTAATAAAAGCCTACAAATAAATTGGGGTACAGTGAAAAAAAAATTACACACATGCAAATTTACAATTATTTTTTATAAAAACTGTATATTTTCCATTTATACCTACGCCTTATTAAGTGACGGTACTTGTTAAAAAATCACGTCTTTCTCCAAAAAAAAAAAACAGAAAATAACTTTAACATTTTAATTAAATACTATAAACAAATTATACATGTATATATATATATATATGAATATCACCAGTCGTACCAACTAATTTACGAAACATCCAGATTTCGTCACCCAACTCCAAATTCANTAAGTGTTCAAATTTCCTGGAGAAATCATCATATTACGTATCCTGTGGCAATCTAGCTATCACACATTAATAAAATCACATAATCGTCATATGAAATATATTTTCAGTTACAAATAATGATGGTATAGTCTTTTTACAGTAATGAAATGGCCCAGATTAATAAAAGCCTACAAATAAATTGGGGATACAGTGAAAAAAAAATTACACACATGCAAATTTACAATTATTTTTTATAAAAACTGTATATTTTCCATTTATACCTACGCCTTATTAAGTGACGGTACTTGTTAAAAATCACGTCTTTCTCCAAAAAAAAAAAACAGAAAATAACTTTAACATTTTAATTAAATACTATAAACAAATTATACATTTCCATATATATATGAATATCACCAGTCGTACCAACTAATTTACGAAACATCCAGATTTCGTCACCCAACTCCAAATTCACCGTTTTACGAGAAAACAATACAAGAGCTTCAGGTACGGAAACAATAGCAGTTTGATTTATAACAGTTTCATGTAAACGTCTTCCAACGTTTTATATCCCGTCAACGTGTTTGGTTGTTTCCTACATTTTTAATGTATCGCAAGCGTTTTATATTTTTTTCAGCATGAAAGTACGTTACTTTTTGTTAAATTTAACATTAACTTACATTTTATCTTTAAATTATAATATTAAATTTTTTACTAATATGTATAAAAAATACAGAAAATATGTGAGTTTGTAATGTCTAATAACAAATAGATCTTAGGCAATCATTATTACACGGAGNTAATTTTTTACTAATATAAAAAATACAGAAAATATGTGAGTTTGTAATGTCTAATAACAAATAGATCTTAGGCAATCATTATTACACGGAGTATACACAAATGCGGTGCATTGGCCCTTTGATATAATTGTCTGAGCTTTGTATGTGGCAGAGGAATATCCTGCACGTAGAACTTCAGCAGGGCTTCAGAAAAGTTACAAGTAACCGTGAATGGAGTACATCACTATTGCTAACCCTGCAAAATATCAATTTCATGGGGTATCACAATGTTCCCAGTGCATATTTTGAAACACGGCAGTGGGGAGGGCTATGGAGATAAGAGAATTAGTTGGTAAAACGCGTAAAAATTGTGTAAAATGTATGACACTTGGGTTGTTCAACCACGTTAGCTGCAATATATAATCTTAATTAACCTAACTTCCAATAGGTGAATCACAGTGTGTGGTTTTGCCGACACTCTATTGCGCGTCGCAAACTATTCAAAGACTTACAAAATTTAACTGCTTTAATTAAAACTTGTCAGGATAACATTGAATCCTGTGAGTCCTTCGTGTTCTTATTTCAACGGGTGACAAGATGTTTACGCGCATACACGCATACACACACACTGTAATCCGCTTATAGTGAAGTTAAGGTTAGTTATATTAGGCATTCCGTAATTAAAATGGCTAAGTGCAGACAGTAAGCAAGCACTGCGGTTTCCACGTTAACATTGCAATACGACACAGTAAAAGCCATTACACTGAATGCAATTTTCATGCTAACATATGACTATGCACATCTTTTAATAGGTCCTTTAGAAAAAGTTTAAAAATATATCGTATGGGGTGTTGAGACCCTATGTTTACTTATACTTTCATCGTATTTTTGACATTTTGAGGTGTTGTGCCATTATCAATAGCGAATCAAAACTCATCTGTTCTGTTTCCTTACAACTGTCATAAAACAATGTTTAAGTGTAATGGTTCAGCAATTTCAATAGGAATATTTTACTGTTATTTTTCAGTTATTTTTGTGAAATGCAGAAGCACTTATCGAGCTAAACCTAACTTCCTGATAGGTGAACGACAGGGTGTGTGTGTGTGTGTATGTGTGTGCGCACAATTGCGTGTCGAAATAAGGTTAATTAGGACTCACAGGATTAAATAATTTTCTGACAATGTTTAATTACAGTCGTTTAATCGTGTTGGCGTTTATTGTACTTTTTCCGATACCTGTTACCATGTTGGTGCACCCGCTCGCAGTGATTTAGCTGTCATGAAGTTAGGTTAAGTCAAGTCCTCTTGCATTTAATGCAGTTAAACAACACAATTTTAATTCAGTAATATATTCCTGTTATTCGTAATTTTTTTTTTCCTAAGCGCGATAGTGCAAAAACAAGCGTGTATTTCCATTTTGAAAATGTATATAGCAATTAGCTATGTAAATTAGTTTTGTATTGCATTTTACCAGTTTCAAAGTTGCTTGACATGTTCTTAAATCACTTTATTTATTGATAATATTATAAACCCACATATAAATATATAACTACAGGCACCTGTTTTTAGAGAATACCTATATTGCCATAATTTTATGAATATTTATAAGGTTATATTTTTAAGTACTTTTTCTAAAATTTTATTGATAATTCCTTTTATTTATTTTTTTTTTTTGTTATACTATATTTCGAACACTAAAATGCATCTAAAATTACTATTCCTTTTCAAAATATTAAATTCAAGTGCTCAATTAAATATATATATTTAGTGTCTAAAATTAATTAATTAAATGAGAAAATATATACTTACAACATGCGTACAGTATGTCTGTATGTGCATGTAAAATATACAGTTCATATGAATGTATAAAATATGAGAATAGACATTATTCACCAGCATGAATCCCACTCAAATTACGGAACTACTGAAAAAATTTAATCATAAAAATAACTATTCTCTAAATGATAGGTGTAAAAATTTAAAAAAATTAGTTGAGAATGCCACATTTTGCATCAGACCAACAATGTGACAAGAATAACTTAACACCATGTTACTTACGAAAACTGGTTAAATCTTTTTTATGTAGCTCTGTTTACACAGTTTTAAGTCATATATGTAAAAAGATTCCAATAAATAATTTCATATTATTTATTCGTGTTTTCCATCAAAAAATCCGTTTTATTGAAATAACGTTCTCGTCATTTATATTTCGGTTATCTCTGCTGGTGCTTTTGAGGTTAAAAACCAAAAATGTTCGATGCTGTTGGCATTTATATTTATGGTACACATCACCTACTCGCTTTATATTTCACTGTAATACATGTACAATGCAATATTGACATTATGAAAAATGTTAAATTCTCCCTTTGTAACTTATCCTGCGTACCTTAATATTTTAAAACCCAGTTTAATAAATTAACCCATTTTCGAAGCCTTAACAGACGGCATGAAATAACACGCCAGTTATGTTACTATTATGTAGCAAAATGTGGTTTGATACCATAAAACATGCACACTGGTGTTGCCGCGCACGCACGAGCACACATACCTACATACACACCATGTGATTCACCTATCATGTAACTAGTTTATTATATCTTGTTGTATTTACTGCAGTTTCGCTACTCAATTGATTAATATTTTACGTACATTCTATGTGTTTTACATCCAAATTTATACTGATCTCTATTGCCCACTCCACCCAAGCGTTTCATAGTATGTACTGAGAATACCACGATGCTGCCACTAAATTGGTATTTACTTTTATTCGTATTGTCAACATTGACGATTTTTTTGAAATTTTTTTCGATTTTCAAATAACCGTGATTCTTAACTATTAAGACTCCGCAATTGTGATTGACACTGTGACCTCGAGAAAACCCGCACTTCCGCCTCCTTTGCAAACAGTGCTAGGTCTTCCGATAATCACATGTAATTACAACGCCAGCATTTCAAACTGCCGGCAATTTTTATTTCCAACAATCTTCAAAATTTATATTATCTTGTTATCTTCCCTGAGAGAACTATTATTGAAAAAGATTAATTGCACATTTTCAATGTAAGATATTATTTCGGACATAAAATGAATAGTAACCCTGCCAAGGAACATTGTACACCCTCTGGGAAATAAAGAAAAACATTGTTTTCCATTTAACGTTATATATACTAACGTATTTTAATGATTACAAAACACATTAGAAATTTTCATTTTGAAATATTACAATCTCAAATCTCCGCTCTACATATATATAAAACAAACTCGGGTTAGTTACACCATTTATAACTCGAGAACGGCTGGACTGATTTCAATGATTTTAGATATTTTTGGATTTATCTGCACCGAGAATAACATATAGGCTATTTAAACATCGTAAAAGTTCATGGAAAAAATTATTATAACTTAAATTTATTTTCTCATACATTTTATATAGATCTCATTTTTCACATGTCATTAACTGAAGTACAAGTATTGCCTCTAAAATAAATAAGGAATGCTAACGTGAAAAAACATCTATATTATATCTATAAAACAAAGTCGGGTTAGTTAGACCATTTATAACTCGAGAACGGCTGGACTCGGAGATGCCACATTATTACACTTGGAACGCTTCATCGAAGAAATTTCAACGTCGGAAGCAAGGCGATGCGGATCCTGGTCATCCGGATGTGCGTTCTACTGATGCTCTTGGTCGTATTTACACAGTTCATCCGAAGAATGATGAATGCTTCTATTTGCGGTTGTTGCTGGTGAATGTTCGTGGGCCAACATCATTTGAATCACTACGAACTGTCAATGGTATAGTTTGCCCAACATTTCGTTCTGCATGTCAAGAGCTCAATTTGCTTGAAAACGATACTCATTGGGACACGACAATCGCTGAAGCAATTATTTCTGCTACTCCAAGTCAGATACGCACATCATTTGCTATCATAATTTCGACATGCTTCCCATCGAATCCACGTGACCTGTGGCACAAATACAAAGATGACATGTCAGAAGACAATTTACATAGAATTCGTGTGAGTTCAAGAAATCCCGATCTTGAGGTGAATGATGAGATGCATAACCAGGCTTTGCTCTTGATCGAAGATATGTGTTACCTCATGTGCGGCAGTTTGTTAGCCAGGTTAGGAATGCCAGCGCCAGATCGAGGAATGAATGACGCATTTAATCGAGAATAAGAACGAGAACGTGAATATGATCGACATGAATTAGACCAATCAGTTCAAACGAATGTGTCCCTGTTGAAACCCCAACAGAAGGAAGTGTATGATACATTAATCAAGGCAATTGATGAGGGAAATGGTGGCTTATTTTCCTGGATGCCCTCGGTGGAACTGGGAAGACATTCCTCATATCATTGATTTTGGCCACTATTCGAGCGAGATCTGATATTGCAGTAGCAGTTGCTTCTTCTGGAATAGTTGCCACATTGTTAGAAGGATGCCGTACGGCTCATTCAGCGTTTAAACTGCCGTTAAACCTTCAAACTACTGAACAACCGACATGTAACATTGCGAAACGCTCCGCAATGGCCAAGGTTTTAGTAACATCTAAAATAATCATCTGGGACGAATGCATAATGGCGCACAAACGTGCATTAGAAGCACTTGACACGACATTGAAAGATCTAAGCAATGACTCGAGATGTTTTGGAGGTGCAAAGATTTTACACTCTGGCGACGTCCGCCAAACACTGCCAGTTATTCCAAGATCGACTGCTGCCGATGAAATAAACGCTTGCCTCAAATGATCAAATCTGTGGCGCTATGTGAAGAAACTTCAGCTGGCAGCAAACATGAGTGTTGCATTGCTGAACGATCCATCTGCTGGAGATTTCTCCAAGCAATTGCTGACTATCGGTAATGGCCGTGTTCCTGTCGACGAATCGAGCGGATTGATTTCATTTCCTCCGAATTTTTGCTATTTCATCTCATCGAAAGATGAGCTCATCAAGAAAGTATTCCCGAACATCATTGCTTATCACAAAAATAACAAATGGTTGAGTGAGAGAGCAATTTTGGCGGCTTAGAACAAAGATATGGATGTCTTAAATATAGTAACTCAGAATCAAATCGTTGGTAATCTGCATTCATTTAAATATATTCACTGTGTAATAAACGAAGACGAAGCCACCAACTATCCAACTGAATTTTTAAACTCCTTGGATGTGCTTGTCTTACCACCGTAAAATTTAAAACTGAAGGTTGGCTCGGTAGTAATAATGCTTCGAAATCTAAATCAACCAAAACTATGCAATGGAGCGCGTTTGGTGATAAGAAAACTGATGACCAATGTGATTCACGTGACGATACTCAAAGGAAAATTCAAAGATGAGGAAGTTCTCATTCCGAGGATTCCTATTATCCCAACCGATATGCCCTTTGAGTTTAAACGACATCAATTTCCGATTCGTCTTGAATTCGCCATGACGATTAACAAATCTCAAGGCCAATCCTTGAGTGTTTGTGGTCTGAATCTAGAAAATGTATGTTTTTCTCATGGTAAGTTATACATGGCATGTTCACGCGTCGGCAAACCATCGGCTTTCTTTGTTCTTGCACCTGATAACAAAACGAAAAATGTCGTATATCACAAGGTGCTTCACTGAAGAAAATTAACGCAGGTACAACCCATGCAGCAAAATACAGCTGACACGCCATTGAAATACTTGGTTTTTGTACTTTTATTGATTTTTTATTTTCTTTATATATATTATCCTAATAAACTATTGATCTTAATAAATTTTGAGTATTAATTTTATTTTACGTTACTAAAATCCTAAATAAAGCTAAACTAAAAGTTAACATGACATTAATTTATGTTAGGTGGTACGAAGTCCGCCGGGTTAGCTAGTTAAGAATAAATATAAAATTTATATATAAATTTTTTTTATATGGAGCATGCAATTATAACTGTAACTATCTAAACCCCTAAGAGGTTTACGCTCCAAGATATGGGCCTTCATGTAAAATTTCTAAACTTTTCCTCTACAATAGTGAGCGGAAAATTGTCTTTTTAATGTGACTTTCAAATCTTGCATTAAATTTCACTCTATTATAGACATCAAATTTTTTCAAAGTATTAACTTACTGAGAATGAAACCAGTGAACTGAAATTAAACAGTACACATTAACCACCTCTCATTTTTTTAAATACCTGAGGAATCTTTGACATACTTATTTTTTATTGTGTCCCTGATCACTGACGGAAGCCTTTTACTCTCGTCCTCGGCCTCAGCCAGGGTTTATAACCCCCTTCCACACACGTGTAATGTAATCTATAAAGACATAGACTGCTCCATAATTACACATTAATAAATACACTTGCGGTCCAACATTTCCGGCAACGTCGCGTCATCTTCAAGCATCTAGAATTGGCCCACCAGCGGAGCCAATAAGGAAGCAGTGATTTCACAACGCAAGTAGCGATCCACATCACCGGAGTTCAGCTGAGGTTAGTCTTTATTCTACAACCGGACGGTGAGCTCATGCTGTTGCACTCGTGTTCACATGTCGGTCCCCATCGGACCTCGAAGTCAACCGTCGTCGGCTACCAGCTACGCCGGGCGATCCACGTATTCGCCCCAGCCAGCCAGTACAGCTGAACAGCGATGAACATTATTGTTCAATGTAGGGATGGACGGACGTCATGTGCATATGTATGGCGTAGGCGGTTAAAAACCGTAGTTTTTGATGCAGGAAAAAAATAATCGGTGCCAGACATGAGACGGCCGGGCATCTCAACACGAACAACACTCTGCGCATTCTCAAGTCATGGTGTTATGGTATTGAAATTGCTGAACAAATAAGCTATTTCCGCTTATAGTTTAACGATTTTCAATTGGCTTTTATCAACATCACTACGTCATAATACAGCGAAAATACCATGGCAGTACATGAAAACAAAGGCTCTGCACGTTTTTTTTTGATACTATTTCCAATGGACATATTACAAAGCCTATCTGAATTTCAACAAGATAACCCTGAAACCGCTAAAACTACATGTAAGTTACTCTAGTAATCCTCGAACACTGCAAAGTACTGTAATTCAGCCACTTTTTGGATAATGTTTAGGTAGAATGGTTGAATCGTTTCATTTAAACGATTCCTCACTTTACACTTGGCTTTATGTTACAAATTTTGCCGCAGCCTATGTAAAAAATTCTGTGTTTTTAAAAACTCNATATGTTTTCATAAGTTATTTTCCTCACTTTACACTTGGCTTTATGTTACAAATTTTGCCGCAGCCTATGTAAAAAATTCTGTGTTTTTAAAAACTCTTCACTTTATCCACCAATGTACACAACTTGTTCAGAAATTTTTTTNTCTTCACTTTATCCACCAATGTACACAACTTGTTCAGAAATTTTTTTTTGTCAAGTCCGGTTTAATCAACTTAGGGCTACCCATTGGTTCAACGAACATGGATGTAGCGGATGTAAAACATGTATCTGTAAGTTATCAAATACACAGTTACAATAATTGATAAAAATTTAGCATTTCTATTGAATGGCGATAACAAGGATGTGTAAATTATTGAGTTTATGTGCAATGGAAATCATGTGCGTCTGGAAATGAACGCAAACAATGCAGGAAACCTCATAAGCTGTGTCTGTTTTTAAAATGAGGCATCTTTTATTTGCAATACTCAAAATAGATAATGATGGTGTTGCACTAGTTTTAAGAAAACTGATAACTCAGGAAGTTGTCTAGAAACCAGAAATACAGTTTTTAAACTTCTGTTTTCCCATACTTTGATATACTGTGGTTCTTAATTAATTTTTATACACATGACGACATGGAATGTTCACAAAAACTAATTGCCTAATATACGTGGACAAATTGTAGTTACCTAAATATATACCAAACACTGTAAACAAAGAATATAATTATGCACTAGCCCAACAATGTGACCAGAAAAATTTAATCCTGTAACTTATTAAACTGGTTAAACTTTTGATTTATGTAACTTTGTATCGATAATTTATAAGTTATAAAACTGTAAATATTTCTCTACATAATTATAAAGTATTTATTCACAATTCCCACCGTAAAAGTCTGTTTGGTTGAAATAACTTACTTATCATTAGAGATTTCGGTTTTCTCTGCTGATACTTTTTAGGTTAACGACCAATATTGTTCGCTGCTGTTGCTGTTGGCATTTATTTATTACTTTATATTTATTCCGTTGTCTCGGAGCGAACCATCTGCTTACAACCAAAGGAAGACTTTATGTGAGGAAATGTAATATATTCAAATAAACCCTGGTCGAACGATGTAACTGCACGTCTCACATAAATTGAACTTGTGATATTGAGAGCAACATAAAATTATCATATCATTAGTGTTTCAGCACACAAAAATAATGACACGAACAGGCCGCTATAACTTCACGTAACTGCCGTTTTCCACCACTCGCAGTGCTAGTGTGTCAGTTATATCTAGTGTAAAAATTGCCTCGTTTAACAAAATAATTAAGAATATTGCTGGCACAAACATTCCGCACCGAAATGAAGTATCATCTAGTTGTAACAAGACAGCCACTGAAAGAGTATACATGTACCACACAAAACAAAAATGTGCTCTATCACAAGGGTACTTCAGCTGCTGTTATAATCCACTGGCAAAGAACTAATCTTGGTGACAGGCTGAGTAAGCTCCCCTTGAGGTGTCCGAAGTGAAACCACATGAACCACAACATCAGGGTCTGGATCTACAGCAGCCACTCGTGCCGTTTTCCACTTCAGTGGGTGGGGGCAGCGTTGGATCCTTCAGAAAGACCAGCTGATCCAAACTGAAATTTGGAGTGAGTTTGGTCCACTTTGCTCTCTGCTGAACTGTGTGGAGATATTCCACACTCCATCTTTTCCAAATTCTCTGATGGAGCTGAGTGACCTTTTGTCACTTATTTGGTTTATTAATAGTCAATTCCAGTATATTGTGGTCTGGTACAGCAAACAAGGGGTTCTCCAACAAGGAAATGTCCTGGAGTGAGCATATTAAACTCGTCTGGACATGTTGACAATTGGCATAGAGGTCGTGAGTTGAGTACTGGAGATATCTGAGTCAGAAGTGTTGCTAACTGTTCGTAGGCCAATAGCTGGTTGCCTACTACTCGCTTCAAGTGATACTTAATAATTTTTATAGCAGCATCTCAGATAATGTCAAAGTGAGGATTGGCAGGTTGGTTTAAATGCCATTTGTTTCCTTGTTTAGTCGCAATGTCTGATATCTGCAGCTTGTTAGCACCCTGGAACAGTTCTTGGTGCCCATATTTCAAATAATGGTTTCTCCCGGCCATATTGGTGCCATTGTCCGAGAAGATGTATGATGGCAAGTCTCTGATGGAAACAAAACACTTCAGATCTGCTATAAATGCTGCCGCTTACAGATTAGTCACCATTTCAATATGCACTACCTTGGTGGGCAAGCAAACACACATACATACACCTTTAGTGCAGTCCTCATGCGACTTACGGCTGGAATAGCACGGAACGAGCTTCCAAAGTCAGTCCCCACTGAACGGAAGGCTCTCATCTGACTCAACATTAGGCAGCACAGACATCACAGGGTTGATTGTCCGAGGTTTGGTTCTAAAGCTTTCAACACAGTAATATGCCAACTTGCGGATGAGTGATCGTGCTGAGATGATCCAGTAATACGGACGAGTGAGATACAACATTGTTTAGGGTTTAGTGTGTAGGTGGCATACATGATAGTGAAGCACAATTAGCTCTGAAGGTTTACTCTGATGCGGTAACAGGATGGGATACTCAGCAATTTCAGGTATTATTGCATTTTGCAACCTGTCGCCGACCCTGAAAATTCTTGGCAAATCAATTCATGGTGCCAGTACCAGAATGTTCTTGCTACATGTTTCACTACTTTTGATAGAGGTGACGTCATCCTTGAGGTATAACAACTTATCAATTTTAACCCATATGACTAAGGCATTTCTTCCGTCTTTTTATGTCAAACTTGGCTCACATGACAGTGTATGTCTCTGAAAGAATGCCTTTGCTCGCAGAACTCACGCCATAACACACTGCAGTTTCCGTACGGTTGAGGAATTCTAGAGGACGTCTAGCTGGTATTTTGAGGAGTGGGTTTCCTGCATTGCAACCAACACTGCAGCTGATGAGTGCTCAGCTCTGGAACTTCACCGGGGTCTTGAAAATGTTGTGATGGCCAGTGTTCCACTTGCTACAGCAGCCAGACAGGACCCGAGAACCAATTAGACTGGTCCAGCAACTGGTCAGGGAGACATACATGTAAAGCTGCATCAGCTGGGTAACACTCTGAGGGAACATGACTCCACGCACTTGGAGGCACTACTAACGAAATATCTGTGACTCTGTTGGCCACAAAGGTTTACAGCCCGTGTGGCGACATTCTTAACAATGTTAACACATCTGTCGAATATGTCCAAGCATGCAGAACTGTGTCCTTGATCTTAGATTGGAAGATTTCTTCTAAGACGTGATGCCACGGCTTTCTTAACAAGCGTGCTGCACAGATTTCAAGCTTTGGAATTGACATGGTTTTTAAAGGAGATAACTTGGATTTTGCAATCACCAAGTGAACATAGCCATCTCCATTCAATCTCTCACACCAAGCATATGTAACTGCTGCATAGGCCATTTCACATGCATCACAAAACCCATGGAATTTAACCTGGTATTATTGTACTGGACTGAGCATTTGCACTGACGCCAGAGAAAACCAGGGCAATGCAGTCTNTGGAATTTAACCTGGTATTATTGTACTGGACTGAGCATTTGCACTGACGCCAGAGAAAACCAGGGCAATGCAGTCATGCAGGTCTCCTAATTACTTAACACATCCCCTCCTACCTGCTCACCCCAACCAAGGCCTCTGGTCCACAGCACCTGGAGCATTATTTTACTTGCAGTCACCCGCTAGCCAGCCACATGGTTCGTACAACAATACAATCAGGGATAGGATACCATGTTTGGTAGTTGGTACAGTTGGCACTTTTACCTTATAGAAGAACTTATCCTGCAATGGGTCCCAGTGTATCCCTTACACCTTCACTGGGCTTGTGCTTTCAAAATTTCTAGCAGTTTCCCTAGGGTCAGTGCTGTTAACTACACTGCTGTGATTAGAACACCTCTTGTGTAGCTGGAAACCACCTGCTCCCACCAGTGCCACTAACTGAGCCTTCATTTCATGTGCCTCAGAAATAGTATCTGCGCCAGTCACAATGTCGTCCACGAACACATCGCGTAATAAGGAGCTAAGGGATACTTTTCACCTTCATCAATTGCAAATTGCTGCATGGTTCAGAGCACCTGGAATGGTGAAAATACCAGGCCATATGGCGCTGTATTGAGTTCAAAAATACTCACTGGGTCACAGCAGAGTTTCGCCAAAGAATACACCTGAACTTCCGATCCACGGGGTCGATTACAACCTGGTGGTACATTTTACATTCATCAGCTTTTATAGCAGCTGGTGATGTCCTGAAGTTCATCACTATGCCATCCATATCCTTTTACCTTTTAGGCATCTAGAGGAGCAAACTGTTTAGACAAGGTTCACTACTAGTCTTCGGGGAGCCATCTAACACAACTCGCACCTTAGTTAACAACTTTCCTCCTAGATGACTGCATTATGAGAGACGATGTATACTAACTGACTGTGCAACACTGATATGAAGGATACAGTAGCTTTGCCATTGGTATAAACTGTTAACGTTCCAATCTGCGACATGTAGCCTAAGCTCTTGTACACTTCCATGAACCGCATGTGTTGTTGAAGCAACTATAATAACCTACATAAACTATGTTCCAGTCGCTGTAGTCGCTTAAGTGCACTACTGTTAGTGTCACCAAGTGTGACATCTGTGGCTGCAAAAGGAAGCCTCATTACATACCTGCCCTCACTGTCATGCATGTGGGAATCCTGGAAGTACTGCTCACACTGTTGGTCCTCAAAAGTCAGGAGGTTATCCTAGGTAGGTATTCAATTTTCCAGAATATTTTCAGAGCAACATCAAGGAACAAATCATTACATACCAGTAATGATGATGCTTGCTGGTAGCCTATGAATACGGTGCATTACCTGTCAACACCTATCCAAACCTGGTATGGAAGGCATGTGGCTGTCCAGTTATCTGCGGTCCCGTCATCACCTCTGCAATTATCTCTGCAGACAGCAACATGTTTATTGCACTAGGTGTGGCAAACTGTGGATCGGCCAATGGCAATCGGTACAGAAGGCATTTCTTTGGTAATTTTTTTCAGAAGGTGATGTAAAGCTCTGGCGACCAAACATATTCTTCTAAATTTTTTATATTGAATTTTACCCATGTATTTTGTATGTGTGTAATCCTCATTAGACGTATGCAATTCTTAAATTTTGAGAGTAATTCATTTTTTATGGTAATTGTGTTCCTTGAAATTTTTCTTCCGAAGTCATATATCTATAGGAATGTAAACATTTTATTTATATAAATCTAACAGCTCATTTCTGAAGGGTTTCGATGCTTCTATAAATTGTTCTTCTTTGCGATTTAGGCTCAATTTATCAATACATAAACTCATGAATTAAATGTTTTAATGAATCTTAACTCTAAACCATTTTTTTATTTTCTTACTAAATAAAATATATTTTTCCTCATTATTAGGTACTAAAGTTATATCTTCCTTATTAATTCCAAAAACTCTGAAAAATAAATTAGCATCATAGCCAAATTAATTGTAAATGTAATTATTATGAAGGATGGATTTTGGTAATTTATATTACAATATGGATGTGCTCTTCTATTTATCCCTGTCAAATTGTCATGGTCTCTAACTTTTTGTATATTATCTTAAAGAGAATCGATATAATTTTTTTATGTACCTTTATAAAGTTTTGGCTACTCAATTTTGTCTTAATTTAATTTATCTTCATTATAAATGCTCGAATATTATTCTATTTTTCTATTTACAAGTCACTGATATATTTTAAATACATGTAAGGTTTATTTCACAGGTTGCATGATGTATAATCAAATTTTTATTTTTATTTCTTAGTATAATTCCTTTATTTCAAGTTTTTGTCATAAATTTTAATTTCTAGCGATTTCTTCACAATTTCAATGAATTTATCTTTACCTACATCTTATACTGCTATTCAAAGTATTTGTTTCCATACTTAATGTAAATAGAAACACTTATTGGTTTATGCATTTGATACTTAATTATATAATATTTTCCTGGGTTTGGTTCACAAGAGTTTACATTCCTTAATAAAGGTTTGAAATCTGCATGAATTATAAACAGCATTCTATATAAATATTTATAATTTTTTTTATATATTATTTTTATAAAATGTGACATTTCAATTCTTAGTACTTTATGGTTTATGCAACATTCTTCATGATTATTTAATTTGTCTTGCCAGTAAAACATTCACAAACATCTATAAAAGAGGGATTTTCCACAATTTTTTTTTAATTTGTTCTTAAATTAACATTGATAAATCTCTGATCCAATATTAATGACTGTTTTTTACGTCTGTGGGGCATAATAAATGTAGAACTATATGCTTATCTTTTTGAAATTGGTTATTTGTAGTAGATAAATACATACTTTTTCTTCAAAATAATAAACTTTTATGGAAAATTAAATTTTATTCTCAGATTTAGGTATGTCGTTCATTCTCATGAGCACTTCAAAAGGTCGTGGTCAATTTCTTGACTATCATATTAAAATTTTTATTATTTTAAATTATATCAGCATGGTTTTTTCCTCCATATAAAATAAAACATTTTGATCATGATGTTTTACATTGGCTCAAGCTTTCTTTGCTTTAATTTTATGTTGTTATTCAAAGTTTGAGGAACTATTAAATAGGTTATATTTATTTACACAATGTTCTAGCTTATAAACTGAATATAATGACCAGCCTGAGCCTCGCGCTTTAAACTCAATCATTATGTGCCACATATAAAATATATTTTTTCAGAGCATTTCTGATGTTTTGTTTTCATTTCTCATTAGTAATAACTGAAATAATTTAATTCTTCAAATAAGTGTTTAAGTTGATTCAAGAAAATTTTTATTGGTTTATAATTTTATATATTTATTTTATTAATTAGTATTTTTGATCTAATTTCTGTTGATTTCGTTTTAATGTACTAATTTCTAAAACTTTTTATTGAATTAAATTTCATTGACTAATCAAAATGTTACATTAATTATTTAATTTTTTTATTTGTAATATTTTTATAAAACATTGTAAAGAGATCTACTTTCTGAAACGCATTTTTCAATATTTTCATTTACTAATGACAATCCAAATTAATTTATTTTTATTAATTTGCTGAAGATCTCAATTCAGGTTATGAATATTTGTTTTTTTTAATTATAAATAACTAAACAATTTTTACAACATCATCTCATAAAAAATGCAAAACAAATTAATTTTACAATATCTTAACTTCATTTATGTTTATTGTACCCAGAATATTAATTTTGTGCAAGAATCTTTAAAACCGTTAAATGTATAATTAATAAATTATATAGTGTTACGTTTATTTCCTTTAAAAAATTTCTAATTTTAAAATGGATGTTATCCTCAAGAAGTTAAATNAAAAATGGATGTTATCCTCAAGAAGTTGAATAACAGAATTGAGTTTAAGAAACTCAATGAACTGGAGATTTACACAAAATAAAAACGGAAGAATTTTCAGATTGTTAATACAAACTATAGTAGGAAAAAATCATGTTTTTCAAATGATGATTAAAAAATCTACCTGCCTGAGAGTAATGTAAAAATTATTGGAAAAAATATCTAAAGCTTCTGAATGAAAAATCAATTAATTTTATTTATAAAGGAAAAAGAGAGTGAAAAAACGGTACGAAAATCCATAATATTGTGTTTTCTTAATTATAAAATCTTTTTCAATATTTTTAAATTAAATTTATATTTCATGTTAGCTTTTATACTTATTTCAATTGTTTTCACGAATAGTTANTGGAATTTAACCTGGTATTATTGTACTGGACTGAGCATTTGCACTGACGCCAGAGAAAACCAGGGCAATGCAGTCTTGCAGGTCTCCTAATTACTTAACACATCCCCTCCTACCTGCTCACCCCAACCAAGGCCTCTGGTCCACAGCACCTGGAGCATTATTTTACTTGCAGTCACCAGCTAGCCAGCCACATGGTTCGTACAACAATACAATCAGGGATAGGATACCATGTTTGGTAGTTGGTACAGTTGGCACTTTTACCTTATAGAAGAACTGATCCTGCAATGGGTCCCAGTGTATTCCTTACACCTTCACTGGGCTTGTGCTTTCAAAATTTCTAGCAGTTTCCCTAGGGTCAGTGCTGTTAACTACACTGCTGTGATTAGAACACCTCTTGTGTAGCTGGAAACCACCTGCTCCCACCAGTGCCACTAACTGAGCCTTCATTTCATGTGCCTCAGAAATAGTCTCTGCGCCAGTCACAATGTCGTCCACGAACACATCGCATAATAAGGAGCTAAGGGATACTTTTCACCTTCATCAATTGCAAATTGCTGCATGGTTCAGAGCACCTGGAATGGTGNTAATAAGGAGCTAAGGGATACTTTTCACCTTCATCAATTGCAAATTGCTGCATGGTTCAGAGCACCTGGAATGGTGAAAATACCAGGCCATATGGCGCTGTATTGAGTTCAAAAATACTCACTGGGTCACAGCAGAGTTTCGCCAAAGAATACACCTGAACTTCCGATCCACGGGGTCGATTACAACCTGGTGGTACATTTTACATTCATCAGCTTTTATAGCAGNATACACCTGAACTTCCGATCCACGGGGTCGATTACAACCTGGTGGTACATTTTACATTCATCAGCTTTTATAGCAACTGGTGATGTCCTGAAGTTCATCACTATGCCATCCATATCCTTTTACCTTTTAGGCATCTAGAGGAGCAAACTGTTTAGACAAGGTTCACTACTAGTCTTCGGGGAGCCATCTAACACAACTCGCACCTTAGTTAACAACTTTCCTCCTAAATGACTGCATTATGCGAGACGATGTATACTAACTGACTGTGCAACACTGATATGAAGGATACAGTAGCTTTGCCATTGGTATAAACTGTTAACGTTACAATCTGCGACATGTAGCCTAAGCTCTTGTACACTTCCATGAACCGCATGTGTTGTTGAAGCAACTATAATAACCTACATAAACTATGTTCCAGTCGCTGTAGTCGCTTAAGTGCACTACTGTTAGTGTCACCAAGTGTGACATCTGTGGCTGCAAAAGGAAGCCTCATTACATACCTGCCCTCACTGTCATGCATGTGGGAATCCTGGAAGTACTGCTCACACTGTTGGTCCTCAAAAGTCAGGAGGTTATCCTAGGTAGGTATTCAATTTTCCAGAATATTTTCAGAGCAACATCAAGGAACAAATCATTACATACCAGTAATGATGATGCTTGCTGGTAGCCTATGAATACGGTGCATTACCTGTCAACACCTATCCAAACCTGGTATGGAAGGCATGTGGCTGTCCAGTTATCTGCGGTCCCGTCATTACCTCTGCAATTATCTCTGCAGACAGCAACATGTTTATTGCACAAGGTGTGGCAAACTGTGGATCGGCCAATGGCAATCGGTACAGAAGGCATTTCTTTGGTAATTTTTTTCAGAAGGTGATGTAAAGCTCTGGCGACCAAACATATTCTTCTAAATTTTTTATATTGAATTTTACCCATATATTTTGTATGTGTGTAATCTTCATTAGACGTATGCACTTCTTAAATTTTGAGAGTAATTAATTTTTTATGGTAATTGTGTTCCTTGAAATTTTTCTTCCGAATTCATATATCTATAGGAATGTAAACATTTTATTTATATAAATCTAACAGCTCATTTCTGAAGGGTTTCGATGCTTCTATAAATTGTTCTTCTTTGCGATTTAGGCTCAATTTATCAATACATAAACTCATGAATTAAATGTTTTAATGAATCTTAACTCTAAACCATTTTTTTATTTTCTTACTAAATAAAATATATTTTTCCTCATTATTAGGTACTAAAGTTATATCTTCCTTATTAATTCCAAAAACTCTGAAAAATAAATTAGCATCATAGCCAAATTAATTGTAAATGTAATTATTATAAAGGATGGATTTTGATAATTTATATTACAATATGGATGTGCTCTTCTATTTATCCCTGTCAAATTGTCATGGTCTCTAACTTTTTGTATATTATCTTAAAGAGAATCGATTGAATTTTTTTATGTACCTTTATAAAGTTTTGGCTACTCAATTTTGTCTTAATTTAATTTATCTTCATTATAAATGCTCGAATATTATTCTATTTTTCTATTTACAAGTCACTTATATATTTTTAATACATGTAAGGTTTATTTCACAGGTTGCATGATGTATAATCAAATTTTTATTTTTATTTCTTAGTATAATTCCTTTATTTCAAGTTTTTGTCTTAAATTTTAATTTCTAGCGATTTCTTCACAATTTCAATGAATTTATCTTTACCTACATCTTAAACTGCTATTCAAAGTATTTGTTTCCATACTTAACGTAAATAGAAACACTTATTTGTTTATGCATTTGATACTTAATTATATAATATTTTCCTGGGTTTGGTTCACAAGAGTTTACATTCCTTAATAAAGGTTTGAAATCTGCATGAATTATAAACAGCCTTCTATATAAATATTTATAATTTTTTTTATATATTTTTTTTATAAAATGTGACATTTCAATTCTTAGTACTTTATGGTTTATGCAACATTCTTCATGATTATTTAATTTGTCTTGCCAGTAAAACATTCACAAACATCTATAAAAGAGGGATTTCCACAATTTTTTTTAAATTTGTTCTTAAATTAACATTGATAAATCTGTGATCCAATATTAATGACTGTTTTTTACGTCTGTGGGGCATAATAAATGTAGAACTATATGCTTATCTTTTGAAATTGGTTATTTGTAGTAGATAAATACATACATTTTCTTCTTCAATAATAATAAACTTTTATGGAAAATTAAATTTTATTCTCAGATTTAGGTATGTCGTTCATTCTCATCAGCACTTCAAAAGGTCGTGGTCAATTTCTTGACCATCATGTTAAAATTTTTATTATTTTAAATTATATCAGCATGGTTTTTTGCCCCATATAAAATAAAACATTTTGATCATGATGTTTTACATTGGCTCAAGCTTTCTTTGCTTTAATTTTATATTGTTATTCAAAGTTTGAGGAACTATTAAATAGGTTATATTTATTTACACAATGTTCTAGCTTATAAACTGAATATAATGACCAGCCTGAGCCTCGTGCTTTAAACTCAATCATTATGTGCCACATATAAAATATATATTTTCAGAGCATTTCTGATGTTTCGTTTTCATTTCTCATTAGTAATAACTGAAATAATTTAATTCTTAAAATAAGTGTTTAAGTTGATTCAAGAAAATTTTTATTGGTTTATAATTTTATTTATTTATTTTATTAATTAGTATTTTTGATCTAATTTCTGTTGATTTCGTTTTAATGTACTAATTTCTAAAACTTTTTATTGAATTAAATTTCATTGACTAATCAAAATGTTACATTAATTATTTTATTTTTTTATTTGTAATATTTTTATAAAACATTGGAAAGATATCTACTTTCTGAAACGCATTATTCAATATTTTCATTTACTAATGACAATCCAAATTAATTTATTTTTATTAATTTGCTGAAGATCTCAATTCAGGTTATGAATATTTGTTTTTTTTAATTATAAATAACTAAACAATTTTTACATCATCTCCTCATAAAAAATGCAAAACAAATTAATTTTACAATATCTTAACTTCATTTATGTTTATTGTACCCAGAATATTAATTTTGTGCAAGAATCTTTAAAACCGTTAAATGTATAATTAATAAATTATATAGTGTTACGTTTATTTCCTTTAAAAAATTTCTAATTTTAAAATGGATGTTATCCTCAAGAAGTTAAATAACAGAATTGAGTTTAAGAAACTCAATGAACTGGAGATTTACACAAAATAAAAACGGAAGAATTTTCAGATTGTTAATACAAACTATAGTAGGAAAAAATCATGTTTTTCAAATGATGATTAAAAAATCTACTGAGAGTAATGTAAAAATAATTGGAAAAAAGATCTAAGGCTTCTGAATGAAAAATCAATTAATTTTATTTATAAAGGAAAAAGAGAGTGAAAAAACGGTACGAAAATCCATAATATTGTGTTTTCTTAATTATAAAATCGTTTTCAATATTTTTAAATTAAATTTATATTTCATGTTAGCTTTTATACTTATTTCAATTGTTTTCACGAATAGTTANTTTTCAATATTTTTAAATTAAATTTATATTTCATGTTAGCTTTTATACTTATTTCAATTGTTTTCACGAATAGTTATAAGAGTTTATCGTCTGTTAAAATTCAATGGTTTATTCTATTTTACTTTGAGTCGTCTGAAGAAATGATAGTGTTTTCAATATTTAGATGAATTAATATTTTGACTTGAAATATGTAGCTTAATCCGTTAAAAGATGGGCTAAAATTGAGTTTTAAAAATCTGGGGGTTAGTGGTTCACCTCTAACATATATTATTGTTACAGGCGGCCGCTTTGCGGCGTGCAAGGCACGGATGATTCATTGACGCGTGCGTGCTATCAGTTGCAATCGGAGGTGCAGCGGCTTTTCACAAAGAAATATATACAAAGCGCACCTGTTATGACTATCAGAGCGCGTGCCTCTACCAAACTTGGGTATAGGGAGTCTTTGAGACAACCGAAGAATGCTCTGAATTACTGACCTCATTCCTCCCAGCATGACTCGGCGTGTGTTGAACTGAACTTTCCAGATGCTTAGGGCGAATAATATAAAAGCTACTCCCCCTCTCCCCAGTCAGGGAGTTGTTGAGTGGATGAGTGGTTGTAGTTTCAGCGATAGACGACGAGTGAAACGAGCGATGAGAAAAGTAATCAGTGTGGGAAAAAAATCCGTGACTGCTTGCATAGGTGCAGCGAATAGTGCGACTGGCATACTGGACTATTAGACTCGATGCGTGAGTGAAAGACAGTACAAATTATGGCGACAGACAAACTGAGTGTGTGTTAATGATGAGTATGAGTTATTTTACTATAACAAAACAGTTAGAGTTGAAATAGACGNCAGACAAACTGAGTGTGTGTTAATGATGAGTATGAGTTATTTTACTATAACAAAACAGTTAGAGTTGAAATAGACGTTAAATATTGCACTCACTGAGAAACAAAAAGAGTAAAAGTGAAGATATATATGTCGCACGGACATGATAAAACCGGAGAATTGATTAAATCCCTAAGGTAGATGATCATTTCACGGAAAATGTTAAAATTACAACTCTGTGGGGTGTTTTCCCTAAAGAAATAAAGTGATTTGATGAAGTCCCCTAACTGTTTTAGTGAAAATATGTTATATATGAAGCTGGTAGCCTCATTTCCTATAAAAAATTTTCCTGNATTTGATGAAGTCCCCTAACTGTTTTAGTGAAAATATGTTATATATGAAGCTGGTAGCCTCATTTCCTATAAAAAAATTTCCTGCGAACCTTGAAATGACCATAACACCAGTAGTGAACCTTCCTGCTGGCGCTGGGGCTCGGCCACGGTGCGTAATTTATGGCTACGCTTTGGGCGATTCCAGACTTCTTTATTTCATCTTTTCACTAAAACAGTTAAGGGACTTGATCAAATCACTTACTTTCTTTAGGGAAATCACCCCACAGAGTTGGAATTTTAACATCTTCCGTGAATTGATCATCCACATTAGGGATTTGATCAAATGTCATGTTTTATCATCTCCCTGCGACATAAAAATTATTGCCATAAATAATAGCTGTGTGAATAAATTACAATGAAATTAAGATATTTTATTTTTATGAAGACCTCCATCCCTCACTTACTCAGATATTTCCCTCAGGCATCTTGTAAGACTGGTGTCAGCAGTGGGATGGAGGCAATTAAAAATTTACTAATTATTAATTATAAATTAAGTTAGATATAAGGCTAATAAATTGTGATATTATAACAATTTAAATTAATTGTAATAGCTGTAGACCGAAAAAATAAGACGGTTAGGTACAACTGACACAGTGAATGTTTACGAAAAAAATATCTGCACAGCTAGAAGCACTGTGAACCTTAATTAAGGGATTATTTTGCCAAGAGAGCGTAAGTGCAAAATGCTTGAGGGATGATGTAAATAACAAAATTAGTAGTTTAAATGAGACTGTGAATATCCAAATTGGTAGTGTAAATTGCCATATAACTAATGTTAGTGTATTAGTAGATAGGAAAACTAACTCTGTAAATGAAAATGTAGAGAAAATAGACTCAGAAAATGAAAATGTAGACAGGAAAATGCAAGACCTTAGCGAGTTAATGAATACGGTTATTAACTCAATGCAGAAGAAAATTGATACTCTAAATGAAATAGTGGACAGTGTTAGTGGAAGGATGAACCACGCCGAGAACGAAATGAGCGCGATGAAGAAAGAATTGTAGGAATTTCTTTAGCAGTGGCAGACCACCACACTGGCAGTCGAGAAAAGTGAAGAAGCAGTACAAGTCGTAACCAACACATCAACTTCAGAAGTTAGTCAGAAGCTCTGCATCATTGGTGTCGCGCAGCAAGAAGTAAGAAAAGGTGTCTCAATTGAGCGCCCTACTTATGATGGCCAGACTTGTTGGTGGGAGTACCAACACCAGTTTGAAATAGTCGGCACCCTGAATGGATGGTCAGCCGACCAGCGGGCTTACTACCTCATCACTGTACTGAGAGTCCCCGAACTGAGCATACTACAATCTCTGCCAAAGCGAAATCGTTTGGAAAACCCCACACTGGTGTTAGCCTTGGGGCTACCTTCTGGCGAAACCTGCGACATACCCACCATGCACAGCTGCGCAGCCACAACCAGCGAATAGGAGTTCCACTGCAGAAGCTATGGCAAGATATAGAAGGGTGTTCTGAGGAGGCACACTACACCATCGCAGTCGGCTTTCTTCATCGATGCTATCACCGACACAGAGGTACTGCAAGTGGTACGTCTGGATGCACCCCAAAACATACAGGACGCCCTGGCCCGAGCACTGTAAGTGGAGTCAACAAGACCTAGGGCCGCATCCTGACGTCCGGGTACGGACAGTGATGTTGAATGAAGACGACAAAGACAACATGAAGAAGACACTGAAGGAGTTGCAATTGGCTTTGCGGGACATCACTTCCAGGGTCCATGCTTCAGAGTTTCACCAGCTCCTCTCCCCTCCACAATCAAACCATGGTCTGAGTGTTGGTCATGTGGACAGCAGGGGCACCTTAGTGCATACTGCCCTCAACAACAGATGCAGCAGAATCAGCAGCGAGAAATTGGGCAGCGAAAGGCAGGTGAGAATACAGCATATTCAGGAATTTTGTAAACACCTATAATAGGTGAGGGGGGGGGCGAAGGTCAGTGATTTCTGGAGGGAAGACCACAATGTTCTTACATGTACCGTCGGTCAAACAGGATTGGGATGCAATAATGGGGAACTGGAGCCTGAATGTTATTCCTGGCCAGATGGTCATCGAAAATGGGGCGACCATAAGAGTAGTATGACCAGACATCCTCGGGCCTTTCCCCCAGCGAACGCCCGGCGACAACATGGATAGATGATACTTGACTATAGTAACAGGTAAGACGACACCAATTACAGGAAACTGGCAAGTTATCTTGAAGCTTGGTGACCTTAACAAAGAGCACGATGATTACATAGCAGATAGCAGAAATAGAGGATGAATGTATTTTGGGACTTGATATACTACGTAGGCTGGGGTGNCAGACATCCTCGGGCCTTTCCCCCAGCGAACGCCCGGCGACAACATGGATAGATGATACTTGACTATAGTAACAGATAAGACGACACCAATTACAGGAAACTGGCAAGTTATCTTAAAGCTTGGTGACCTTAACAAAGAGCGCGATGATTACATAGCAGATAGCAGAAATAGAGGATGAATGTATTTTGGGACTTGATATACTACGTAGGCTGGGGTGCTGTATCGATACTNCGATGATTACATAGCAGATAGCAGAAATAGAGGATGAATGTATTTTGGGACTTGATATACTACGTAGGCTGGGGTGCTGTATCGATACTCGACTTTGTGTGCTATGGGTAGGCAATACATAGAGACGATTTGGCAAAACCTCCCATCCCCAATGCCATAAATGTGTAATGCTACGTGCTTTATGAGGTGTAGCATTTTCAAGTAAAACTATAGCGTTTCCCAACAACTAGCTAAGAACATCTCACGTCATGGCGTGCAACTCTGGGCTGCACTTGTGAACAAGATGCATTTTCGTCGAATTCATCTTATCTCTGTGTCGTGTATTTCAGCTCTGCAACAATATTTGTGTAGTTTTGTACCTTCATTATGAGTAAGTGTTGCTCTTCTGTTTTCCTGACCAAGTTTTGTGGTAACTGTTGTTTTTTAAATTATTGTTCTACCTTTTCAGAGGTCTCAGTTTCGTCGCAGTTTCACCGTTCGCAGTNGGTAACTGTTGTTTTTTAAATTATTGTTCTACCTTTTCAGAGGTCTCAGTTTCGTCGCAGTTTCACCGTTCGCAGTTTCACCGTTCGCAGTATCACCGTTCGCAGTATCCCGTTAGCTGAATCAGAGTTCTGCAGTTAGTTGAGTNTCGCAGTTTCACCGTTCGCAGTATCACCGTTCGCAGTATCCCGTTAGCTGAATCAGAGTTCTGCAGTTAGTTGAGTAGTAGTTCCCTGTGCCTATGTACCTAGCCGTAGTATGGGAAGACTGAATTTTCCCAGTCCAACCATGTAGCTGTGGTTGGGTACTCGTGTCTCCCGTCATGTACATTGAGGAATGGACATGGCGCTCTCTGTTTTCTGGTCCCCGCTGGACATCATCGCATCATATTCATTTTGATTAAACCCACAGTTTGTAAACATTCAACTTAAAAAAAAACATTGAAATTTTAAAGACGAAAAGTTTAGTTTCATCATTAAAACAAAGTATATTACTGCACTATTTAATATTTTGTGTTTACTATAATATTAATTTCCTGGCATTTAAATCGGTATTTTCGAACAATAAATATATATTGTAAAGACCCCACTGTTATCATAAAAGTTTCCATCATGTTTTTAATTTTTTTATGATTTCAAAATATACAATTATTACCATTTTTATTAAAATTATATCAGAATTTAATTTTCTTACTGCTCATAGAATTATTTATTTTACTCCCCTCTGTATTGTACATAACTTATATNTATATCAGAATTTAATTTTCTTACTGCTCATAGAATTATTTATTTTACTCCCCTCTGTATTGTACATAACTTATATTTTAATGGTTTTCATTGTTCATTAATAACTGTTAGCCTTTTCTGTCCAGCATGCATATACGTATGAATACTTTATTTCTTTTGGTAGCAGTTTTTAAATAAAGAAGGCCACATTCTGTAGAAGTTTGGAATAAATGTGGATGCTCTTCACAGGGGGAGTATTCAGATGTTTGTCTGCTATAGCTCTTCTTATAATGTTTTGGTGAATTTCAAGGAGCTATGTATGCACATAGATCCTAGACTGTTCTCAGTATGTAAGTGCTCCTGTCTTTGCTATTCAATCTTTGTTATAAATGAAAGGTGTCCAACTATAACACTAAGNTATATCAGAATTTAATTTTCTTACTGCTCATAGAATTATTTATTTTACTCCCCTCTGTATTGTACATAACTTATAATTTAATGGTTTTCATTGTTCATTAATAAATGTTAGCCTTTTCTGTCCAGCATGCATATACGTATGAATACTTTATTTCTTTTGGTAGCAGTTTTTAAATAAAGAAGGCCACATTCTGTAGAAGTTTGGAATAAATGTGGATGCTCTTCCCAGGGGGAGTATTCAGATGTTTGTCTGCTATAGCTCTTCTTATAATGTTTTGGTGAATTTCAAGGAGCTATGTATGCACATAGATCCTAGACTGGTCTCAGTATGTAAGTGCTCCTGTCTTTGCTATTCAATCTTTGTTATAAATGAAAGGTGTCCAACTATAACACTTAGCCGACTACAATATGTATTTATTTTGAATAAGCAATTAGAGGGGGCATGGCACAGTGTGTCATAATATATTGTTTGACTGACAATTGCAGCCTACATCATTCATAGAATACATTGATGCAAACCATCTTCAAGGCTGGGTCATGTCTTTACCACTGACTGGAAATTTGAATGGATAGACCCTGATATTGACAAAATGTCTGTGCCTACGAATGGACGCAAAGGATATATTTTTGAGATTCATGTGGAGTATCCTACACAGCTCCAAGAAACACACAAGGATTTGCCATTTTTACCTATCACCCATTGTCCTCCAGGATTTAAGCAATCAAAATGAATGGCAACTTTTGAAAAGAAGTCGAACTAAATATTCCACTTACACAACCTGAGACAAGCTGTCGATCATGGTCTGAAGGTTACCAAAGATCAAAGTATCTAAAGTTCGACAAGGCACAATTGTTAAAACCATGTATTCATGTAATTACCTAAAAGAAACAGTCTACTGTCAATGGTTTCGAACAATATTTCTACAAGCTTGCCAGTAATGCAACATTTCGCAAACTTATGGAAAATAAGCGAAATAGGAAGAGAATGGAGCTTGTTTGTCATGTAAAATGCATCAAGAAACTCGCAGCCAAGCCAACTTTTAAAGAAGGAGCAATAAATGTAGAAAATCTTGTCTTAGTATGATTGGAAGATAAAGCAATTACTTTTAAAAAACCAACATATCTAGGCTTTGCATTACTGGACTTATAAAAATATTTAATGTATAGTTATCACTATGATGTAATGAAGCCTATGTATGAGAACAACNTGCATTACTGGACTTATAAAAATATTTAATTTATAGTTATCACTATGATGTAATGAAGCCTATGTATGAGAACAATAAAGAATATTCTTATTGTATACAGACACTGACAACATCATTTACCATATTAATATCACTTATTTGTCCATCATCTTGCATCTGACAAAGAATGTTTTTCATGAATTTGATACCAGTGCCTATCCACCAACTCATCATTGTTACTTACCTGTTAGCAAAAAGGTGGTGGGAAATTTAAGTATGAGTGTTGTGGGGCTATCATTACTGAGTTTGTAGGATTGCATGCTAAATTACGCTTATTAATGCAAGAATTATAAGGTTACTAAATGGGCTAAGGGCATTCAGAAATGTGTAGAAAAGAGAAAATAACATTTCAGAATTATTTTAATGCACTGAACACACTGAACAGACAGTATTTTATGAGAGTAAATGATCGTAGCATATAATCATACCTTACTCCGAATGTGCTAATAAGTTATCAATTAATTGGTTGTATGTAGGCATCGGATTTGTGGTGGTTAGATTCATACTCTTCCCTGTTGAATATTTTCTCGTTAATTTCTTATGCAATAAACGTCTTTGTTTAAATGTTCTAAATTGAAAATTCAGGTACCAGATATGTATTAAAATAGCTCTTCAAATAATCCGATTGCTNTGCATTACTGGACTTATAAAAATATTTAATGTATAGTTATCACTATGATGTAATGAAGCCTATGTATGAGAACAACAAAGAATATTCTTATTGTATACAGACACTGACAACTTCATTTACCATATTAATATCACTTATTTGTCCATCATCTTGCATCTGACAAAGAATGTTTTTCATGAATTTGATACNTCATTTACCATATTAATATCACTTATTTGTCCATCATCTTGCATCTGACAAAGAATGTTTTTCATGAATTTGATACCAGTGCCTATCCACCAACTCATCATTGTTACTTACCTGTTAGCAAAAAGGTGGTGGGAAATTTAAGTATGAGTGTTGTGGGGCTATCATTACTGAGTTTGTAGGATTGCATGCTAAATTACGCTTATTAATGCAAGAATTATAAGGTTACTAAATGGGCTAAGGGCATTCAGAAATGTGTAGAAAAGAGAAAATAACATTTCAGAATTATTTTAATGCACTGAACACACTGAACAGACAGTATTTTATGAGAGTAAATGATCGTAGCATATAANATTTCAGAATTATTTTAATGCACTGAACACACTGAACAGACAGTATTTTATGAGAGTAAATGATCGTAGCATATAATCATACCTTACTCCGAATGTGCTAATAAGTTATCAATTAATTGGTTGTATGTAGGCATCGGATTTGTGGTGGTTAGATTCATACTCTTCCCTGTTGAATATTTTCTCGTTAATTTCTTATGCAATAAACGTATTTGTTTAAATGTTCTAAATTGAAAATTCAGGTACCAGATATGTATTAAAATAGCTCTTCAAATAATCCGATTGCTNTTTGTTTAAATGTTCTAAATTGAAAATTCAGGTACCAGATATGTATTAAAATAGCTCTTCAAATAATCCGATTGCTTTCTCTTAGCACTGTTGCTATGTTCACACAAAGGTTCACTAAACGGTAAACCAAGAATTAACGTAATAGTATTCAATGTTTATTCTAAAGGATATTATATTTTAAATTTTTAAAAGAGTATATAAAAATTTATAAATCATGTAGACAGTTCAGATGACGATGGTATTCTGCACAAATAGTGTTATCAATGGCTCTACAGAAATGTATGTTAGCCCATGAATTTAAATGTTAGAAACACACGATATAGCTTGCAATTTTCCTAATAAACTCAATTCTTGATTTTTCATTTCCTAGTAAAATGGGATCTGAAGTACCGGTGGGTTTTCTTGAAGGTTGGAAAGGTCAGTGAAAAAGTGTTGTACACTGAGTCCAAGTTTTCGAAAGCGTGCACGGTGGGGTTACATGTTGAACAAGTATGGGGCACATTACTCGATGCGGGTTGCGGAGTATTGGTCCACACATCCATCGCCTGGGACTGTGAATATTCATGCCTTCTCTAAGACCGAGGAGACGTGGTCTTCAACCAAGATGGCCGGCCAAGCCACGCACCCTTCCAGCCACAACTCCCGAGACTGTTGGTTTATTCATGCAGACGGGAGGCGAAAAGTTGTCTCTGAGGAAAGTGAAGAAAAGGCCGCGACCTCCTGTCGGTTCTCCATGCCTGATTATTCATAAGATGGTTTGACCTGTTTCACCAATTCAGGGTCTTTTTCTTCAGTTTTGGTGCGTTCCCTTCGCTCCTAAAATACGTAAAAAAAATAAAAAAAACATTGAACATGTTGGACTTATAGACCACAGAAATTCCAAATGAACTAACTTCCTTTGGTCTGCGGTTACCAGACAGCTTAGCCTCTNGTTGGACTTATAGACCACAGAAATTCCAAATGAACTAACTTCCTTTGGTCTGCGGTTACCAGACAGCTTAGCCTCGGTTTGCGTGCCGTGTTTATGTTAAGACTACTAGTACGGGAGAGTTTGGCAAGTTTAGCAACGCCCCTGACGTAAGTAGCAAAACAACGCCTATATTAGGACACTGCTACATATTGGATCATGTTTTTTATATAATACTCCATTACCAAATATTTATATATTAAAATTTCGTGCATGATTGAAGGCCACTTTTTATACGTCTCCAGAAAATAATTACGTTAAATTTATAGGTTGCATCAATCGAAATGAACGTGAAAGTCAATTGAAAGGTTTCCTGTAAATATTTCAGAAGTAATTCTAAAAAATAATAAACCTGAATATTACAAGGTTTTTTGTACTTATTCTACGCACAGTATTATCATGTTGATTATAGTAACTAGAAATTTCTTTTAAGCAGTAATTAAAGTATGTACAAATCATTATTTTCAAAGATGCGTAAGAGCAGCGTAGATTATTCCACATCACTGCTGCTTGCCTTCTCATTTTTTATTAAAGACATTTTGTTTATAAACGGAGAGTTCCTTTAATCATCATCAACTCAATAGCAAAAACCTCTCAACTACTAACATTAATATGAACATTATATTTAAATACTCATTTTGTGTATTTTCATAATCGCACTATGAAATTTTTGATAGAGTTTTGAGCTCTTCACTCCGAATCCGGCTGATCAAATAATGACAATTATAAATTAACCTGATTTAAGATTTCCCGAAATATGACATATTATTTTGTGAATATACAGATGCCTACATATTGTGGACAAGTAGTCCTTTTTCAAGAACATTATCTGTATCCTACGTTTGGGCCCATCGGGACTAGCTCCCACACACATATCTGGTAACTACAAATATACCGCTTTATTTGTCACAGCACAAAAATTAGGCCATCAATGTGTTCAATATTTCGGCCGCATCCTGTAGCCTTGTACATACTGATACCTGCCAAATGCTGAAGTTTGGAAGTAGGTATTGAATCTGCTCTGCGGCGTGAGGTGCCAGCATTTGATGCTAGCCCTCAGTGACAGGGCGTAGGAATACGTCGACACTGTTGTCTCTAGGTCCAATTTACTAATAAATTACACTTTATTTGTGAGTTCACATAATCGAGTTTTATTGTTGCTTGAACAGGTTAACTGGTACATGAACTCACGAGACAAACTCCCTCCCTTTTCTGTACGTAGATTACGTGATACTTGGCGCGGCGATTTTGCGTCATGGGGGGGGGGAAGATTCTTCACACTTGGTGTAGAACTACTTATCTGACACTGCGGCGCTGTCTTCCCTCGGCTGGCGACCTGGAACTGCTCTCGCACTTGGTGGGCGTCTCGGCGCCTGGCCTCGAAGTTCCTCCTTCCCGGGTCCACGCAGTACTCTGCGCCTGACGACAGCCGGCTGCCGTTGACGTCTGCTCGCGGATTCGCTCCGCCCTCCTCCGTTTCCGTCGGCCGACTGCCCCGCTTGGTCCTCCTCCTCGTGGTTATGTAGGCTCGATCACCATATT
>NQII01004422.1:0-125011 GCA_002778355.1 Clitarchus hookeri
AACGTCTGAGAGGGCGAGTTCTGCTAGCCGAGTGGACTAGAAAATGGCTTCCAACGGCCAGAGAACTGTTGACCAGATCATGCGTGTGTACGGGACCGTGAATGCTGGCCTATTGGACAAGTGCAAAGCGAATTAGAAGGGTAACTGCTTAAAAACATTTGGTTAGCTCAAATGTACTGATGATGTCTTCTCGGAGGAAGGGGTGATGGTGGTAGTTTAAGGAGTGATGGAAGATGATAGTGTCTCGTGTCTAAATATAAATAGGGGCAGTGATATTTCGCGAAAATATTTCGAGACAAGGTACAGTCAAAAGCACTGTAGGGTCGTCCAGCTTCTTNTTCGGTGGTGACTCGCACTTACTAATTTACTCTGACGTGTTAAAATTTATCGGTTTATAGCACTACTTCGGTATTCGATTAAAATATCTTATATGCTTTTAGTAAACCAAATAATTATTGTGACTATATTAAATGTAGGGTCCCTGCGTATGTTCACTTTCACAGAAATATTTAGAATCATATGTGTCTTCTGGAATTTTATAAACTTAAATATCAACGTATTGAAAAAACTATAGTTTTCCAAATTTCCTACTATCCTTATTATTTATAGAAGATCTTCAGTAAAGGTAACAAAGCTTTTGAATAGCTCAACTTAATCGTCCCATAATGATGTGGCTACATTTGGCTATAGATAGGGATGCCCGAACTTCGCGAAAAGATTTACGCTCATGCTAGATTTCAATATTTTACGGGCATACCAACGGTTGTCTTTTGCTTATTGGCGGCGTGAATTTGTGGGAATATCTTCTACTTAACTGGCCAATCAGGATTAGGTAACTTCAATACTGCGCGTCTTTGACTCGCGGGCAGACACCTAAAGACGCGTAACACGGAAACCATCCAATCACGAAAGTGGATCTGATCTAAAGTGTTATGAAATACAAATTATCGTGAAATATTTTCGCGAAATTTGGGTGTCCCCTATTATAGACGTTAATCAAACATGATCATATACAAATACGTGTAAAATGTTATATACTATATGTCCAAGGCTTGAAAGATTAAAACACAGAGCACTTAACAATACAGAGGGGAAACAGCCGCTTATACCACGAACTCGAGCCGCTCGCACCAGTAAAATGGCGTAATTGGCCGGATAAACGCTGAAATACCGTTCGATAATCTGCGTCTGGTAACCTACTCGCCAGCCGGCAGCCCAGCCAATGAAGAAGCAGCATCTAGTAGCCAATTGGACGCAGTGCCCGTTCCCAGAGTTTCACGCAGCCAGTCAGAGAACGGGAGCGCCCTCATCAAAAGAACCACCACGACATTACGTCACTTGCCTACTCTGTGATTACACGAAAGTCTACTTACGCCACAGTTAAGGCTTTGCAAGTATAGTCCATTCACGGTGACTACCAACTTTTCTGAAGCCTTGCTGAAGTTTTACTTCCAGTAGGTATATTCCTCCGCCTCATGCAAACGAAGCTTAACTAAGTACAGAAAAACACACCCAAGGGACAGCGTAACGCAATCCTTCGTGCGCACTCAGTGTAATAGTATTTCGCGTATGAACTATTTATTACTGGGCATTACCAACACCGCCTATATCTTCACTGTTTTAATTCATATAAATTTTAAACCAAGTATTCCATTTTATATGTAAAATATAAATAAAATTTTAATTTAACCGAAAATACGAAAGTTTTATGTCAACTAAAGTTTAAAACGCTTATGACACATGGCGTATTTAGGAAATGAAATTTCACGTCATACGTGGGGTAATTTCAAAGGTTTAACTCAAAAAGTGGGGAGAAACCTTGAACAAGCTATAGAGTGTTCACATATATTATTAAGTTGCGCTAATGTTTAAATGCTTCACTCACGCAGTAATGAACATTTACCACTCGCTCGGCAAGTTAGTTAGAATAAATTTATTATAAAAGCTGGGCCTGAATTAAACGGCTCGAAGCTAAAGAGGAGGGAGGCGGCGGAGGAATAATTTATTCAGCGAGGGAGGCCAATTACGGCGGCTGTAATAAATCTGCTTGGCGGAAGAGCGGTGGCTGCGGCAGCAGGTGGTGTGTGAGGTCGGGCGGGGGGAGGGGGTCTGGTTTTGCACCACGCACACCCTCCGCTATGGTCACCACTCGTACTTCAATCTGCATTGCAGATCGCCGAGTCGGTAACATCGTCAGTAGCCCGACACCCGTGACGCGACTTGAAAAAAACTGCTATCCTCGTTGCCATTTCTCTACGCCCCTTTCCCCTCCCCCTCACCCTCTTTGTTCACCCTCCCTCTGAATTATCTATTTCTGCCGTTCCCAACTGGAACTCCATGGATAGGGGGTTGAAGAAGTGATAGATTGACCAGGGTAATAAAAAAATGAATGGGGAGGGGATTTGAGCAGATCGACACGTGTCTGAACCCCAAGCTGGCCGCGCAATGTATCCAGTATACCCTAATATTTCCCATGGCCTTTCACCACTAAGAACGACTTCAATGTTGTACGTTTCCTTTATTAATGTGGCGATTGTGGATTATATTAAACGCCTTAGATATATCTGAGACAATGGTAAATACGGAAACGTCTGAGAGGGCGAGTTCTGCTAGCCGAGTGGACTAGAAAATGGCTTCCAACGGCCAGAGAACTGTTGACCAGATCATGCGTGTGTACGGGACCGTGAATGCTGGCCTATTGGACAAGTGCAAAGCGAATTAGAAGGGTAACTGCTTAAAAACATTTGGTTAGCTCAAATGTACTGATGATGTCTTCTCGGAGGAAGGGGTGATGGTGGTAGTTTAAGGAGTGATGGAAGATGATAGTGTCTCGTGTCTAAATATAAATAGGGGCAGTGATATTTCGCGAAAATATTTCGAGACAAGGTACAGTCAAAAGCACTGTAGGGTCGTCCAGCTTCTTTGATTGGCTAACAAATGTTCTGGCCCGTGTTAACCGTTTGCGCACGAATCACGAAGGTTGAGTGTCGGAGTTACTTAGTCCTGAGTGGCTTGGTAAAAGATGGACACGGCACCAGCAGCCAATGGATGTATAACAACAGCTGAGGTGTGTATATAGTATTGAAGTCTACTGTGTGCTCCGATTTTTACGCGAAAAGTCACTGGCACTAAATATAAGGAAGGAAAACTTGCGAACTAATTTAGCTCAATGTGTACCTATCCATATACGAGCCGATATGCAACTGTCAAATAATTTGATTAGTACAGCATTAAATATCTCTGGTTTTCTTTTAACAGGAGAATCAGTTTTTGTGTTTCAAATTCTCCTGTCGTACCCAATTTAGAGTAAGAATTATAAGGTACTCTAAATTATCTTAGTTCTTGAAAATTCGCTTATATACACTTCTTAGCAGGACCGCGAAGGCGGACTTTAAAGTTACATATTTACTGCATCTGCAAGGTGATTTGTAAAGGTGTTAAAAATAATAGTTTGTAAGTCAGGGAAGATTTGCCAGGATTTCCCTAATAACCAATTCAGCATTTCAAAGAGTACAAACGCTAGTGATAACTTCTTCTAGCCATGATACATGATGTGCAGGTATAAGCATTAAGAGGAATTTCCCGGAATCCCACGGGTTGGTAAGAGATCTTAGGAGCCACATTTTATATTAAAGGATATGGTAGACACGATAAGTGTAATAAAAGCTAAGTAAACCGTCTGAAAAAAATACCCTTACATTCATAAAAATTTTGGAGGTTAGTAAACTATAAGATACAGAGATTACTCTCCGATCCTATTTCAACAATTTCTGCCATCACATTATGGGCCTTTATTACGTCCTTTGGATAAATGTGTGTAGTAGCTATTCCATAGATAAGCTATCTGGTGACAACCTGTAGTATGAACCTAGCTTTATTTGAGCTACTCTTTAAATAAGTATTAGAAAGTTCCTGTTCCTTATTGTGTATGTTGACAATAGGATTTATAATTTTTTTCGTATTTGGTATTATAGCTTCATGTTAAATTGTCGGTATGGAGCACGAGATGTGTTTGGGGTTAAGTTTTTAGTTTANGTATTTGGTATTATAGCTTCATGTTAAATTGTCGGTATGGAGCACGAGATGTGTTTGGGGTTAAGTTTTTAGTTTATTTGAGCTTAAAAGGCGTCTGTAAACAAAGTGCATAGAAACAAATGAAAGGTTATAATTCAGCACTATTGGCGCTATCATATTGTAACATATGTTTTTTTAAAGTGGTAAATAAAGAAGCAAATGTTTCTGGGGTATATATTTTTACTACCACATTTCTATTGCTAGTGTCACAATGCTTTTGGTATAAATGCCGGTTGATTATACTAAAATGTTGTGTATAGATGTATATTTGATATGTTACGTGACACAAACAGACAAAAGTATGTAGTTTCCGGATCTCAGGATTAAATATATTATATTTACACACGAACTACGCAAAATATGTACCTGTTCTTCAAAACATTTTTTTTTACATCGTTATGCCCATCGAAGGAGTAATATTGAATTTATTTAGCAGATATTTGTGCTCTCTTCTTCTCCCAAAATCTCTTCATCTTCTCGCTGTGGTTTTCCCTTGCGTTCTTCTGTCCAGGTTTTGTTGGTTCGGATTTTAGGTTTATCCACAAATTGATGTTTGTCGATCAATGGTATTAACGTAGTTAAATCCTGTATATTGCGTTCTGTGATATTGATTTCTTTAAGATCCCTTTCAATTAGCCAATTGTTCATGACTTTGTATGACAGGGCAAGACTTAGAATTCTTTTAGTCAGTCAATAATTGTTCATTTTGAGAATGGGTCCATATAATTTCAGTCGTCTCATGAAAATAGCTCCTTCAAACCGGATTTTTCAACTACATGTGTGCCAACAAGTGTTTCTCTCTCTTACCCTCGCCAGAATTTACTGAAAAATCTCCTGTCACTTCATTTTAATATAATGATTATAACTTATTTATTATATATATTTCTTCTGGTTATATTTACTGTTTATATGTTTACGACGACATAACTAGAAAAAGAAAAACATTTTTTCCAACTTCGGCATTTAAATATGTCTAAACATTAATATAGCACATGAGTAATACATTTTAAACATAAGTTTAATAGAAAACGGCATTTACTGTTTTGATAAAATCACTAGTCACTGAAAACATTAACTTTAACAGAAAAACGGTACATTTGGGTACGTCTAAAACGAGTTTAGAAACTAAAATATTTCCAGCGTAATATGGCATCCGTGCCAACTACATTACGACAGTAGAATTTATAAATATGCCATATAAATATAGCCTTTTATTTTATTTATATACTCTTAAGAAGTAAGTAATGAAGCCGTTTTTACCTTAACCTTTAAGCTTCAAATCTTAATTTGTAGTTCAGTTATGGTTCTATGTAATGAACATTGATAATTATTCCCTGGCGGAAAACTATAACGTAATATTGATCTAGGTGCCTGTCTGATTAGTGCCAATTTTGGGTTCTCGAGGCGCGTGAGGAAAAGAGCTATAAGGCGACACTGCCATGAACGTAAAATTCTCCGCTACATCTATACCTTTGCAAGGCAGTGGAATGAGGAGCAGAATTCCCGCCATGCAGCGATCAATGATAGGTTGCAATGATGTTAGTCAAAGTACGGAAGAACGTTCACTGAAGTCACAAATAATTATTTCATACGTTATGTTTTCAGATAGTCAGAAAATGCACTGTCCTGTTGTTTCAAAACGCTTTCAGAAAAGCTTGCGAACGAAGAATACGCCAGAGAGCGGAATCCCGAAATCGTATGGAGTGCGTGTCATCTACGCATAACATACGTCGAATATAAGTAGTATGATTAAAAGTCTTTAAAACACGCGAAAACATATTTGACATACCAGAAATCTGAGTAGCTTGATTAATTTCGTTTCCAATGACCACTTTACTCATCGGCTTATAAGACAACAAGGAGAGATTTCACGTCTTACGCATTATATTTGAAGCGAGAATTCTTTGGAGAGGCTGGTTCCAGAAAAGTTTTCAATTTATTTACTTGGCAATTTGGTCTTAGTGAGGTAGAAAAGCAAACGAGTTCGTGTCCTTATGTGGAACGAACTTCTATACGTGTTCAGTTGTAATATAAAGTAGTGACTGTATAAAAATTTACTTCTGATTGTGCTGAGAGCATAGGTACAATACAAGTTTATGTGCATCATAGAAAAGAGTCTGTTGTTAAGTTCTGTTTATTGTCCGAAACGGTAAGAGACGTGGAAGAACTATTTTATTAGGAAAGTGCGTTGTATTTATTATATTTATACTTACCAAAACTGGATATTGTAGTTAATTCAGTGGTACCTAAATATTATGTTCCACAACTTTACCAACGTAGATTATTATACGAGTACTTTGGAGAAAATGCCTAAAATAGGAGACTAATGAATTGTTGAACCTCGTTAAACATTGTTTCATGATTTGAAGTGAACGCATAAAAACAAAAAAACGTAAACCGTTAAGTAAGTTAGAAGACGTTGTGGATACAGATATTTTGTAAGTGAACAGCCATGCCAAAGTTGGGCCAAGTAAATAAGTACACAAAAACTATATAACATACTGATTTTTTTTATGTAGACGCAAACATTTCCTGATAGACTTCGCCACTGTCCGGGAGCGGGCTTTGTGTCTGATTGACCACCACATACTGCGAAAGGTTCCCCATTGGCTCACTCTAAGCCTGAATCAGTGATATAAATCAGTGAAACAACATTCACTAAAAGTCAGTTGATAAGCTACTGCCGACTGACGAGTAAAGCAAATTAACTGGGGACAAGTGACTTATAGCAGTGGATTGCTTGAAATTCAGAGGGAATCACAAATAAATCAGTGAAATTCAGGCACCATTTCAATCAGTTATCTGGCACTGATTATCAGTCGCTCAATTTTCACTGTTTCCACTGATTTGGCTCAATTCTCACTNGGCTGTATATTTTTACGTACTCTATGGCTGAGCCTTCATCGGTGCGGCCTCCTCTTCACATGAGTGTGAAGTGAGCAATCCCTCCTCCGTCTACCCGAGGCTTCCACGCAGGTAGTTTTGCCAACCGTAGCCAAATTCTGCTACTTGTATCCTAATTTCAGTTCATACAGCTTGTAGTGTAGCGAATTTCAAAACGTAGCCAATTTGAGATTCGATTTAATGACAGTTTTTTCGTAACTTGTGTACTTGTTTACTACATTTATTACCACTGTATTTATTCCTTAGGGAGGAGGTTCTAATAGTATGGGAACACAGTGTGTCCGTAATATTTTGAACAAGACTTGAATCATGCAAACTCTTAAGGTTTGGAGCGTAGTTTTGTTCCGAACCCATGTCGCCGACTGGCTGGTCTGTAGGATGGCCACACTACACGCAGCCAATCAGCATACGGGGAACGTCTGACAGAAAATACTGTCCGCTCTTTTTCGCTCCTGGGGCCGTGGTGGCACCAGCTTCCTACAAAGGCAAACGGGGTTCGTCTCCCAGCGAGATCGCTCCAGGATTTTCGCACTGAGAATCCCGCCGGACGACGCCACTGGTCGGTGGGTTTTCTCAGGGATCTTTCGTTTCCCCCGCCCTTGCATTCCGGCGCTGCTCCGTGCTCACTTCGCTTCGCTCTCCGCCAAGACATCTCCACGGCCGCTCTTTCCGAGGCTCGGGACGGAAGCGACAGGCGATGCATCTAGACGAGCCGTTTCTTTCTCGGTTTTTCACATGCGGGGACTGTCGCGGCGAGTTCCGGACCGCCCAGCCACGTGGCGGTGTCGAGGCATCGCTTCTCAATGCAGGCGGTGATGAAGTCAAGGCCTGTGACTTCCTCTCGGCCGGCGACACACACCTCGCAGACGCAGACGGCATATTGAAACGGAGAGCGCCGATAAAGCTATACTCCTGTCGGTTGCTGCCCCAGATACGCAGAAGTATTCAGTTGGCAAAACTTTGAGATGCAGAACCCTTAAAAATACAGAGTTGAAACGTCCGTTTACACCGCGAACTCCAGAAACACACGCTAGAAAAATGTTTGAACGCCGTTTCTCCAATCACCGCCTGGTCACCTACTCGCCAACCGGCAGCCTGGCCAATAAGGAACTTCCCTCAGCATGCGGTAGCCAATTAGAAAAAAATAGCTCGTTCCCAGAGGGTAGCGTAGCAAATCAGAGAATGTGTACCTCAACATCGAAAGAACTGCCACGCCATTTCGTCTCTATGTAATTATCTATTCAGTAGTTCAGACAAGACGGTCTACGCGATGGGCGCTAGTCCATGTATATATTGAACGTAGCTGTGGTGCGTGGCTGCATACACTTTGGGGGACAATCAGCTCTCTAGCTTATCGACTGCAGTAGTATATTAAATTCAGCACATTTTCAAATGAACCTGTCAAAACAGTAATAATAGCCCGTAACCTCATGCTGTATAACGTAACCTCTTACTGAAGCACTCGTAGTAATTTTGGCTGTAGGTGAAGAAACTTAATGTAATTATTGTAATGCCCTTACGTCTCATTCAAAGTTTCATAATTAGTTAGTGACAACATAAATCTGTATATCTTTGTTTAATGTACATCACAGTTTTGGTAAGTGTTGCGTATGTAAGTTTGTAACAATTTCACTTTGTTGTTAGGTAAACGCCCAAGTCCACCGCTTCTTGTGGCGGAAAGAAACAAAGAAAGCTAAAAGAAATAAGTAAGCAGGTATTTCGAAAGTCCTGAGTAAACTACGAGCCAGTAATTAAAAAATTGTTTGCGTAGCTCTGTATGTAAACGTTCGACAGCCGTATTTTTATGTTTTCGGTACACTAAATCAGAATTCAACCAGTAAAGAATATGCAGCAAGTCTACCTGAAAGTGATTGCCTGTTTCCACTGAAATACCGTAAAGATAAGCGATTTTGTGGCACAGCCAGTTTCGTGACATTTTGTAGGAAGTATGCCTGCTGTAACTTTGTGGCGCCACTTGGGTCTGGTGGATCTTAGGCCTCGTCCAGTAATGCCGAGCCGAGTGAGATGGAGCAGTAATAATACACTCAACTTACATTCGCGAGGTCACGAGTTCGATTCCTGGTCAGGCCGTTCTCATTTTGGCTTGCCAGGTTTTCCCGAGATCATTCCAAGCGAATGCTTGGGTTGTTCCTTACTACAGGCCAATTGCGGCTTCCTTTGCCGATCCTGATCGCCTCAACGAATGGTTTTGTCTTTAATGTCCTCGTTGCGAACGAGGCGTTAAATCTCAACCATTTACACATTAGGTCTAATAGTGCAGTCACAGTTTAGTGGTTCACAATAAGCGAACGCCACTAAACGGCAGTTTTGCTATCAGGAGGTACGGCAGTTTTGCTGTCAGGAGGTACGGCGTATTCCAGTTTTATTACGTATTCGCTTATCTTGCATTGAAGAAGTTATAACGAAACGTATATTCATGTTGTACAAATTTGTTATACAGTTACGTGCATACTAAAAACCATTCATTTAATTGCAGTCTGATAAGGGAAATAAAACAGTTGCCCTTCACTTAAAAACCGTTGGAGAAGAACATATATATAAAATGAAATTATAATAAGATAATTGTAAAACGTGCGTTATCAGTTTATTAAAAAAATAGACGAACTCATAAGCTGCTGTGTTGTTTCAGTTGCTGTATGCGAGTCGCTATGGCTTCCACGTAGGAATGACACTACTCGACGTAACTCACAAAGCGTATACGAATTACCAACGCATGGTCACAAAACATAACAGCGATTTAGGAGCCGAAAAGCATAGTGCAAGAACTCATCTATCAACGAAGAGGTTGTTGAAGTTGTGAAATAAGTATTGCTATGGAGTGCCTCCAAATCTATACATAGTGATACACGTGGATCTGGAATTCCCACGGTCGAGCTCAAGTCTTGCTCTAACGGCTTTACATGTACGCAAAAAGAAAAAATGCCAACCGTACAAGCCTTTGAGGTGGATGGCTTTCGTCGGCAAACTGCAATCACGATGGTCATATGAAACTGCACCGTGCGTGTTTCTCAGACGAGGCAACATCCGCGGCTCTAGTAAACTTAACAGTGAGCGTATTGGGTACCGGAAAATCAGTACTTAACTGAATAGGAGAAGTATAAGCATAAAAGGATTATTTGGTACAACCTCGTGCATAGCAGTCATTTAACGTTATTTTTCAAAAGTCCACAGTTAGTTAGGACATAATGGAGCTATTGGCAGTATCTCAGCTTGAATAGTTTGAATCATTGGGTGTTATTTCAAGAAGCTTGCGCACCACCACACTAGGAATCAATAGTTTGAGATTTTCTCAAGTAAATTAGTCCTTATGGATGTACAGGATGGGGTGGTCCAGCATCATGTCTACGGCAATCAATATATCTCCATTTTTTTTGTAGAGTTACTTAAAAGGCGAAGTCTACAACTAGTGAACCAGATGTCGGGACTTGAACAAATATGATAACAAAGCTATTGCTTCCTTCAACAAAAAAAACGCGGAAGAAACTTGGTGAGAAATTGAGTACCGCTTATAGATGATTTCCGTAGTATCAACGGCGCACATGCTGAAAGAAACTTCGACTATTCCCTTACATACAATCTAAGTATCCTCATCTTAACTTTTCCAGATTTTGTTTAACAGAGTGTTGTGGCTGCTCCGTAAAAACCACACAAAAAAATTTTCACTAAGTTTATTGTTTCCAGAAAACTTATGCTCATTTCTCTTGTGAAGCACAGCGAAAAAATACATTTATTATGTGCGATATTAAGACGGTAATATCGATTTTCATCCTTTATTTGATAACAAAATACGCTCGTATTAACGCTTTAAGAACCAGATTAATTGATGGTTTCAGGTATTGCAAATAAGAAATGTCTTATACATGCTCTACTGAAGCTTGACGCAGTTATTGTTTTGTCATCGCAACCAATGAGCTGTAGGCTTTGTGTCCGGTGAACCAGTCATTACCTACATGTTTAGATAATTAAATGAAACCTAATTAACACTATTTACAAACGAAGACAAGTAAATAAAGGCTACATGCGCTTCGTAGAACAATAATGTAAACAACAAGTCAGGGCATTTGCTATGAGAGTATTGTGCGTGATACACAAATGATTTGCTTGTGTACCTACTGTGTTATATACCCGAAAACGATTGCGATATACCGAATTTGCGATTAATTAAAACGCCACTTGCTAGTAGTTTAGTTTTAAAACTCATCTAAACATAATATATACTATTTGGCTTTCATATGTGCTTACATTTCACTGTTGTGGAAATTACTGTTTACCTACTACGAGAGCGAAGTAATAGATATTAACTACAATGGTCGTCCATGTGATTATTTTAAATTTACATAACTTTTATTCATTCACAATTATATCGTTACTCTGTATTTGCAACGCATGTTCGGGCTTCTGTTCACCCAGATATATATTGCTGAAATTTCCACAACGTATCGCACTGCACGTTTGTATTCGTTTCGATTTAAATTTCGTGGTGAAACTGTGCAACTCTTCGTACATTTCTGAGCGGCTCAGCCGTGCGTATCGCTGCACACGTCGTCGCATGGCTTCGTTCACGTCGCTGTGTCACGTGGCCTGCCGGAGGCCGTCGTTACGTGCGTCGAAACAGCAAGGCACGCACATTGCCAAGTTAATTAAAACTCGAAGCATACTGCTTTAAGGGAGTTCAATAGGTTAAAATTATTTTCTACGTTTCTGGCATATGACATGCTTTTTCGTTGTGATATGAAATAATAGCCTGAAAAAATTATAACAATGTAAGCAAGTGGTTTCTTAAACTAGAGTGATACTAGTTAAATGAATTTAAATTTATACTTATTTTCGTAGGAATATTAAAGTGGTGCAATAACAGTATGGAATAGTACAGCTCAAAATAATGTTCGCGTTATTAAAATGTCATAAAAAAATCTCTTGGAAATTTTTAAATGATTCACCTGTGTTACAATTTTAACTTTTGAAATAAAATTTAAAGTCAATACATATGAAAATTGAGCCGTTGCCATAAGCAAACCAAGAGTCAGATTTAAAATAAATTAGTGCATGTCATTCCTGTGACTCCAATTAACACATTAAATTAAATCAAACTCTGTTTTCAAAAGAGTTTTTGAAATTCGTATGAATCAAGTTATTAAATTAAAGATTTTGCATGAAAACTTTAAAACACGATAAACCTATTTTTCGAGTGATTTAGTAAATGCTTTTTATCAAGTCATTATTTGTATCAAGTCACGAAACTATAAATTATCCTGAAAACTTAGAAAAATATTTTCTTTTGGACATACTTAAAATTATGTTTGATAGAGAAAGATACAGATTTCGTGTTTATTGAAAATACCATTCAATGTGCAGGCGAAATAGGCAAATTGGGAATAAAATTTTCTCAAATTGGGAATAAAAATATCGGTTCGATAGTCTATGCTTGACCACTGCAGTGGTGGAGCTGGAAAAGTTGTTGCTCCAACTTGTGGGGCCTGTATTCGATCCCCGGCACTGGCCCTTGTAGTTTTCAATGTGGTTGGTGGGTGAGATTCGTCTACATACTGCGAAAGGCAGCGGGAAGCCCTCGAGTAATGGTTATTCTCAGCCACCCCGGGAACGACGCCATTTCCTTCACCGCACTAACGCCTGAGACGAGCGTGAATCAGAAAGTAAAGAGTGGAGTGGAGACATTTCTGGTGGCTCTTAACATCGGGGCATTGAGAGCCGATGAGGTGAGAGGTGAGCATTGAGCAGCGCATGGAGAGATGCCCGAGGAAACCCACTGACCAGTGGTATCATCCGGCGCGATCCCCACGTGTGGAAGTCCTGTAGCAACCGCGCCGGGAATCAAGCCCGGTTCAGAAAGTAAAGAAAATATTGAAACAATGTGATGACAACACGGAGGCGCCGTTGCAAGACGCCACGTGCCTATGAGATGACGTGTAACTGGCTGCACTCATCGCAGTGTTGCCAACTGCAGTCGAATTTGGCTACATGTACCTTAATATTATGTCATAAAGCGTGTAGCAGAATGGGTGTAGCTGGATGTCAAAATGTAGCCCAATTGAAATTCGATATAGTGACCATTTGTTCATAACTTATATTCTTGTATATTACACTTTTTCCCCCAAATAAAAGACACATTTAATATTCCAGACTATAAACTTAAAATTTTGTTATCGATATGTTTATTTCTCAGGAATAAGTTTCTCACAGTATGGTAACAAAATCCATTCCCAATGTTTTGACCAAAAATCGAATTTCTTCTTTGAAGTAGGCATATCTAATTTAAGCTATGTGACTAGATCATTTATAAATTGGTTTAAAGTATTTAAATAGCTAATACGTTTTATTGCTATTGTATTTTCAATAGTAATGTACAAATTCGTCATATGTATATGGCGTTCAGCTTAGTTGACTTATTTGTTGCAGAATGTCTGAACGCATGTGACTGACTTTCTAGTTTTCTGGTTGGCAACACTGGCGCGGCGTTCCGCCAGTCATGCAAGTGGAAGTTAGCAACGAGGTCAGGCGTATGGACATTCCACTCAGCGACTGCACTATCGAGGAATAATGCGCCGTAGCGTTAGGTTTCTGTGGACAGAGGGAATCGAATTTGCGGAAATCCATTGTCGTATGCTAACGCCGGGGTCGTCCACGGGGCCTCGCGCCAGAAAAAAAAANTTTTGGTTGTGAGTTATATATTTTACGATACAGTTTTACACATTCAAACAGGTTTATTTACAAAATGTAAAATTTTTTATCGTTAAGGTGCTTAATTGATTGTGGAATCAAGTTTCCCTTGTTATTATACGTAAGTCTTGATTTGCTTGCGTCGTGAGAAGGGAGGATTAACTATTTTGGAAGGGCAGGGACTCGCAGAAGTTCTTGCATCTGACCTTGACTTCGCTAGGGACGGCGCTGTTCGACGCAGTATGACGCACCGCGAACCAACAACAGTTGTGCGAGTGGGTAAAACACTTTGAAATGGGAAGAACAAGTGAGACTGATGAAAGGACGCCCGTCAGCGCCGTGCACGGAAGATCATATCCAGAGGGCAGAACGACGAATCGGTCCAGTGAAGGAAAAGTTGCGTGGTCGCAGGTTCTGCTCGGGTGGTAGGGTCCAGCAAGATGTGCTCGTCGAACAACACAGTTTGAGAATCTCCGTGCAAGAGGACTACGCAGAAAAGTCAAATGCGAATTTGTTCAGCTCAAGGGTAATAAGGTTTAATGAATAAAATTGTTGGGGCCGCGGTGGTGTAATGGTCAGGTTGCTCGCCTCCTACCTAGGTGAACCAGGTTCGATACCCGGTGAACCCGTCCCCGGATTTTCGCATTTGGGAGTCATGCCGGACCATGCCGCTGGTCGGCGAGTCTTCTCGGGGAACTCCCGTTTCCCCCGCCCTTGCATTCCGGTGCTGCTCCATACTCTCCTCACTTTACCCTCGCTGGAATGACTTTGCACTTTGGTAGCACGAAGGCCTGGAAGTGTTTTTGACGCCAGTTCAGGACAAGGCGTCGCCCTTAAGTTACGAGGAGGGCTGACCCACAAAGATTAAAATCCATCCCCCGACCTCACTAAATTTATATGCTTCGGCCATTAATTTTTTTAATGGCACGAAGCAGTTCACTTTAATTGGTAGGTCTCATCGTCTCCAGATTTTGCGTGCATAATCATGCAACGCAAACACTAAGAATGAGCTTTATCTGTTGTGTTAAGGCCGTGAAAATTCGTGAAAGGTACATTACATCGAACATTTTTCCCCTAGTTCCGATCAGACTAGTTAGTTTTACAAATTGGTTTTTACGTGCAGATGCTCTCTCAATAACTGAGTTACCAGTGAATACGTAATTGGTTGTTTACATGCAATTAATTATTATTACTTATTGAACAATTTTTATCGAACTGTGTTACTAAGTAACAAACATCAGAGGCAAACATTCCCCTTAAAAATCAATATCGGCCATTTACAAGTGTGCAACTTTAATGCTCTGTAATTATCTTAAGTCTTATTTTGCAAATGTACGGCAAAAGTTCAGTTTCCTGAATTAACACATTCACGTGTGGAATAAAATACAGTAAAATTAAACAAGCAGAATAACCGGTGCGCTTAATTTTGGAAAAGGGGTAAACTCTTAAAGAAATTTTTCTCGAGTTTACCACATCATTGTATACGCGTACTTAAAAATGCACGACTTGCCAAGTGTTTTCCCAAGCATTCATGGCAACACTCCTACACTAGTTCAGAAAGTTCTCAGCTGTCAATATTAGCATTTCAATATTTTGAGCTAGGTGTGTGGTAAATTTTTCTTACCACGTATTGAATAAAAGCCTCCATTAAAATTTATGAAAGTTAAACAAACATTTTTACAGTGCATCTCCATTCTTCTGAATCCACGATGAATAGGATGACCTTACAAGCCACTCAACGATACGTGCGTGTTTTGCCGCAGTTGTGTAATAATGTGGCAGTCCGTGTACGAAGAAAAGGCATAACGTTTACGACGTGCCAAGACTAGAAGTTAACGTTACCCCTCCTTGCTGCAACCTTACCTGATGCGATATGAGCCTTGATTAGCCCACGACGAATTACACCGAGCGCTTCCAATTCGACTAAAGGGTGAAATACAAGACCGTGTTTACTAGGAAAATGGAGTGAAGTTCCACTATTCACTTTCCATTTTATAAAATTTATTTCCGTGAGCCTACGGAAAACTGAGAAGGGATAGAAGAAGAGGAGAAACTAAAATAGAAGAACAACATTTATTAACTTGTGGTAACAATTATGAAATAAATTACCTTGTTACAGTATAATTTTATTTCATTGTTGTACAAGTTCGGGAAAAGTGTTATAAAAAATGTATACGAGAATTTGACGTTTTTCATATCCGGTAACTTTCGGATCAGTTAGCTTAGTTTATAAGTAAAATAAAGTTTGGTCTGTCCTTCTTTATTTCGAATTATACAATTCGGTAGCTATTTTTAATTTGTAAAAAAAAAATGTTTGGGAGAAATGGTTATATATGTGTGTGTGTGCGTGTGCGTAAGATAGAGAAAAATAGTCTTAGCGTGAGTGTGTGATGTCGATATGTGTATGAGGGTTGTGTGGTGACTGAATTCAGACTAGCGCACGTCCAGTCCATTACATAAATTGGTGCCTTCCATATCTCACTTCGAGATAATTACTAATTCCAGTTTTATGACGTGATTTCCTGTAAAATATCACTTCGAATGTATCGAGAGTTAATTAAAATTAAAAACGAAAATAAGAATACAATTAATCACTTCTCTTCTCATTTCACGTTTCAGTAACTTCTTCTGATACGTGCCAATAAGAAATGTTTAATCACCGTTGCCATGGGGATTTACTTTACAAAATAAAGTTTCCCACATTTAATTCATGCGATCTCGTATTTTCGGCTTCACGAGGGTCACGTAATTTTAAGGGACTTCAATTCTCAGACCGTGGATTGTACGCAAGCTTAAATTCTGGAAGTTCTACAATATTATAACGTGTGAATTGCTCAGACACAGACCCACCCAATATTTGAATTCGAATGTGAAGTGAACGCCCGGTGCGGCTTCCTGGTTTACAAATTTGGTACAATCTTATATTTTTTAACCTTTCAAAATTATATTTCTGACAATTAGACAATTTGTATAAAGACACTCTTCTTACACAGCAGTTAAGTTTATGACACAATTAATTTCCTGACTTCACTCAGGCAATATTACTGTATGCGAAATGGATGTTAATGTACTGTACAACAAATCAGTACCTTGGAAGAATAATCAAAACTCCTTGCAAATAATTGGAAGTTACTATAATCAGGAAAATTTTACAAATTCAACATTACGTATGCTCTACTCCATAGTCCTAAGAACTTTCGAACTTATGTTATTTGTTCATTTATTGCTACTTAATTGAGTGGCTAGATTCACCTCGGACCAGGTAACACGGTATTGAGTAGTTGTTTCCTTGCAGATTTGTTATAGACTAGGAGTCCTCCATAGCGTGTCTTGTGTATATTGACCGAACTGTTAAAGTTACGTAATGTAACTATGTTTCAAGTCAAGCTGAGTTCCAATTAATTCGAGAAATCTTCCTTTCTCTACGGTGTTATAAATCTACGGACTGAATACTGGAGTATTCAGTAAGCGTTCGCGAATTGAAGAGCTTGATTCCACAATAGTTTTTCTCTGGTGCTGGGCGAAGAATGATAGAGTACTGTCATCTCGTCCCTTATCAATGAAATATGGAAGAGTATTCAGAATGGATTACATACGCACAGCCACGTTTTAAACGCATTTTTCCAAACCTAAGTCTCAGTGCACCGGTGAAATCCATATTGGCCTATGTTTACTATAATTTTAAACCCATTGATAAATCTAGTATTTATAATTTCAAATTTAAATTCCCATGCCAAAAAATAAATAAATAGTATTAGAGATAGAGGATATAAAACTCTACAGGAGCTGGAAAAATAGAAACAGAAGGGAAGATAAAATTTTATATAGGATACAAAAGAAGAGTTCGGGATCGGATAACGAAACAAAAGCAAGAAACTTGAAAAAAAAGGGAGGAGAAATAAAAATGTATGTTGGTAGGTGGAAATCCATAGAAATATGAAAACTGATACGCAGTGTCTCTGTTCCCTATAGACAGAAAATAAGTTTACACAGCATATCGTTAGGAGAATAAGGAAAATTCTTCAAAATCCTCTTTGAGAGAATAACGAAACTGTTCTTGAAAAGCAGGGAAGAATTTCAGAATAGAAATGTGTAATATGCGAAATTTTGTTGCTGAAGGGATAAACTTATATAGAATATTAGATAATAAAAGGGAGGGAAGCTCTATGCTACGCAGATATTCCAAGTGAACCTATAAAGACTGCGATTCCAAAGCTAATACGAGTTTGGACTCTAAACATGACGTTCATGTTCGGACAATTCATTTTTTCAATCACAAATTTACAAGAAAAATGGAAAGAAGAGAGAGATTTTCAAATATTTGTCCTCGTCATAACAAGAGCAAATGATGATGTGCGTTGACACGCAAAACATTTTCTTTAGAAAAATAATAATAAACGCTTGTGATTTCTGTGAAGTGTTTACAGGAACATAAATATGTCATATTAAACTAAGAAATAAATTTGCATCAGCATTCCCGAAAACAACTGGTTTCAGACAAGAATCTAGTATCTCATTTACAAATTTTAAGATTTCTAAATAATGAATAAAACCAAGGAGTAATAAAATGCAAGGGAAATGGCACAGCAAAAGACACCACTGACAATCAAGTGTTATTAGTACAGACAGAACAAGACCGGGAATTCATTATTAGGAAAGTTAACGAGGATTATGAGAACTGGGGGCTGAAATTCAATTCAGGCAAAAGAATGTACGGTAGTTTACGGAGCATCAATGTCGTACTCGTCATGGAAACAGAAGTTATACAGAAGACAGCAAAAATTAAATAACTGAAGCAACCGCGGGAGGTAAAGTGCTGTAAAACAGAAGTGGACGCAAGGAAATACAAGAGCTAAGTCTTACTGGTGGTTTCATTACAATATCAAAGTACTTTATTATTAGCAGAAGAACAGAGGAGAAAATCTTTAACATTATGACGCCAAACGTTCTAGTTTTATAAGGATCAGAAATGTGCGGCTCTCTGAGGAACAGAAGAACAAGTTGATAGTAACGGAAATTTAATTTCTTTTCAAGAGAGGCAGCAATATCTAGGAGGTAAAGAAAAGATATTAATATAAGGGGTACAGTGAGGGTAAGCCGTCATAAAAGGGAGGAGAAACGAAAACAGCAAATGCATGTGGAATGTAAATGTTCGAAAAACTGTAGCAAGAATATTATCAGAAGTTGCAACGGAATAACAAGCACGCAAGAGAACAAATAGAGGAAAATCGAGATCCTTACAGACTTAATAGAACAAAATACCAATAGTTTAGTTGGCATTTCTACTTAATGATGGAAGGATAAAGATTTATTGAGGGAAATATTAATCGCCAAAAGACAGAAGACATAGTCAGAAAACTAGAGAAGAAGAAAATGAAATTTCCAACAGCACTCGCGTACATTGCAGTATTTAACGTAGAGATAATATCAGTGTATACTCTTGGACATAAAATACATAAGTATGCAACGTTGTTCTAGCGAAGTTAGTTCAGTGCTACAAAAATTTTTGTATTTGATAACAAGATAGTATTATTAATAATGTCACATACGCTGAGACATTTTTTTGACGTATTTTCGAGCCAGAAGAATAGTTGGTAGAATTCTGCATTAACACACCCTTTTATTTTAAACGAACAGTTTTATTTCCCGTGAGATCAATAACTTCATAATTATTCAGAGTATTTAAGGCAGAATAGAAAATTACACTTAGGAATAAGGAAATAACAAAAAACCTTGGAAATTCCCAACGGTAGTAGCTGTTGTCACCGCACCGTCCGAAATGTATGACATAAAATAATTTTTCACAGTCTCAATTATATTCAGTCCTCTGTAACACATAATTATTTTCTGCTTAAAAAATACTATAAATGGAACAAATATTTGCCCTTTGGCAAAAGTCCCTTTTTCCATCTCATATTAAATTGGTATATTTAACAGTAGCTACGTGATTCAAAATTAAGTAAGTAAAAAGATGGGAAATATTTTGTTTTAATGTTTCATGGATGCACAGCCCTCTTGAAAATTAGGCAAATTTATCACATAACAGTTAAGAATTCACAGAAAATCAATCAAATCACTTCTGAAGAAACATTTTATTTTTTATAATTGCACTCCACATACTTATGTTCTTTTTAATATTGTCCTATTTAATTTAATAGTTTACTTCTTCTCTATTCCGCTTAAAAAAACGCATTGATAAATTTCGAATTAATCCTGTACGTAAAACTTGAGGCTGTGTGTTTAACTGCCTGAAGGTTACCAAAGTCTGTGATGAATCATTTTGTCTTGAATTTAAATGTGCCAGCTCCGTCTCTTTTAATTACTATTATTTCATTGTTTCTGCTTCGAGAGAAGGGAAACGAGCTTTAAAAATTTTATATGGTATTTTAATTCTTGGTAACTAATTTTTTTTATTTCTGCTTTTAATGGCACTGAGATATTACTGAATCTTATTGAAATATGATCACTTTGTTATTTTTATTACATGTACAAAATTATTCACTGTACCATCTTATTAACTAACAGTACACTAAATAAAAAATTCAGGTCACAATTTACTGATGTTAACTGAGTACGTTTTATGGCATTCATTTAAGAACAACTCATTTTTACTCAGTGCGCGCTGGAATCACCTTTTTTATTTTGCGTGCAGTGGCCGTGACTTTTCCAGAGCAGTTTACATTCACCTCGAGATTTTTTTCCCATCCACTCATCTCTTCTAGAGTTCTCCAGACTGCGCATTTGAATTGTATAACGGCGTCAGTGATGTTCCGTGCAGCAGGAACCGGCTAGTACAGCGCTGGCTTCCGAGATCCACGAGCTCATTTTATTGATGGTGTGTTCCCAAGAACCGAGTTATTTTAAGGGAAAGCGTCATTTGAAATTGATAGCACCCATTTGGAAAGCCTGCTCTTTTGTCAGTGCGCATGTCTGTCCGTCTTTCTGGTTCTCTCACTTCCTCCGCCGCCGTCTGCGCTCTTCCCAGGAAAAGAAAACTAATGAATATTAGAAAGGAATACGTTAGTCTAAGAACAGAAGTGCCATATGACGCGAAAGCGTGTCCAACATACTTGCATTCAAATCATTTTCCTATTCATTACTCTGTAAAAAGTATTTTAGTGCCTTTAGAAATTAGCTATTCATGTTCACTGTTACAGTTCGAATATACAAAGCATCCCTTAAAAAATCTGTCATTGGTAGTAGTTTAAGTTCAATGCCGTAGAATTATTATTTTTTTCAATTCCTTGCAAAGTTCCAAACTAATTCAATTTAATTGGCACTTACAATATTTTATGTAACTCTAATTTATTAGTAACTATTTCAAGTACGGTGCATGGTACACATATTAACTTTTAATTATTTAGATGTGAACGCAATTTCAATACATTCTTTGTTCAACCTTGTCTATCAGTAGGCAAGGCTGTAACAATAGTATTTGTTTTTTTTGGTATATAAGACTATAAATGAACAAGCCTCCTCGTTAACAGCAAGTCTGAAGTGAATGTCATCGAAGTTTTGAATAGTCAAGATGCCGAGAACGACTGCAGCATCCACGTCTTATATGAAAGTTTTATTAACACTCAGTATAAAATGTTTGGCAAATGCGACTCGTGTTGCACATAGGTAGAGAGACATTGTTCAGGTCACCGTTCACTTTAATCCTCATGAAAAGTGACCTTCTAAAAATTCCTTACCCTTCGTTTCGCGAAAGCTTACCGAGTTGCTCCTTCTAGAAACCTTCTCTTCTCCTACAATTCCACAATGGGCAGAAACAATTTACTTTCTAAGCACCAAAAATCCTGTTTCCACAATGTTCTTAAGTAAGTGATTTTGACATTCCTTAAACTTTCCTGAGAAAATTCAATAGAGTTAACAAAAAATATTTACTTTGGAAATCTAACAAAATTTCAAAAATTATGTCTGTATTAAAACTGAACATACTGTATTCCTGATCAACAGAGCTACACTGCTGTAGGCTGAGCGTCCCAGACGGCGGAGATGAAAGAAAGTCACTTACAGAAAAAACCTGCAAATAACAATAACATGCATTTTAAACTCTTAAAGTAAAAGGCGTGCTATTTATGTTTTCAGCTATTCTTGTAGACTGGCACACCCGCCACACAAGCGAGGCTTACTTCACTTTGAACTTTGTTACCCCGTCCTGGTTGACTCTACAAGTAATCCCATTCAAAATTCACAATTTCAGATAATTGACGATGAACCAATGTCACCAGTTACTTTTTGCAACCTCCTGATCACCCAAGCCCAGTCCAAATCATTTAAAAAGAAAATTAAGGCGAAAATTTATACTTTTCGAATTATGTTTTATCTCAATTTAATTTTAATTCAAAGATACTTTTATATATTGGATACTAAATATTTTCTCCAAAATATAAAATCAACAAAATTAATCCTTGTTTAAAAATGTACAAAATTTAGTATTATTAAAATGTTTTCGCCATGAAAGCAATAATTTAAAATTATAAAACAACATAATTTTCGAAACTAGAAAAAGTAATTTATAACTTGGTTGCAAAATTTTACACATGTTTATAAAGTTTTAATTTTTTTACAGAGATTAAAGAAAAAATTACAAATAAATCCATGTTAAGTTAAACAACTGAAAATGTTCACAAACAGTAAAATGGATTTTAATGGATTATAGAAATCATCACACAGGTACATTAAAATAGCGCGATGAAGAAACGTACTATTCTCATCCACCTCTACAATCAGCAAAAACAAAATCTGTAATAAAACATGCCAAACATTGATTGCGACATTGATAAAAACATGATTACATTACATTTTTATTAGAGTATGATTCTTGCCTGTAGAAGAGTACGTTCGGGGCTGCCTGCTTTTCCCTCTCTGCTTACACGACGTCCTTTAATAACACGCTCGTTACTGTATGCCCACTGTTCATGAGACCACACTACCAACGGACTATTTGTCTGCTAGAAGCTGAGCGCGCACTGATAAACTCTCACGCCCTCTGTCCCAGTACATGCCCATTAAAAAGCAAAGCGTGTTCTGAAGCAATCGTTGTTTGCCCAAAAGCTAGTGGAATTATAGGTAACTAGCGAATGGGCTCGGCTTCACCCGGTAACAATTTAGTTTTTACAGCGATACAATGAAAGACAAAAATTGTTACTGTGGGTCATCCTTAAAAGATAAACATATGCTATCTGGAACTTTTCGGTAGATCATTTTAAGATCTACAATTCTGTAGGGATTTAATTTGATGTATCTCTTATGGTTTAGTCAGCACAAGCCATCTAAGCGCCCGAAAAGCGGTTTTTTTACGACAAACGTCGACATTTCTCTACTATCCTTACATTAAATATACGTTTATTATACACCATAACCATCTGCAAACAATTATCTAAATTATGTTGAAAACCGCATCGAAATCCATCAGTAGTTTAGAAGTACTAAGAGAGTACACAGACAGCCTTTGTTTTATACTATTTAGAGACTAGAGATGACTAATGATGAATTCCGCAGTGGCTAATAACTTTTTGTCAGCATTACGATAAACCGGGTAAGCAAAGTGTGAGGTAATGTGTCCGTACACAGTACTCTATAAAAATACAAGCATGTCTCTTGATATATCAGCAGCATGCTTGGTTGAAATATGAGGGCTCTGAATTTATGTCTTAGGCAAGACATTTGTATCAATCTGTAGGCCGCGTTATATACCGGAAAGCCAAAAAAAAACTGGCATAGGCGTGCGTATGAAAATAGCAGAGGCATGGAAACACTCAGAGTATCGCGATGCTGTCGGCAGTGCCCATATAAGACAACAATCATCTGGCAAAGTTGCTAAATCGGTTAATGCTGCTGCAATGGCAGGTTATCAAGATTTAAGTGAGTTTGAACGTGGTGATTTATTCGGCGCACGAGAGATGGGACGTAGCGATAAAATTTTGATTTTCGCGTACGACCATTTCACGAGTGTACCGTGGATATCGGGAATCCGGTAAAACATAAAATCGTCGACATCGCTGCGGCCGGAAAAAGATCGTGAACGAACGGGACAAACGACGACTGAAGAGAATCATTAAACGTAACAGACGTGCAACCCTTTCTCAAATTGGCGCAGATTTCAATGCTGGGGCATCAACAAGTGCCAGCGTGCGAACTCTTCAACGGACCATCATTGATATGGGCTTTCGGAGCCTAAGGCCCACACGTGTACCGTTGTTGACTGCGCGACACAAAGCTTTACGCCTCGCCTGGGCCCGCCAACACCGCCATTAGACTGTTGATGACTGGAAACACGTTGCCTGGTCTGACGAGTCTCGTTTCCGAATGTATAGGGCGGATGGACGTGTAAGGGTATGGAGACATCCTCATGATTCCATGAACCCTACATGTCAACAGGGGACTGTTCCAGCTGGCGGAGGCTCTGTCATGGTATGGGGCGTGTGCAGTTGGCGTGAAATGGGACCCCAGATACGTCTAGACATGACTTGACAGGTGACAGATACGTAAGCATCCTGTCCGATCACCTGCACCCATTCATGTCCATTGTGCATTCCGACTAACGTGGGCAATTCCAGCAGGACAATGCGACACCCCACACGTCGAGAGTTGCTACCGAGTGGCTCCAGAAACACTCTTTTGACTTTTGACATTTGCATTTGCCACCTAAATCACCAGACATGAACATTATTGAGCATATCTGGAATGCCTTGAAACGTGCTGTTCAGAAGAAATCTCCACCGCCTCGCACTCCTATGGATTTTTGGACTGCCCTGCAGGATTCATTTTGTGATCTGCCTCCTGCATACCTTCAGACATTATTCGAGTCCATGCCACGTCGTCTTGCGGCACTTCTGCATGCTCGCGGGGTCCCTACACGATATAAGGCAGTGGTACCAGTTTTTTTGGCTCTTCAGTGTAGTACAATTTTACACGTGGTAAACAAAGATGTCTGAAATTCACAACAAATGAAACCACTATTTTTTTAGTATGCTCTTGAACATCCACATAAATAGCATCCAAAACATTGTGAGAGGAAGTAAGAGATTAAAAAACATAAGTATGTTAGTCACAGAAACGAGAATTCGATATAGTGCTGCAGAAGGTTAGCCTTTACGGAGTTCAACAAAACGTTATGTAAGTCATCAGGGATCACGTTTCTCGCAGTAAGAGAACAAATATCCCTGATTTCGAAATTGATTTATGCTTTTGAATTGAACGAATTTGAACGGGCTTTGAAATTGTGACTTTCTCCACACTGTAGATCTAACAAGAGTCTTTCCTGTTAATTCAGTAAATTGCAGAGAAGAAAAAAGGGTGGGAAGGGGGAATTAATTTATATTTGACATTTAGCGCGTAGCATACTAGAAGTCCCAATACAGCAATAATAAGATTTATTACTGTGCCGTTTGAAAACACGTCACGACTACTTTACTGTCGCTTCACTGCTAGTATACTATTTCTAAATATTTTTGAAATCTAATTTTAATACTTAATTCAGTTAAAAAAGATTACCAGTAATATTTAATTTTCTTATTGCCTTCTAAATTAATTAATTACATTATTACTGCTTTTATTATGGGTTTGAGAAACTACAGTTTATTAACTAATGTATATTTGTCCGATGTTATGATATAACTCTTAAAAGTAGATATTTTTAAAATTTATTTATTAAAGTATATATTACTACTTGTACCTGCGGCTCCGCTCGCGTGGACTACAAAATTATTATTTTGGTTTTTTAAAAATAATTTTAATTGGTGTTATTCTTGTATACTCTATACAACGTCTCGGTGAATTAAATGGTAAAAACACTTATTAGTATTCCTCTGTTATAAATAGATATATGCTACCGCGGAGGTTTTTTATGTCTTTTTATTCTACACAATTCTTTACCACGTGATATTGTTCCATCTTTAACGGTTTAGACAGCGTGTTGCAAGAGATCGCGATGGCGGCAAAATTTTTTCCGACTTGATTCACAATTATCGTTTGTAAATTTGTTGCGATATTTTCTAGCGATAGAAAGTAGCCACTATCACCTTTCAGCCTTCCAACTATTTCTGTGCAAGAAATTACGTCGATCTGTTGCTCGTTTGCGACGTTGCATTGTTATTCCGTTTGTGTACTTTTTCATTTCCCAATAAGAATTTACACGAGGGAATGAGATATTTTCTCGGGATAAAAAGGAGCCTATGTCACTTCCCGACCTTCCAACAATCTCTGTGCAAAAAATCACGTCGATCCGTTGCTCTGTTGCGACAGGAAAGAAGGACAAACAAACAAACAAACACACTTTCGCATTTGTAATATTAATTAGGAGGTGTTATTTATGTATTTCGGTTTATTTAATGATTGTTTATCAATATTTTATCATTTGCATATTTTTATCGTAACTTTGATTTCGATTCATTTTGATCTCTACTTTGAAAGTTAGATTTTAAAACCAATGTCGGCTGCAGACCCGGGTTTCTCTACCAACCGGATGTGCAATGCTGCGTTGCGAATTCCTTCAGTCGCTGTCTGAAGCTACCGCTTCCACTCACTTTCCTGCCGTTGCAGTTCTTGCACATTTTCTCGGCGTATCCCTGCCGCTGGGCGCGTGATTTCACATAAAGAAGTGCTTCTTTGTTCACGTGCTATGTTCTCCACCTCTGTGCACTTTAGCACATTTCGCCTCTTCTGGCCAGTCTAAGATTTACTACACTCTTTGGCCTAACATTTCTACACGTGCCGGCTAAATTTTATTTTCATCATGGGAACCCTTCTGCACGTCGCCTCCCCTTTGTGTGTTGGTGGCGACGTAGTCAAGTTAACTTTCATTGCTCCTGTGGATTCAACGCTCGTCATACAGATAAGTTACAAAGGAACTTTACATACGGAATTTATCTTATATTATTAATTATTATCACATTCACTTTAAACATTTTCATTGTCTATTTTTGTTATTAATTTAAATTTGTGAACAACCAGTTTCACTTATATGTCTCATTATTTGCATTGAATAATAACCTTTTCCATTTAATATAAATTATCATCATTAGATAGTGATGCATCCCAGGGGCCTCATTTTAATACTTAAAAGCCACGTTATTTGGAATAATTTATATTGTGGAAAAGGCCGTCAATTTTGTGTTATAAAAGACACTATTAATTATTTTAATATTTTATTTAATGCAATGGATATTACTCACTGAATCATAATGTGATCGAAACAGATTTATGGTCAAGTTTCATTCCTTTCATTTTAAAGGACCGATCTTTAATTTTGTAATGCGTTCTCTTTGTTATGGTTATTTAAACTGTTATTAGTTTATTTAAAAGAAAACAAAATAATTATTTGTTCTGATGACGCTCGTTGTTTTGCCTCTTTATTAATTATGTAATACAGTTTTCATATAACTTTTATGTGAGTTCAGATTCATTGCGATATAAACCAATCAAAGAAGTGCTTGGGCCCAAGGAAAATCACGTTTGTCAAATGTTCAACGTGGGCTATCGTTTTCACGTACTTATAGCAGTGGTCTCGCTGCTGATAATCTTAATTTTTTTAACCCTACTGTTTTTTTCTTACTTTTGATATTTATGTGACTCAAAGTGAATATTTATGAAAATTTAGGCAAAGGATGTTTTCTTTAGCTGCCTCATGTTCCGGCCTTATTGTGGTTCTGCGCATGTAAATATGCTCACTGTTTTTCACTATGGTGTACTTAATAATCAAAAATAAATAAAATAATAATTTCGAAGTGTAGTTCTTTATGAGCCACGACTCCTTTTTGCTTTAGTGTTCATATATTTTTTGTGCTCCCATACACGAAATTCTATGAAATTAAATGCAATTATAGCTCGTCAAAACTCGTGCATCTAACTGTTCTAAAATAAGTTTCAGCACAGAGGAGAGAGCACCTCGGCTATGATTTAGACGACCATTTGTCAACTTCCACGCGCAGTTCTGTCTGAAGAAGTTTTGTTCAGATGACTAATGTCTTCCATATGTGGCCGGACCTGCCTGGACATCTGAACATTTGTCACAGAAAAATTACACTGTCTTTTTTTCCGGAATGAGGATTTTTCGGTATATAGCAAAGGAAGAGGTACGTGGGATCGAGGAAATATGACAATCGTTACAAAAACTAATTTTGCCTATATTATTCATAAATTCATGACGTTAGGCTCTTTTAAAAATAACTTCATTATATTAGGCCATAAGGCTCTCTGTTTCTCACTGTTCGTTGCTGCATATAATCTCGAGGGAAACACAATTGAAATGTAGGCTCACTGGAGTTTTCATCAATGATATCGACATGGTTAGAATAAGCGGCACATAACTGTACCAAGATTACAACCGAATTGCGGACAAACTGTTTGAACGTAATTACAATTTCGCTGGATTCGGAAGGGGTATCGGGATTACTATTTAATTACGCTTCTGTAAAGTGCTTATTATGTCAAAATAAATATAGTTGACAATACTAAGCAAAATGTATCTGCTTATGGTCTTTAAGATTTTTGTTGCCTACGGTTGAGTATTTATACATGATAACACGTCCAGTGAGTAAAATCCAGTGCATGATGGCGGTTTTTCGGGTTGGATTCTTGGTAGGAAATTTCACCCCTTGAGGTATAACAACGCCATTTGTAATTTTCGATGGTGTTATAATGCGCAACAAGCATCTGAGTTTTATTGCCACGGATATAAATCCCGCTTGAGTCTCGGGGCGATTTACGATTTGCTCTAGATTCATTGAACGCAGTAATATTTTGCAAGTAGGAAACGTGACGGACGTTGCCGTAGTCGGGATGGTTTTCTTGGGGTCCTTTCATTTTTGCCGCTCTTACGTTAATCCGTCGCTACTCCAGCTCCAACTCACTTCGCTCCGGCGCGGTGTCCGCTAAAAACCTGGTCGCTAAAGCGCCCTTCAGTCCTCTAGACGACTAACTGCACCGCGCACAGCGTAATGCTCACATAATTATTATATCCATAGTTACTCTTACAATAAGCTCAAATGAGACAAAACTGCAAATAGTTTTGAGAACTGAAGTTTAGCTCTCAGCATAATTTTCAAAAACCAACTTTATTAATAACAAAATTGTTTCACAGTTTCAGCTTAGTTACAAACTGTTTTATGAACGGTAAAATAGATTAGTTTCACTCGCGAATCCTTGACTATAATATTACGAACCTAAACTACATATTAAGAATCTCTGCTCTATGCCATGTCGAGCTTCGATTTTTAATGCCCGGTCATGAAGTTTGATTACGAATATTTTTACAGTAAAGAAAATCCTGAACGGATGAGATCAACTGGATGAGATGGAGCTGGGGCTCTTTACTCCGTATTAGAAATGGTGGAGTGAAGCTATATTCAGGGCCTCAGCCTTAAGAATAGCGACCACTCCCTGAAGCGAATGAATCGACCCCTCCCACCCCCACCACGAACCCTTCCCCTCGTCCTCCTTCCTTCAGGAGCACCCGACAACTTTCTCAGCTTCCTGGGCTCGGGCGCGCTGGAAAAGTGACGTTACTTTATATTTACAAAAAAAAAAAAAAAACACCGGGTTTTCTTTGACACAAAATTACTGTAAATTTCATTAAACGTAAAAAAAAATCGTGAGCTTATTTAAGTAAATAAATATTATTTTCGCGTTCTTAAAACAGAAGATTAATTTGCTAACATTACACAAAAACACATAAATAAATAAATATCGGGTGATTTCAAATTATTCAAAGTAAAATTATTCATAAGATAATGAGGTATCAAACTAAACTTACGTAAGGTTAAATAGAAAACGTTTGATGTTACTGGGGTATTTTCATATTTTGTGAACTAGAAAATTATGAATAATGTTTGGAATGAAACGAAGTATTTATGTAGTAATACGCCATTGCAATGCTTTGTTGTATGTGTATATTATGTGCAACTTACATATGTATATACACATACTAAAATGAAGTATATTTAGAGATAGAGACCTAATATTTCTGTCAAACAAAACTAATAGGTTAAATAGAACACTGCAATAGTAAGGCACACGGAGGCGAGTGTGAAACTTGTGAACTAAGGTTGAATTGGAACAGTATATTGTTCACATTAAGTTAAAAACCTTAAGCGATCCGAAATTAAGCGATAAATGTTAGGCTGGCGAAATTTTTGACTGTAAAATGCTCTGCGAATCTCAACTACACGGCTCTCCAGTCATACGCTTGTATAAGTATGTATACTGTATATGTGTATGTACATTTAACTCAAGCCTATGAAAACAGTATAAATGCTTTAGTTGTAAAAAGTGTCAACTATTTCTCACTCTATTTTCCATGTAAAAATCATTCCGATCAAACCTAGAATTAATGTTTTTATATTTGTGACCCTGAGCTGTTCGAATAGATCAAGAGAAACGGGAATATGAATAAAATGTGTACGAAAATTAGTTTAAAGTTCATAAGGTGAAGAGAGTAGGCCTACAAGTTTCTTCACAATTAATCAGTAACTTTGTAATAAGTAAACCAAAATAAGAAAATTGGCAACAATTCATTCAGCTCGCAAAAATCTTTGCGCAATATTGTGGGGTTGATACAAATTAAAGTTAAACCATTTTTGGAAATATCTTAACTTGGCATAGAATATCATGAATATAGTTACATTTGGTCTGTTAGCGGAAGTTTTAAGTGATAAAACAAATATTTTTATCAACGTATTTTCAAATACGACTTGCCATATGATAGTAACAAAGAAATGTGTTTCACGTGCACCATCATTTAGTTTTTAATCACTGATAAACAGATCTGTAGTTTTCACTTAAGAAATAGTTCGTCACTGAATTAACCCAACAGGGTGGCATGAGCGAAATATTCTTCAGTGTGTACTCAGGTTCTAAATAGTAAAAAAATTAATCACATAATCTGCACCCAGTTCTCAGTGAGATGTCGTCAAATGCAACTCTATAAGGAGGTTCTAAAACATTTGTACGTATTTGGTTGTGATAGAGGTAGGATATGAGTTTGCACATTAAGACACAAAAGTTTCACATGAATACCTGAAATTACGTTTGTAATTATATTGCTTCAAATCTGTTGCAATTTTTCTTGTGAAATTACTCGTTTGTAAAACTATAATAGCCGTGTTTGTAATAGACCTCAAGGATTGTTTGTACTATACTGACCCGTATCCACGAGCTCAAGCAAAATGGCAGACAATCAACGACGTAAAACCGTATATATCTTTTGTGCAAAATCTAGGTGTGATTTAAAGTGTAGTTGCACGCAAAAACAAATTTATTACAAGTTCGAATAACGTAAAATGCTTAAAACAACCCAAATAAATATAATAAAACGACTACGATTAAAAAACACGTGGCGATATTGCTTATGTTAATGTTTCGTATCTACACAAGACTCTTAAAATGATATAAATGCGTTCTTCTTAACCGAATAACTTCTCTTATAACCTGTAAGAATTTACTGCTATATATAAAACAAAAATAATCGTAATGTGTATAAGTCAACTTAGTCTTGTAAAGTAAGGGTGTGGGATCATTACACAATGGGCGTAGTTTCTAGACGCCGTGCTACCAAGGAGTAAGTTTTTTTTTACCTGAAATATATTTCGAAATAACTTTTTCCCTGTTCTCTGTTGTCAAGTCACCGCATTTGTTTTCTATAAGGAAAAATAATAATTTTATTCCCACTTCACTGTAACGTAAGTTATAATATAAGACTGCCATTTGTAATATTACAAATATATGTTTTGTTTGTGGATTTAACAAGAAAACAGTTTGTAGATCTACAAATGATTTTCTTGGCAACTGGGTTTCCAAGGATTTTTCTTGTAAAAGTACAAACATTTTTTTACAGTCTAGTGACATTTATATGCAGTATGAATATGTGATGCTTTCTGGTAAGCATGTGGTTTGAAGGTGATGCATAGAGACCCATCCCTCAACTGGCCCCCTCCTTAACGACATTTTTAGATTCACCACTGGGTGCTTGGTATCTTCACGCCAGAGGGAAGGCTGAACCAAGTTGTCTGGCCGAGCAGAACCCGAGAGTGCTCGTTGAACCGAGAAGAGCAGGTCGTGGCCTCGCTCCACGGTGGGAACACTAAGCTGATTAAACTGATCGCCCTGGCCGCTGGAGACTCCACGCCTGCCGGTCCGTCCTTTACCCGTGTCCTCGTCCCTGGTCCTGGCCGTGTCCAGTTAAGGCGGTCTGCAAACTACGTCCGAAACTTAATCGTTAATATGTCCCATGAGGATGCATTCTAAATTATAGTCTATTCGCGGTTTCTTCACACTTTTCGACTCAAACCTTTGAAAAATAACTCTATACATTACATGCTTGTTTGTTTCCTAAATATGTCGCGTTTCGCAGGCTTTTTATACTTCTGTCAAGATATAAGTATCTTATTTATGGTTAAAATGAACTTTTACTTTTAATTTATTTATAAATTAAACGTTTTATTTATTATTACGAAGAAGGACAGGGAGAAAATGGGTGTGTTGGTAATACCTAATAAAACATAGTTCTCATGCTAAATATTATTAACTTGGGTGCGTACAAATACGGCGCGTCGTCCCTTCGATATAATCGTCTAGAATTGGCTAAGTTTTGTTTAAGAGAGACGGAGGAACAGTCTGAAAGCAGAACTTTAGCACGGCTTCAGAAAAGTTGTAAGTAACAATGAATCCTACTAATATTATAAATGCGAAAGTCGGTGTGTGTGTGTGTGTTTGTGTATGTTTGTTACCACTCAGCTGCATAACGGCTGAACGGATTTGGATGAAGTTTGGTATGTAGGTGCTTTAGGTCCTGGAATAGGACATTGGATACTTTTTATCCCGGAAAATTGTACGGTTCCTGTGGAATGACAAAAAAAAACTTAATTCTGCATTGGCTGGGAACGTGACCGAAATATTTTTTTCCTCTGGTGTCAGAGTTTCTCAGGCCGCCCAAGGACCTCTGAAATAGCTTAACGACTGATATCAATCGATAATAACCCGGACAGAATATTTAGCGTGACCTCCGAAGCCCTGAAGCGCTCAGATGTTATGCCACTAAACGGCCAACCATCCAAATGTGTGCCGCTGGGAACGTTGCTTAACTTTGGTGATCGATTAAGATCCCTCAACCAAGCGCAAAATAATAGTACCTAGGTACACTTATTTCTAAGGCTACAACTTGATTAAACTCACGTTTCGATTTTCATACATCGACGCTGGAAAGCGGAAATGTGGTAACTACGAGATAGTTGCACAGATACACTCCAAAAACATTACCCTACTTCTTGGCTATCGGGTAACAAATATTGTCTTCCTTTTGGGTTGCCGTAATCTGTTAAAAACCTAGGTCAAAAAGTATAATAATTTAATAATTTTGTTTTCACATAAATTAATTGTCTTTTCCCAATTTATTTATTAGTGTATCAATGTAAAACTCAATTGTACCCGGGCGAAGCCGGGCCGGTTTGCTAGTGGACTATATATATCACCTTCTCTTTGGTATCGTGAGTCACATTTGGCAATAATTCTTTTCGGATAGCTGAACGAATACGCAGCTAGTGCTGTCAGTATTGTTAAATATCGCATAAGGAGTGTCCAGGTTCGTAAAGCACGGAGGTCTTGAAAAAATAATTTTATTTATAAATTATTTACATCTGTTTAAAAACGCTCATAGCCATTTTTACAAAATTCAACTGCTTATTTATATTATAACACCTGTTATTCTTACCAGCGAACCTCATTTTTGTGCCAGTCACAGTTAAAACTGAAGTCCTCTACGCGGTACATGAGGTGCACATAGGGGGACCGAAATGCCCAATACCATACATTTATAAAATTACTATAATTTCCGTCACTTATGGTACAAGTCGCACTCTCTAACAGTCCAGCCCGTCAGTCTCAGTCTCTGCTCTCCCGATAGTCACGCTGTGTACTCGCTGGACATTGCGCCGTTGCCCGTCGTCTCCCGTCGTCGCACGCCACGGCTTTTATAGCTGAGGTGGCCTGGCCCGGAACCTTCCTTCGCCCTTCGAGTCACGCCACTGGGAGTGATGCCGAGAATGTTCGCGTACCAAATCGTTGACTCCTGCACCAGGCGGGAGTGACGTCAGTCCCGTTAGCGATAACCAGGCTGACATGGCGTCCCTCCCTTCCCCTCCTCCAGCCGCCGATCTGGTAGTTCTTGGTGGACTCCCGCTCGGTCCACCTGGGAAGAAGAGCGATGGAGTGCGTCGGCGAAGCGACCGCGCGTAACGCTATTTTATTCCATTAGCTTCTTATTTCTATCGTCTCCCTTGGACAACGTAGTAGCGCATGTTGTGTGGATGGCTAACGTAGTATTTGTGACAGTTGCCGGCCTACCATGATTTGCGGAGTGTGACTTGTTATCATCAATTGTTTTAATGCAGTCCGCGTCAAACTGCCCTTATTACCATTTAAATTTTTCTAAGCACCATGCCAATATTAGCTACTGCCAAGTATGCACATTTCACAGAACTGCTTTACTTTTACATGTAAAAAACATAGTTTGGTTTTCAAAACAATTTGAACTTCCCATACTGACAATTACAAAATTTATGAGAGTCTGGCAATGATACACTTTTTTTATGTTAACTTTTATGTATATTCTAAAAGTCTTCTGATCAATGTTTACGTTTTTATTTTAAAATATTATAATACCGTCCTAATTCTCAATAGTCATTACGTATTTTACTTTTCAGTTTCAGGCCCTAGCCATACGAATGTAACTATTTATATTAATATTTTTTAATAAGAATTGTTTCACGAATGGTTTTAGTGAGAGTGTTAATTCATCGCTACTTTAACATTAGGTTCTTGTTGGCAATGACAATAAAACTCTCTAGAAACCGTTAGCTCAATTAACTATTAAAATAAATTTTTCCTGTTTGAGTGTAGAATACACGAAATTTCTACGTGTCATCTTAAGATAAGTAATGCAATTAGCTTTCGTTCTGGTGGAGGAACAACGGGAAAACTAATAACTGCGTTGTTTTTATTATTTCTCAAGCACCTCAAATTAAGTTACTTAAACTTTGCATTCTAACATTATGCCAGTACGTACTTAATACCTAAGAAGAAATGTTTTCCGGTAGATGCAGAGAATGTTGGTTTGTCTGAATTTGAAGAATAGTTGAGTTTAAACCGATTCTATTTAAGAATTTATATTAAGAAATGTATTTATTATCGAGAAAATATTGGTGTATTACTTGTTCGTATGATGCAAACCGTATACAATTAATCATTTCATCATAGTTGCTTTTATCAATTTTTTGCTGTGAAAATATATATTCTTTATAAATCATAAATTATATTGCGAAACTGTAAACTATATTTTAATTTATATGGTCAAAATATTGTGCTAAATTATAGTAGTTCATTTTCCGCACTATAGCTTAGGCAAAATAATTATAATGCAGAGTTTTCAGCGCACGCTGTTAGGGCATTAAGATCACGAAACACAGTGTTTTTTTTCCCGAAGAATTTACGTTAGCTGTTTTAAAATGCACATAAATTTTTCTTTTCATTATCCTTTTTCCTAGTTTCCATTTGTTTCTTCTTCTCCCCCCTCCCCTACACTTACACACACCATTATTGCGCGTCTCCTTCGCAGTAAAGTGAGCAGCAAAAATCACGACGTTTTTTTAATGGGAAAACAGAAAATTGTATTTGTGTGAGTCTTACACCGAAAGCCAGAGGGATGTATCATCACTTAGATCTTGTTCCGCTTGCAACGTGCGAAATAGACGTTAAAGGCGCTAGCTGCTTTTTCCCGTATTGCATAAATTTAAAAACAAAAGTGAACAGAGAACATTTTATTCCGAGAAAAAATAATTAAAAATAGTGATGATGTCTAATAAAGTGCTTATCTGAAAGATGTACTTTTTTAAAAACCAAGATCCCCCCNTCTTTGCTAACGAGGATGTAGATTAGAGCCCACTGGGGTGACATTCCTCCCCTACTTTTTCACCCTTCTCTCCCCTCCCACCATTTGCAAGTTTATTTTTTGTAGATAAACGCTGCGGCCCCTTTCCTTCTCGTAAGGGAGTTCATCATCGTTTGTGAAAGGAGGCTTCGTCTCTCCATGTCCTTGTTATTTCTGTCGTCCACCGCCTTTCTTATTTCTCCTCCGTTGCACCGACGTCGTGTTCCGTCTTCATAAGGGAGCATACACACACACACTCTCTCTCTCTCTCTCGTTCTCTCTCTTCTCTCTCGTTTGGAAAATTCAGGCCTCTTGCGACTGATCTCGTCCTTGCGCCGGCAAAGAAGGGGCGAAATCAAAAAAGAATGCAGCACGAAGTTTCCTTGCTACTTAAGGTTTTGGGCCTTTCCATCGCAGTTCCCTGAAGTCCCGAGAATCTACTACTCTCTTACTCTCGGCCTTGAATACTCTCTTAAAACACGTTTCCCGCACATGCAATACAACGGATTGATAGAGACAACCTCCAAAGGAAATATTTTTATTTCTGGTATCAGTTTCTTGAGTTGCTTACAAACCCGATTTTTTTTTACCGAAGAAAAGAGTCACGGCTGAAATAAGGGGAAGCAGACCGACTGTTTACGTAAGCAGCATAAATTTGATATCCACGAGAACGTTTCCTGCCTTTGGCAACGTTCTCCCCATTACTCGCAGCGTAAGGTTACGATTTGCCGAAATTTGAACCCAGGTTTCGTCGACTGGCGTAGAAAGGAGAAGCGACTTTATACTCAGCCCGTGCACACTACGAAGAAATATTTTTGTTCCAGGAAGATTACCGCACTCTTTGAAACGAACGTCGCAACTGATAGGTGTTCCTCGGGAAGTCTGCGAGACTTGCTGAATTGCCTTTAGCATTATTTTACCCAAAATAGGTAGCTCAAATCCATGTATAAAGAATCCTAGGTTGTGTTGCTAAACATTTCATATATATTTTACAAACCACAAAACTTGCTTTGAAAACCGCGAATTTATTAGTATCAATATTACCGAATATTTTTAAGTAGTAATATTTATATGTTAAACTATTTGAAGGAGAGATTGATTATTTTAAATAGCAAGGGTTGAAGGTGTCCTGATTAACAGAATCTTGGATTTACCTGATTTCTCCATTAAACGTATTAAAATTTAAAAATAGTGATTGTCTTAGTGTTTGCCAAAGCAGATCGTAAATAACATACACAGAATATTTATGAAACGGTTGCAGCTTTACTGCCTTCATTTTTTCGCAACTTATAACTGCCACGTGCAAATATGTGTTCATTTATTGCAGCAAACTACAGCTGTGATAATAGTAAAAGTAATCAAACTATAAAGATTTAGATAAGTTTTAAGTAATGCTGGAAACCTATGATTCGAAAAATTGCAAAATCTGCGCTTCCAGTGGTGTGCAAATTACATAACTTCAAGGATGTGGATACTTGTCCCCTTTTATTAATAATTTGTCTTGCTACAAAACATATTATTAAAGCATACGAATATTTATTTGGAACAAAAATTGTTGTAAGCACAAATAAACAGTAAACATGTTTCTATGATCAACCATCCTCCAAATTAAAATAACTTGAAACGAAATTAAGGCATTAGTTATCTCTGAGCATACAATAATTCCTGAATTTCCATATGCTCAGAATACAATACAAATATATGACCGTTCATATTAAAATATATTAACACAGAGAAATATTCCTAAAATTACGATTACATAACAACCTAAACAAATCATTTTCAAGCCACACTAGGTTGTGGGATTATATAAAAAATGTTTGTATAGTCACTGTTTACAAACGTAGAGATAATCTCGCAATCTGCCAATTGGTAAAGAGTAAATGGTAATCCGGCTCGTAATCTGTAGCGCTAACATTTTCCATTGTAATTATCCGCATCAGGTATAATTGATGCTCGGGCCTTTCACCAGTTGTAGGCAACTCACAGAGCGATTTTAACCATTGTTCTGATCTGTGAAAACATATTTCGTGTTTCAGCTTTATTGTTCATCAAACCATTTATTACCGGACTTTTTTCAGCTGCGTGACCGAACCCAGTCATTCACGTCAATTTTTTTTATTGTCCTAAGGTACTTCAACTTGTTTGGTCGTGCTGGGAATTTTCTCTTTACTGAGCTCCAATATTTTACCGTAAAAACATTCCATATCACACCTTTCTCATTCTATTTTCAATGGAAAATTTACAAACTTTGCCTATTCTGAATTAAATTACGATTATTGTGTCGCATATTCAGCACCCAATCGCAAAATACGCTAGCCAACTGTTCGCCCATATCGTTCGTGCACAAAACAGGCCACAGCTTCACAGTGACTCGGAACTGGCTTACCATACACTCTGCCTAGTAAGTTCATAACTTCCATGCGTTGTCTGCAAAAATATACAAACTACCCACATTACTGCAATGCAGTCCAGACTCCTATTTATTTTTCTTGACGTCAGAGCGCTTAAACACAAACAGTACTCAGTCCTTACGTCACAAAATAAGTCGTATTTCTCAATCGTTGTGCACGCAGTCCTCGAGACTAAGTATGTATCTGCCCACACGACTTATATCGTAAGCTTCGTAACAAAGTTTGATCAATTGTGCCTGACTTCGACAGGAACCAAAAATCGAAATTACGTCGAATGATAAATGCTAAGTCTGATGATGGAAAAATTAGGGCAGAAATGTGACAACGACACAACCTTCTTGCACCATACCAGACACCAACATTAAACGTCTGCCTGAGTCACTATTGTGGATGAGTAGAGCCGTTTAGGCTGCTGAAAAGTCCTGTATTATGCAGTCACTGTGCTAAGCATCCAAAAGACTGATCATTATATTTTTAATAAAAGAAAAAAAACAATAAAAGATATTTTTCTCTGTTAGAAAAAAGTTAAACGTTATAAAAAATAGACACTTTGATTTATGGGGACACTTATTATATAGATAATATCGTTGGTTCGATATTTTATTCTCTCGATGTGTTTGGAAACGATTAACTTATATACTGTAAATTAATGATGACTCTGGGGAAATATCTAAGGTTCCTTTAGATAATTATTATGTGGAAACTGTGAGAGTACACGGAACATGGCAGCACAACTTCTCACTGTTTATAGTTGGGATGGTTTACCCCATCACACGATAACTCCGGTGATTGATCACTCGAGGCTAAACTCATCGCGGAAGTGGTTGAGACTCAGCGTGGTAGGGGGCGTTCGAAGGGATGTAACCTCCCATTTATGGGGTTGCAGTAAGCTGGTGGTTCGTGAATTTTTTAAAATTAACTTGGTGATGGGTTAGCATTCAATGTCGTATACTTTTTCACGTTATTTGTTTCTACAAACCTTGGAAGAATTTTTAGCAAGTAACAAACAGGAAGAAGTGAGTTAGCCCAGCGGCAAACCACGCCGACTTTCATTTTGGAGGACCCGGGTTCAATTCCAAGGGTTTTCCGACATCACCCCAGGCGAATTCTCGGATGGTTCTTTAATGCAAGACCTGGCCGATTCCTTCCCATTTCCTGGATAAATATTGTTCTCTTACCAAGGCCTTGGTGCTGTTCAAGCGCACTTTCAAAACCTCGAAACAAAATTTAAATTGAAATATATAGAGCCGTTTTAACGTGCAACCAAGTTGAGTAAAACAAACGCCTGTCATCACGCAACAGCCAATAAACATACAGTCATGAACCGAGAACGCAAAACTCTGAGAAGTATAAGCTACTGATACATGGTTTGCGAAATTCGAATACCTCTAACGAGGGCACAAACCGGCACTTCCATAGACAGACAGCAGGAGGGGAAGTGGTTCAGGCTGGATCTCGGTTGCTCTGAAAGTCCAGGTTCTCAGAACGAAAGGAAAGACATCTCTTGCGTCACCATTAATGAAATAAATTTTGCAAATTTTGACTTGTAATTTTGGATTTAGTGCATTAAATACACTATAAATTGGCTTTCAGATATTTTTTCTACAAACCGTTTCAATGAAACTGGCTTATAGGCACGGTGTCCACTGCGCCGTTTGACTTTGAAACCTCCGCATCATGTGGCACGCCGTCAGTGGTGACAGGGACGTCAAAATCGGGCAGAGGAATGTGTTATCCGATCAGTTCCGCTTCAACAATGCAGATGATTCTCGAAGCAGAGTTTTGCGCCGCAGTAGGCAACGCAAATATCCTGCACTGTTTCGTAAACGCCATACGTTCCGGACACCAGGTGTTATGGTGTAGGTTGCCATCAGTTATGACCCCCGGTCACGTCTCGTGGTTGTTTAAGGCCACGGGGACAGCAAGGCGAATGCCACTGAGATTCTGCAGTCCCATTTTCTACCATTTTTTCGCGCAGCGTACCCAACGCTATCGTGCAGCAAGATAATGTTCGTTCCCATACAGCTCGCATCACCCGACAGGCTCTGCAAGGTATGCTGCCTGATGTGCGTTGCATGTCAAAAGTGAAATGGACCTAGTAAAACACATTCCAAGTTCGTACTGACTACCAACAGCGGACACAATCACATGGGCCCGTAATATGGGAATCATCGAACAAAGGACGTACTGCATGTTCATATGGACGTTTCGTTTAGAGGTGTACTGTCCACACCCAGCTTTGTTTCCTACATAAACCGGCACAACCTGTATAACCACATATCAAACAGTTATTTTCCTTCATGTAAATTGAATATAATATTCCCATTCAAACTACAGAACAAAAGGAAGAGTATCTTACCATTCCGTTACTCACGACGTAAGCCAACCTCCAGCTCTCTGTATGGTTCTATTTCTGCTTAATTACTATAGTTACTTTATTAAGTGCAACTATCTCAGTGAAACAAAATAGTCGTGGGAATTATTACACAATATATTTCGGCGCCACTATGTGCCTTGAAATAAAATAAATTCTTCAAATCTTGTAACTGCTAAATTGGCTTGTCAACAAACGCGTGTAATATGTCAACTGTAGAACACCTATGTTTACGTTTTGGTTAGCATTCTTAAGTGACACCTTCCAGGCACAACACCTCGGCCATTGTCGCATTCTACTGTAATAGGCATATCAACACTGTTTTTGTTGTAACGTTCGACGAAGGCGTTTCCGGACCGGAGTTCCCTGTATTAAATGGATTCCGATGTTCTTCTCCTTTCTGCCTGAAAGTTTGTAACATCGCCACGGATACAACATGTATATGTGACCATATACAAACACGTATTTGTTGTTCGGGAAAATCCTTTCTTTCTATTCGGGACCCGAATTTGGAACTCGTTCATCCGGAAAGCCGGAAAGAGGCCACGCGAAGAGGAAAGCCCAACACCATCGCCAAGCCATGTATTTTTATTTGGCAGCGAGGTCGTTAATTTAAAGGGGACATCGAAACCACGAAAGCTTTCCCCCGTAAACTCGTTCAGCAAGGCAGTTCGCAAAGGCCCGCACAATTAGAGCCGCCGTCTGTGGGAAGCGACTCATTAGTTTTGCACGACCTGCCTCATCATTAGAGCCGGGAGCCAGGCTTATCCCCTTCCCGCTTCTACACCCCTCCCCCCTCTTGTTACGATCATTCTTTTCCTTTTATTCGCGGGGTGCGAAGCTACTTTCAGCGTTCCGAAACGGCCAGGTGTCAAGTGCGCGGAAGGAAAATGCGAGTTCGCCCCTCGCTCGTAAAGTGAATATTTAACAGAGTTTCGCCGTAGCTGGTGGCTATTTTTTATTGAGCATTTACTCGGAGCACCTTCGTAGGATTTTTCTTTGTACTCGTGGTCTCCGTTTCTTCACTCCCACCCTACCTACAATCCTTTTCTTTTTGGGCATGTTTCTCTGAATTGTATCACCAATTTGGTTCACCTCAGCAAATATTACATGAAGCGTTCCGCTGGTAACCTTCTACCATCGCCTTATATAAACTAGATAAATGTCTTCGACGATGTTAAGAATTTTATATTTTAATCTCCCGTATTTGTGAAATAGGTGTTCAGGTTACAAGGCGCATCATAATTGGTTTTCCTTGCTGCTACTTTCCGCATAATTCAAATGTAATCGCATATTCTCTGAGTGCTTCCTTGATACTCCTTTCACCTACACTTTCGCTTTTGGGAAAACTTTGACAAACTTTGCCGTGGGTGGGGATTTTTCTTGGAGTATACTGGTGCACTCCACTCCCACGTTCCGTCGTTGAAGACTCGAGTGTTGAGCGACCTCCGATCTTTCACATTCCTACACACCCCTCTCTTTCTTCCTTTTGAATGAAGACCTTGGTAAGCAATAACAACAAGGAGGAGCATATATTTGTTGTAAGTTTTGCTAACGTGTTAAACTTTTTAAAGCTCATTATTTGCTTTGCTGCTTGTTTAGAAAAAAAATTAATCTATTCTGGTCATAAGAATTATTTCCTACATCCGTGCCATAACCGAGTAACCTACCTAAATGCCTGTATTCTATACAAACATTCTGTTCATGTGCAATTTTAAGTAACCATTATGCTGTTTATTTAAACTTCAAAATATTATTTTAATTATATTTAAAATATTATAAACGTGGTCATTTACTGAACCTTACCTCCGTACCACGTATATCTATAACAATACTCATCACTATTTCATAAGCAAATAACATATTGAAAGGAAGTTTGAGGATTTCCTTAATATAATAATACACAATCTTTAAATACAAACTCTGTATTTCAGTTTCATTTTTAATAAGAATTTGCTTTATTATTACTAATAGCTAGAGCGTCAGACATAAAGTAGTGTTCTCCAATAGGACTGTTTACTGCTTGTACGCGGTGTACGTTTCCCGTGTAATTATAGATCGTATTGTTATAGTGCTTATCCTTATACAGGGAGCGGCAGAAATAACTCCCGAATTTGAACGGCTAATAAAAAATACACAAACGATTCTAGTCAAAATTTTATTAAACCATCTAAAAGAATTATGTTTGCCATTTAGTTTCATTTAATTTTTTTCATTTTCACTTAATCTTTAAACATAATATTTGTTTAATTTTCACTTAATCTTTAAAAATAATCTTTTTTTTTAATTGACACTTAATTTTTTAACATAATCTGTTTTTTAATTTTCACTTTTTAAAAATAATCTCACTCAAATGCCAACCGTGACATATCTGAAGCCTCATTCTGAAATTACGCATTACTCTTCTCGTCATCTCTTGTGGAATTTCCGCGATTTCGTGTCGGATAGCAACTTTGAGTTCATCGATTGTCGTCGGTTTGTTTTTGTAGACTCTACTCTTCAGGTAACCCCAGAGAAAGAAGTCACAGGCGGTAAGATCGGGTGAACGAGCTGGCCACGGGATGTCGCCTCGCAGTGAGATTAAACGCCCTGGACACATTTGTCTTAGGACTGCCGTAGATTCTCTTGCTGTGTGAGCGGTGGCACCATCCTGTTGAAACCATACAGCAGGATTTACACGTTCATTCAGTTTCGGCTCCAGGAAGTTGTGTAGCATCTCTACGTAACGATGAGACGTTACTGTAACTGTTCGTACTTACTCCTCAACAAAATACGGGCCTATTATTCCAAAGTCTGCTACAGCACTCCAAACAGTGACACGTTGGCTATGGAGAGGTCGCTCACGAAGTTGCCGAGGATTATTTTCTGCCCAATATCGAAAATTCTGCTTGTTGACGAATCCTGATAAATGAAAATGTGGTTCGTCACTTGAGAACACAACTGCGTCTGTTGGAATGTTTTCCAGGATAGCATGACAAGATGCAATACGGTTGTCCCAATCACGTTCACCAAGTTCCTGCACAACCATGATTTTGTACGGATGAAAGTGGAGGTGTTGGTGTAAAATTCTTCTCACACTACGATCAGATATTCCCAAGCTGGCAGTGTGCCTACGGGCTGGACGTCTTGGAGATTTGGTAACTGCTTGTTGGAGTAATTGAACGTTTTGTGGAGTTCGAGCGCTGCGAGGTCTACCTTGCGGTGCATTTTTTAAAGCCGAACCTGTGACCCTGAAATTGTTAACCCACAATAGAATGGTTCTCCTGTCAGGGACTGCACCATGCCGACCTATTCCGAAGCACGTACGAAATAATCTCTGCGTTGTGATTACATAATCGCCATTTTTAAAATACGTTTCAAGGACGAACGCACAATGTTCACCGCTCCTTGCCATCGTGACGACTAAAATGGCAGCAGTGGTGCTGCACTATGACACAACCCCGGGCCGCCTACCACCACTAGCGCCGAACCCATGATGGTGGCAAATTCGGGAGTTATTTCTGCCGCTCCCTGTATATATGCTATTCGCGATTTCTTTATACTTTATTTAATAAAACCTTTGAAAAATTACCCCATGTATTATGTGTTTGGGTGTTTCCTACATATCATGTATCGCAAGTGTTTTATAATTGTGTACACATTAAAGTACCTTATTTTAGGTCAAATTTAACTTTTCTTATATCTTATTTATAAATTATAGTATTTAATTGAGAATTAACATTAATAAAAAACCGTGAGAAAATAGGTGTGTTGCTAATGCCTTGTAAGAAATAGTTCTCATTTTAAATATCATTACACTGAGTGCACACGATTGTGGTGCGTTGTCCCTTTGGCGTAATTTTTTACACTCGGTTAAGCTTTGTTTGCATGAGGCGGAGGAATATCCTGGAAGTGGAACATTAGCAGGGCTTCAGGAAAGTTGAAAGTGACTGTAAATGCAATATATGGTTCCATTATGGCCGAAAAAGCGGGACATTTTTGATTAGCTCGAAAAATCCAGCCGTGCTAAAAAAAAAAAACGTATTGAAAAGGAGGGCGTCTGAAACAAGCGGTCTAATGGCGGTGTGCCGTGTGCAGCGGTCGTGGCTCGACTGTGACGTAATCAGGTCGGGCACAAACATGCGATGCGGCTGTCGTTCGAGTCTTGCCCACCCGTCTGCAGTACGGTTCGACACACAGGAACCCGCGCAAACATTTATTATAGGCGGTTCAAGGTAAACTCAGCACTTCGTTGATTAACGTCTACTTAAATGCACGTTGTGTGTTCTTCCACCATATATACGTACTGCTAACATTGCCATGAGCCCTCATCACTTCATTCATGCGTTGGTCAATTGAAACTGTGTCATCTATTAGAAATCTAAATATTTTACAGATTTGCTAATAATTATACTCAGCCTACATGCATTAAAAAAAAACAAAATTAATAATTTCTCTACTCACAAATGTTTTCCTAAAAATTTTAATTCAACGTTTGTACAAGGAAGTACTTTCCGTCTGTCGGTACCACCTTTACTAAGCAGTGGCCAGTCAGTCAGCGTGTCCGTTGAAATATATTCAGGCAGGAGCAGTAATATTTTTTTTGGAAAATTGATTTCAAAAGTTTTCAAAAATGCACAGTCTATAAAGGTCGTTCACGGTAAAGGCAATCACTACTGAAATCAAGCTTAAAAAAATCACTGCCCAAAACTACATAAACACCTTGTAAAGGAATTGAGGATTGTAACATCAGGGTTGCGTGGTATGAAAGTGAAAGCAGAGGAGAAAATATACAGGTAATTTCTTTAGCTGGCCAACCGTTTGGTCTCAGTGGCACGGAGAACGACCGTGTGTGGGTCACCGCATGTCACACGCTAGTGATGTAGGCAGTAATTTATGTATTTTAATGTCATTATGTACACATTAATACATGTCATTCTACAGTGCAAGCATAAGAGCCGAAATAGCTGTCCACAAAGGGTTAACAACATTTTTGTTAGATGGGCCATATTCACATTACGATGTTCAAAGTGTCCACCGTTCGTTCGCTGGCATGCGACCACACGCCGCAGAATATTTCCTTGCACATTATTCAGTATCTCCTCATCAACTGTACGTAATGATCGCGGCATGTAGTTTTGTCGCAACATCAGCAATGTCATACGTTAGATTCGCGGGGCCGCTGTGACCAAACTACAAAATGGCCCACATATTTTCGTCTTTACACTAGCCCGATGTTACAACTCCGCCATTTTGTGCACGTTTTATGCAGCGGTACACACTGACATGCATACTAGTAATTATATTGACAGCTAATTAATAGAAATAACTCTAAATCTTGACGTTGCATTGAGAGTGTAATAGTTGCATTCATGGCTTCTGAAGGCTGCGTTTGTTGTTTTATACACATTATAATAAGATTGTTCATGTTTCTAACACATTTCCTCTCCTGAAAATTCTATGCTTGCGTTTGGATAACCCACGAATAAAGTGAAATGTTTCACGGCAATGTAATTTTTACATTTGGCGGAAGGATACATAATTAGAAGAAAATTAGATCCTGAGCAGGACTTCCAAATATGCTCAATAAACCATGAACGGCATATATCCTCTGTGCATGCCGTAATTTTATTTCCGTATCAATCCTTGCTACGCCATTCCCGCACTTGGCTTTGCTTTTGCCTCGAGTTTTCGCGTAGTACGTTCAAGAGATGGTCGAACACCGGGTCATATACATACGTTTTTCAGTCCTCTACGCACGTCTTCTCATTCCATGAGCCCCATTAGGGACCGCGGTGGCTGAGCGTGTGCATTCTCGCCCCCCATCAAGGCGAACCGGGCTCAATCCCCGCCGGATCACTCCCGGATTTTCGCATGTGGGAATGTTCCCTGTAGTTAAACGTTTCCAGTTCTAATATGTCTGACCATGTACGACAAATAGGGAAAAGGGAAAAAAAATCCTGATAACGTGATACCGCATGCTTGCATCGTGATTGGTGAAAAGTTGATGATACACGCAAATGTGCCTAGTGATTCGTAGTGAGGGTGTGCGTTGCACCACGAGCAGTTCGTGCAAACGTGGAAACCGAAATCACCCTAGCATGCAAGGAACAATCTCCGCGGCGAACATATCTACCTACTGTGTGAACTTGCCTATCGACCCATCCTCATATACTACAGAGTGTTCACAAAAATCGCAACCAAACTCCACTGCGTGATTCCTCACATAAATACAGACGGAAAGAGTATACATGCCATTCAGTCTAACTCGCTTCCTAAGGATGGTGCACGCCCGTAAAGGTGGAGATGAGCGACACGTTTTTTGCGAATAGCACGGGACCAGATGTACTCAGACCTCTGGAAGTACGAGCAGTGTAGCAGCAAATGAACATACACATCTACATAAAATACTGCCGGTGGGTTGTCACCCAGGTGTGTCCAGTCTAATTGGAGGCGAGTACGACGCCTCCATAGACTGATTTTGTGTGTGTGTGTGTGTGTGTGTGTGTGGTACTGCACCTACACGTACTTTCAGAGGTCTAAGTAAATCTGCTCTCGTACCAAGTATTTGCACTTAACCTATTATTCATCTCTAAATTTACGGCCGTGTACCATCCTAAGTAAGCGAGGTAGGCCAACTGTAATGTACATAATTTTCGTCTATATATATGGGAGGAATCACTTGACGCAATTTGTCGGTGGTTTTCTTAAACATTCTATATATTTTTCAAAGCAGTTGTTCCTCAGAATTAGTTTTATCGGACATATCGGCTTCTGTTTCGAAGTGATAAGACACGTAAGTACTTTTTCATCAATTATTTTCTTATTTTACATTCGATAGCAGGGGTGACAAACTTATTAAGGAGTTATCATAAGATTGCCTTGTTTTTGCATTTTTCAAAAATCTCCAGCCAACGCGGTACTTTTCTTCTTGGTTACGAATACTTTCCTTCGTGTCAAGCGCAGTGTATTATAATTTTTATATTACTATTATCGTTATTTACGATACACGGTTTCGTTAAATACTGTGATTAATATGTAAAACTTCAACAAAAATGCGTTGTTTCATGAAATACAGTAAAAAAAACCCACAACTGAAATGAAACGAGAATTAAAAAACAAATAAAACAGCTCATTCTTTTAAATAAGTTGTTTTTATTAGATATTAAATAATTAGTAGTTAAAAATACGAACAACATGTCTTGAGACAAACAAGATAGATATAAAATCAAAGTGCGGAGACTTTATGTAAATCAGTTGTACTTTAAGGAGAAACAAAAATATCCAAAACATACAGAAGCAAATAATTCACATTATCTTAAGATCGGCTGCATAGAAACGACGGTCGTACCAGCTCAAGCCTCGTGGAAAGCCTCAAAACTTCTGAAATAACATTTTTTATTTCTCCAAGTTGACCCGAAACTCAGGAGAGAAATTACATGGTGATTAAAGATTTCAAGCATTTCATATCGTGGTTGTTTTCCTTCTTGTGTAATTATATTATCTCTCTGCCAAATTTTCAATAAATGCAGAGCCCGATAGACATTAACTTAACTGTTTTTTTGTTCCCGCGGAAATATGAAAGTATCAAAATAAACACCAGGAATGACGCCATGTGTGCAAAGCTCAGTCCGCTTTTAGCGAGGGTTTTATAATTTCGCATTATCATCTAAACGTTGTAACTTGAAATAAGTTGTAAATAGAGCTGAGTTATTTTTGTTTTGGAGTGTACTGACTTAAGTTTGTAGACGCTACCAGATTCTGTTATACATATTATCAGAAATATTCGTTACGTTTGTGTTATTATTTTGACTTAACCCCAGAGTTTAGATGACATAAGAAATGCGCCTTTGTTACAATGAATAACATTTTTAATCCCATTAATTTGTTTGTCAATATTAATCATGCAAACGTGTTATCTATCACTCGTGAAACCATTGTTCTCTGTTATTAAAGCTGGCTTTCAAGATGATCGTTTAAATGACGTACGTTAAACTGACAAGTTGGTATGTCCACAGCACTTGTCGTTCTTGATTGGAGGTAATTAACATTGTCATCACCAGTCGGGATTGGAGTCCCAACATTTTATCTTCATTATTAATGGCTTTTGTACGCCATTCATGGGCCGTCACAAACAGCTTTGGGACTTAATTATTTTTACACAGAGGTGAAACATGTCGGCTGACTATCGTCAACAAAGACGGTAAATTGGACACGTTTGAAAAAATCTTACAAACCTTTCTGCACGCATGAGGCAATTTTTGTCCGATTGACGAAGTTCGTCCAGAAAGCCTTGCTTTTAGTTTTCTTGTTAAAAACTTCATTACTTGGATTAAATTTAAATCTTCAGTTACGTATTTTATTGAATAAACGCTTGTATTTCTGATAATTTCGTTCGGGTAGTTCGTATAGACCATTCACGGTGTCTTCCAACTTCTCTGAAGCCCTCACAAAGTTCTATTTTCAGAATATTCCTCCGCCTTATGCAAATAAAGCATAACTAATCTGGAAAATTACACCAAAAGAAAAAAGCACCTTATTCATGCGCACTCAGTTCAATATTATTGTGCATGAGAACTGTTTATTACTGGGCATTACCAACAGAACTATTTTCTCTCCTATTTTATTCAAATTAATTATTAATAAAATATTACAATTTATAGATAAAATTCAGGTAAAACTACAATTAAACGAAAAAAAAATATATTTTTAAGTTACAAAAAGCCTCTGATAAATGACATATTTGGTGAACAACGAAACGTGTCATACATGGAGTGATTTTTCAAAGGTTTGATTAAAAACGTATGAAGAAACCGCAAATAGACTATAGTTGTCCAGTACACCAACTTAAAGCGAAAAGAGTATACTTGATCCTTATTTCGTGTAAGGAATTGCTATCCGTTCGTTGAGTATATGTAAATGAAGATTATCTTTACTGTCAATGTTGGCCCCAAATTACTGGCGTTAATATATTTTACAGAAGCTTGTGGAATGTGTTCCTGGTGTAAATATGTTTTTTTTTTGTGTTAGCTGGCTGCTCGATATGCGCTGCGTTAACTTGAATTATCGAAGCTTTTTCAGAAGTTTTCATAGACTACTGGATTTTTCTGCTTCAAACATTACCGCTAGCACGTTGTAATTCAACGTTTCATTTAAAATAAACTGTTTATTGAAAACATTTTCTTTTCCTTTTGCACGTCCGTTTTATAACAGTCTTCGCTCAGTAAAGATACGCCAGGATATGGTTTGAGCTAAGCGTTCTTTTACACAGTTATACAATCTTTAATATCGTTGATGATAAACATTTTTTCAATCAAGTAATGCTGCTGTTGTGTAATGCGTTTCAATTTTGCGTGTTGGGAAGCATAGCAAGATTGAAGCTTACGTTTGTGGTTGGAAAAGAAAACCTCGTACTTCGTTGTGCACAGACAAAACAGCTATCTATTGTGAGTCGTTTTAATACACTCCAAGTGCTTCGGGAGAGAAATGATACGGTAGGCCCTATTCAGGGCTGGGGAAAAAAACATTAAATTATTATAAAATGTGGGGGTTTGTACACAAACACGCGGAGGAAAAAAAAAAACAGACATCCTGAAAATGTGTGGATTCACAACGTAAAAAAAAAATTTCTACGTGTACTCGTTAGAAACGTTTCGAAAGATTACATTCTCGACGTTGAACGCCGGTAGAGAAGCCGGGGAGCAGGGGAGACACAATGATGAAAGAAAGGGCGAAAGAGAACGGTGCCGGGAGGAAGAGGAAATTAATATGTAGAACAAAAGGTAGCTGGATAACCCGCAGCGCTGATGAGACACTTGGCACGCAGAGCTGACGTGGCGTGGTTTCCCAGCTTCGTCGGCTGCGGTCTGGTCCATGGTTCCACCGCCACTCCCCCCCATCCCCCTTACTTAAGACGCCCGCCTACCTGAGAGCAAGTTGGTCGTTCCGGTCTCGCGGTGAAGCCAGCCGGGTGGGCGACANAGTTTCTGAGAAAAACGTGTATTTCAGACACACTGCAATGCTGTTCACTCATTAGGTAGGCGGGCGCCTTAACTCGCCAACCATTACATCCTACCACCCCCAGCCCTTTCTCAGCACAGTGGCCACAGGTAAAGCTAGGCGAGCTCCAATCAAAATGATGAGTCCGGTGGCTGGGGATGCCAGACATTTGGAACGTAAAAACGAAACATGGTGTTTAAGAAATTACATTTTCGACCCATTAACATAACAGACACGCATTTAACTTATACATCTATTGAAAAGAGCGAAAATATTATGGAAACACTTATAAATACTCGATGTTTGAACGAGCCATACTAAGCATTTTTTGTATCTGCAAGTATATTTGTTATGAAAATCACAAGAGTTTTCTTAAACATTGAATAATCCAAACAACGCATGTTTCGGTAAGTTAAGTGAACTTATTTTTCGTTCATCTCTCCATTTGATATTCGTTACAAAATTTGTATTTGTGTGAATACATGTTAATCATATTTTTTAGAATGCAAAGAGCGTACTTTGAAAAGAATTCACATTTATTCAAATGATGCAATAATCATTAACACATTAACAAGGTACAGAAAAATGTTTTCCTGGAATGGTTGTCTGGATCATTGGGTACTAGGCCCTCTCTTACCACAACAAGGCGAGACCTCGTCAATGACATGTGTCAAAATATTCAACCATTGTAGTCATGAGGGAATGTGTGTACATCATCTTCACAAATACATCGCTTATCATCGAGCTAGGCAAGTGCCAATTTGTTTGTGCACATGGAATATATGTCATGTTTGTATGATTTAATGTCACGAACCACAAATCTCATGCTGCACTGGTCTTCAAAACATATTTGACTCTTGATGGCACATTTCTGTACTTCTTTAGTTCTTTTGGTCACTTTTCCATGTCCACGCATATAGCAATATAATTTCGCCCACAGGCAAACTAGCTCAGACCTATGGTGTCTGCCACACTAGTCCTTAAACTTTCCTATGACCTTTGCATTAGTGGGTGGGTACAAGGGGTGTGAGGAGAGGTGGCCATATTTGTTGAACTCAGAACTGAAAGCAGGGCCAGTGTACAAGTCAGAGTAGAAGTCACCTGTGAAAATATGGCAGATGATAGAATCTGTGTCCATACATGCCAGCTCAACTCTATTGACATACTTTGGTTGGATGATGCAGTAGTGAAATTTGTACATTAGGATTTCGGATAGTTCAAGGACATTGAAGTCAGCATAAATGGGTTTGTCGAATAGAATAGTCTCGTGATAAAGATGGACCAGGGCCTGATTCTCTTTGTATATCGTGCGGTCTTTCAAGTTAGACCAGGCAATAAGTTTCCTCTGCTGCATATTACTGCAAACCAGCTCCATTCCCTGACGCTTGTGCTTGTTCTCCATTAGTTTGCCAAAAACGTAATTTTTGGAAAGCTTGAAAAAGTTATGTTCAAAGTCATTCTTGGCAGCCTTTATTTTTTCAGTATTGATGACAGTGTATGACTTCAACCAGGGTGACTGCTTGAACTTGAGCACTCTGTGTACTTTGGTGCTGTCCAGACTATGTTTCACTGCTTGCTTCACAGATGTGAAATGCACAATCTAGTGTTCCTTGTCTTCCAAAGTAGTCATTAGCTTGGGGTTATGAGAACCTGGTGGACACTTGTTTATTTGAAGAAACAGAAGGTCCTTGTGGTCTTTGTGTAGATCATGTGGATACATCACGTCCACCTACAAACACATACCACAATTCTCCATAATCTGGCACTGACATTATATCGATATCAAGGGCAATCACCGCAAAGTCTCTCCGTGGTAGTGAAATACTCGTCGCCCGTCTGTAGAGATTATTTGCATCAACATACTTAACACAGAATGTGGGCTTTGCAGGATCGTACATGTCGGGTAGGTATTCATTGTTTGCAACACAATGTCTCTTAACACATTGGTAAAACACCACCCCTAATTCCTGCTTATTAAAACGTATATATGTCATAATCGATAAGTTGGTACAGTTCCACCTCTGTTATTTTCAACATAGTATCAATAGAGAACCCGGGAGCACTCACATACCATGCACAGTCTAACTTATATGTGCTTAGACACAACCCCTGAAATTCTCAAAGACATCTGCCAGCAGCACCAAATAAGGCTTAAGGTAGAGGTCCGAATATTCACCCAGAGTTCCACATCCTAAACTTGATCCATACATTCTGTGCAAGGGCATGCTCATCATCTCTGATGTTACTATCAGTAAGTTTGTTGTAGAAGGAGATCTTCGGAGGTAGTTGAGGCTCGTCGGGGCTTTCCCAGTTGGTGATGTTATTATATGGGTAGACCACTTTTCTTGTAACAAGCTCCAGCTTACCAATCTTGAAAAATATCTTGGTTGTCTTTAACTCGCTTGCCGATAGGTTCTCAGCCAGGTTGGCAAGGCTTGAAGACGTACATCTCTTTACAGCAGAAACTGATTTGTTTCCCAGTCACAAATAACGTGATAGTTTTATAAGTGTCATTATTGAATAAATAACAGTTATCATTCTGAGACATATGCGTAAAACATCAAATTACATAGATCCAACACATTTTATCTAAACTAATTAAAACAACAAAAAAGAATATTCCAAATAACAAGCAGGCGTGCCGTTATTCAATTCAGCCGTTAAAACATATAAAAATATCTTTATAAATAGTATGTAAAACCCAACGCTTCTACAAAGATTTCTGAATAAATTCTTACCAATATTTTTTCTTCCAATTTCATGATTTTTTTAAACCTTTTTAGATCATACAAGCAGCCTGTTGGTCAAATTGTTCGTGACGTTATTCGAGCTATGGTGGCGCAGTTTTTACGAACGACGGAGACATGCGTTACATTTGCTATGAATGTAAATAAATAACTGTATTGATGGGGCAGAAAAATTAGTTTTACAATAAAATGTCTATCAAGTAATCTAAATAAATAAGTATAAAAATTACTCACTAACGATTATTCATGCCTCCAACGTACTGATACATTTAATTCAGAGAATACAATTAAATAAACAATTCATTCCTCAAAAGAACAAGATCTACACGCAGTCTGTCGAGAGCCAGCCGTGAATTACACACAGAGCTCACTATTTTCTTAAAAACGTATAAGTAAAATCTAAAATACTCAAAATATACTCTCGTAATTTGATTACGCTTTTGAAAATAGCGCCACAAAATTTCTCAAAAACAGATGTTAGTTTTCTCCATCCCCAAGTTATACATTATTTGGCGATGAAAACTTCTTCGGCTACTCTTAACCTCACTCGCAGCTTCCCCAGCACGCAGCTGGGATAGTTTACAAAGTGTACCAAAGAAGCAAAAGTTGAAGTGTTACGTTGCGCTGCTATGAACAGAAATGACAAAGGTAGTGAGACATCCAGGGTTAAAGTGGGCCCGAGGCCACATCATGACTGTTTCAGTGGACATAACTTAAGTCGTGCGCTCAGACCATCACGGGTTTGGCCTTCTCGCCTCATCAAATATATAACCTAAGGGTGTTGGACCCCAAAAAAAAGAATAATTTAATTTTTGTACCAAACGTTGTTCAACTTGTACAAATTGTATGTGATGACATTTTCCTCGAATAAGAAAAGTTTATACTTTATATTTTTAAAATAATTATATGTCAAATTCAATTTTTTTCTGTTTTGCTTCAGCCATAATAACAAATACTAACTATGTTGTACAAATGAAATAATTTACAAAGTATACTGATGTCATGGGCTACCGTGTGACATATATGTAATCACCAAATAATATTCTATACATTAAAAAAAAAAGTTGAAAATATAAAAAAAAATGTCTTTATATTTAACAATTTTTTTCATCGTGCCACATACAAGCATACACAACTAAAAACCATAAGACGTTGTGATTACAAATAGCATACTTTCAGAGACTTTAAGGTGTTGTAAAGACACGTAGACACAAATACTCTTCAATGTGTGGATCTAAAGTCGCAAGTGAATCAGCTATTTTAACCAATGAAACTGGAGTCAATATAAATACAGGTATTTTCCATGGTCTCGTTGCGGACAGTGAAATACGGCAACTTCTGTGATTCGAAGTAGCTGCATTTGCTGAAAATCGCCACAAATCATTGACTGATTTAATTTACCCGTTTCCACAAAATAGTTTCTGATATCTGTGTTTAATTTTCGCAGAAAAAAAAGCGAACGTTCTGACTATAAAGTAGGTTCCATTTTTGCATAAAATTGTAAAATCGCGCCCGCCTAGTTTACCCAAAAAATAGTGAATATCTAAGAAAACCGTAGGCTGGTGATCTTTGGTTCCATTTTTCACATAGCCTCTCTCTTCTCGCCCTTAGGGGTAGGAAAAATACAGTTCTGCCATTGTGCACGTCATTCTGACGTCATGTTGCAATATCGTACACTGAAAAATTACTCTTTCAGAAAAAAAAAACGCCAACATTGTAAACAAATACATATTAAGTCGCTTTTAGCCTGAGCGCAGAAAGTGAAATATTTTACTGCCCGATCTGGCAGGCCTACAGGCCTATGGGATGTTCACGGTAAAGTGAGCGCTTTTGAGGCCCTAGTTACTTTTTGCCTATCAGCAAACGTTTATTCTTCCACTACAATATACATAGATTGCCATGTAAGTAATAAACACAGTGTGTATATTTCACCGAACTCGAAATTTTGCGTCTAAGGCTACAATAATATATATTTATTGACTATTATACTAAATGAGAGGGCTTCAAAAACTGCTCACTTTACCGTGAATAGCATATACCCGATAGCGAAAAGTGTCTCCCGGAGTTGATACTAGGGGTTTAGTACCTCTTTCCCTGGAAAAAATGCAGTGTGCGGAAAGTAGGCACGTAAAGAATGGATGGGATATGTTCTAGCACTGAAATTCGTTATCGCGCCAAGAGAAGAAATCGTCTTCTTGTACCCCTACCCCACAGCGTTCAAGCTCAACGCTAAGACAACCCGTCTTATCTTACACGTTTGCCTCTTCTTGCTTTCCATTTTGCTCCTGAGACTCCACCATCTTCCTCTGAAAGCCAGAAGTTTAACTCCCACCCCCTCCCCCTTAGCTATCCGCTTACGCTCTATTAGAAAAAGTCAACTGCGAAACTACTAAACACTGAAGATATGTACTCGGAAATATTTAAAAAACGGGCGTTTCGTAATTTCTATTATGAAAATTTCTTGGAATTCGTTGCTGGTTATACAAACTGATAATACGTGAAGAATTATTTTTTCCCTGTAATTTATGAAATAGTGTTTTATATAAACATACTTATTTTCGTTATGTGAATAAGTCTCTGTATAATAAAGGTACCACAAATTTTTTTTGTTCTTAAACAGGATATGAACGTGAAACAAAATGATATCACCACAGCACCGTATATGTTTTCTATATTACTTACAAATGCAGTGGAGGGGAAATGACTACTTACATAGGTAAATAATGCCCGAGTAGTTATGTTTACTCTATTTCTGAAAATATCGACTTTCTGTCATTTAGTATAAGTGGTTTGTGTTAGCTACCTATGTTTGGATGTACATATTTAAATCGCATGAATGTCACAACTACGCACGAACACGATTTTTTTGGGCCAACAGATGTGGAGAATACTTCGTGTTATGGCCCAGGCATTGTTCGTCTTTAAACAACCGAAGCGACAGGAATAATAGAGATTTTCCCTATTTTAAAGTACAGAAAGCAGTACCTTTTTTAAAATTATTATGGACCGCGTATCCTCATATAAACTATATATTCTCGAGAAAACTTATGGTAAGTTAAAGGAAAAAATATTTAATTCAGCTCGCATACGAAAGAGAAGATTTTTTTAACCATGACGAATTACAGTTGAAAACGTGTTTCGCTATCGGGAATGCAACTAACCAATTGGTAAAAACGCTTGCGTATTTCAAATTCCAAAAGCAGTATTTCAGAAATTTTCAGATTTTTATTTCGAAATAAAAGTCTTTGAAATAGCGTAAGTGAGTGTATTTAAAACAAATGCTACAGTGATTCCAAAACTTACGACATGGAAAGAGAAGGCAGAGCGCATTACGAAAACAAGTAGCTGTGCATCTTTGGCCACTTTCGTACAGCTTACAGCTAGCGTGAACTTACTAACCTACTTAATTTTCATAAAATTGTTCTTACTGCTTAAAAAGTAAATGTTTCGTCCAACCCGTTATCTAATGCCAAGGGCGCCTTGCTGTTTGGTTAAAGTTATACAAACGCCTTACGTAATTGTTCAGACTGCTCTCGAAGGAACAGCGTGCAGTTTTACAAGCGTGTTCCAAAGGTGCTTAAAGGCAGCAGAAGGCAGCATACATACATACATACTAGACATCCGGAACCAATTTCTTCTGAATATCTCACAATATTAACAGGAAAATACGACAGCTGTTAAAGTTAAAAAAGTGGTCTTACCAAAACGTCACGCTCTCTATATTACTACAAGCTTTCCGAACGTGACTTCACCCGCGTGTAAAACCCGAAGCATACTAATTTCCTTTACCGATGGACCTCTTTGTACACCACATAAGTGGATTTGCCTTCAGCTGCTAGACTGCCAGTAGCTAGATGAGCTTACTCTGGAGCAGGCCGCGTTGAGCTGCTCATGTAAGGAGCAGTCCACCCACAAATTTCTCCCTTCCACCTTTAGCGACTGACACTGGACCTCACTTATAGTCATAGCAAAACTGCCTTGGCGGGGAATTTCAGTATCTTGAATCAGAGACAGTATTCTGATGCATTGAGTGGTATGCGCGTTATGAGAACTTTAAATCCCCTGTGCACATCCATTGAAGACTGTGGCACAGATTACATATTTTTGCCAAGCCTTCACTTGGAGCCTGGTGCCATCGCAGTGTTTTGGTAGTTACATTACTGAAGCCCCAAACTTGAGGAGAAGCTTGCGGGGTGACAGGACAGTGGGTAGATGCTTTTGATGAGCTACACAGGGCAATGGACCGCTTCATCAATTTATACAACAGTTTCCACATATTTGTATTCAAATTGTTACCCCTTTCGAAAAAAGTGAGCATTAGGTGCATGCTATTTATAATATTGTTAAAGTTGCTCAACCCTCGTAACATCTTTTTCGAAGGCCATTTTTTAAAACTATTTGTTGGTTCACATTAAAACTACCGATTCAAGATTGTATAAACGGATTTTTGCCTTCTTAACATTTTTGTTTGTAATGCCACTGTATTTTCAAATTACGTTAAACATTATGGCAGTACACTAAAGCTCAGGTTTGTTGGAAAACCAAACATAAACAAATGACCTTGCCATTGTCATAACATGTGATTTTGACCGTTCCCTAGGCGATTCGCAAGTTTACATTCTGGACAGTTTTGTTTGCAAGAAACCTTTCAACACAAAGATGCAAGAAATGTTGCAAGACAAAGATGTTTGCTGTAGAGCTGGAATATGCAGTATATACCAATTCACTCTTCGTCAAAAGTGAGGTATTACATAATGATCAGCGGCATAAAATATAATTTAAACAGATACATATGTATAAACGTATATATATATATATATATATATATATATATATATACAACCGCATAAGGGAAGAAAACATAGTGTGATATATTTCCCTGACCGCACAGTCTACAAAAATAAAGTGTTTGATATATTGTCTTGCTCAGTTCTGAGAACTTTATTCTGCAACCGTAAGGGAAATACAACTTTTTTCTCAGTAAGAGTGGTGTTTAATTTCTTTTCATATTTTTATTCTTTCAGTAAATTTGACAAAATATGATAGTTTGAAAATTGCATGCATGTAAACGCTGTAATGTATCATCAAAAACACATTCGAATATTTTTATCTTCTTCGGGAATTGAATTTAGAAATATTATGAAAGTATCCGACCTCACGTGGCGCAGTCGGTTGGTGCGCCACCGATCTGTGGTGCGGGAGGTTCTGGGCTTGAATCCCAGGTATGGCATGGGTATTAGTTTAAGTTAGGTTATAAGTTAGTTCGTAAGCCGTTCCCTGATAACACTTCAGGCATAACACTGGGGGACGTTAATAAGCCCTTTCCTATCCAATCGAATCTTTAAAAGTAAGGAGAATGACAATACCTTATTGGCTTACTGAGCTATTGAGGAATATTTGAAACACACTTTACCTCTTTCACTCTCTAAGGAGCTAATTAAAAAAAAACAATCCCGATATAATTTTTGGGCAATAATGTGGGTATCTTTTTAAATTAAAAATATCGACGAAATCTTATCGTCCTTGAAAACACATTTTTACCCCTTTTCACTCTTTAACGTGTTGACTTTCAAAAATTCTTTTTTTGTGAGTACCTGCACCATAAAGTCTTCCCTAAATGTTCAAGCTTTCTTCTCCGGCAATGTGATCTGTGCGTTGATGAGTGTGTCAGCCGAGACACATAATTTTACACTAGATATTTTGGAAATGCTAGAACAAAAATTAAAGCAGATTGCAGAAATTATTTCATAATTGGCTGTAAATATTTTATGAATTATTTAATCTGAAATCAAAGAGTCGAAGGCAAGAAATGATGAATTGACATTCTTGGTATTTTATTTAACCCACTGAATCTCGCCCCGTACAAGATTCTAAAAACTGCCAAGCAGCGATTATAATTTAATTTGTGTTTATTTTATACAACTTAAGTACTTCAATAAATGTTTTGGTGAAGCATAATAATAAAATATTTACGTTAATAATAAATTCATTAGTGACGAAATTTATTTGGTGGAATGTTAAATTTGACGGTGACATTAATACACAAGGTCTATTATTTAGAGTAGTCCCTTTGATTTGAGAAGAATCGAACATATACTATTCCAATAAGTCCGGAGTTTGGATTAACAGGACTTGTAAAGATTATTTCGTGTCAACTCTCCAAATAAACCACAAAGTTTAATGAAAATCAACTGAAAATATTTTTAAAAATTTAACTTTGCGATAGCATTTTGAGAAGGGATATATTGCCTTACTAATGAATAATAAAATTGAAAAATACGTTTCCTTAAAAATAGACAAAATTATGTTATCAGTAACAAGTAACGATTGATCGTGCATCGTGCATGGAACTAAAAGTATAACAATTTCATTGTGTCGTTCCGTTGTACTGAAAATTTTATCAGTCATTAAATTAGGATATCGTAGGAGGGCTAAATGAATTTATTAAATATTCTTAATTTTAGAAAGATTACTTTACTGTGTATATCCGTCGCCAGAATTCTAAGCCTTTATCCCTCATATTGCCACCTATTCCTGTTTCCTCCTTATCCTCTTCGATCCGGCTGTAAAAAGCAATAATTTGTCGCACGTTCTCTGGACTCAGAACATGCCTGGTGCGCTGCTAGGCTCGTTAATCTAAATGTCCTCGCCTAAGTTACCTCGGACTGCTGGCAACCATGTATTTTCTTGCGTGTACGGCTGAAAAATACTCTCATAGCATTCCACCAGAAAATATATACTATTGGTTGTTCACAGTAAAGTGAGTACTTAAGTCCATGCTTAAGAGTTCCTTTCAGATTATTTGTATCCTTTCGCCAATCGTTAATATAAATTTGCCATGTGACTAATGAATACAATTTATGTATTTTATAAATATAAAATTTAAGGTCCAAGGCTACAATTAATTATATATTTTTGGTTATTATGCGTACTGAGAGGATATGAAAAGTTCTCACTTTTCAGTGAATAGCCTTTACTCGAAAAATGCCTTCTCAGATACGACGAGAAGATGAGAAAAATTTATCTTGAATAATAAATGGCCTTAAAGTCATTCTTTTGAACTTGCTGCATGTGTGAACCTATCCAGCCGAAGATAATGAAAGTAGCGTGCACAAAATTGTAACCCGAAAAAGCTTGTAGAAGCGTCTCGAAGTTTTACTTCTTCCGAGGAAAATGGCTCCTTGATGTCTTGCGAATTTAAGACGCGGTGCTTAAGCCAAACGATGCAGATAGTAGAGAAAAAATACTGTAAACGAGAACACGAAAAGAAGGTTTTAAAAATACGTAATAAAGAATAAGCAACTTTTAAAAAGATAAGAAACCACGAGATATTACAGAGAGTTGCCACAAGCAATTCTTACAGTATCAAACACGGCGGTTTCTTATCTTGTAACCTTGATTACAGTAAACTTTGAGAATAACCACCATGTTAATTCTGCGAGAGACTTTTCTGGTGTGAGTCGTTATCTGAAATACCTTTCTTTCGTCGGCATTTCTATTCGCTTCAGAAACGATAGTGCGACATGCGCAATTAGCTAGATAAACACAATAATGTTTTTAAACAAGACTGATACAGGGAATTACGTTATTTTTCTGAATAAACAAAAATTTAATATGAACATAAATCACGTAAATATCAAAGNACTGATACAGGGAATTACGTTATTTTTCTGAATAAACAAAAATTTAATATGAACATAAATCACGTAAATATCAAAGTTAACTTTTCAACAAGCCCTTTGTATTCTGGGCGTATAAGTGTGACGTGATTTTTCGAGGAGCGATTTGATGAAGCTAGTAAATTCATATACTTCAACTCGCAGAAAATGGTAACTGAAAAACATCCTCTGGGAAATTGTTATACACGAGAACAGTGATTTATCGGAAATAAGACATACTGCTATAGTATTGATAATGTTATTGTTATGAGAATCGATTAAATACTTGCCGATCCATCGTATCTCACGCGTTTTTGNGCTATAGTATTGATAATGTTATTGTTATGAGAATCGATTAAATACTTGCCGATCCATCGTATCTCACGCGTTTTTGACGTGACAACGTCTTAAATTAGGTTGCGGCTGGGAGTCACTTATGAAAAAGTGTAACGCTCGGTAACGTTACNGCTATAGTATTGATAATGTTATTGTTATGAGAATCGATTAAATACTTGCCGATCCATCGTATCTCACGCGTTTTTTCTCTCTTAACGACCAAAAATTTTACAATATACAATTTTTTCCATTTTTGTTACACTTTAATTTTATAGCANTTTTTTCTCTCTTAACGACCAAAAATTTTACAATATACAATTTTTTCCATTTTTGTTACACTTTAATTTTATAGCAAAATGTGTAATACAAATTCGTTTTACTTTAATGTAAAATAAAACCAAATTGCTGTCGTTAACATAAGGCAATTGTCATAATCGATTTTAGAGCTATCCTAAGCGTTCAAATTTTAGGTAACTGCGACTGCTTGGTTTGAGAACACTCGAAATATATTTTTCGTTGTCAAGGAATTAAAAAGACGAAATTGAAAATTTTACGTTTTACTCACTAATATATTCGTAGCTATTTGAAAGTTTGTATATCANAATTAAAAAGACGAAATTGAAAATTTTACGTTTTACTCACTAATATATTCGTAGCTATTTGAAAGTTTGTATATCGACGTATCCAAACCATTTATTTTACTTTAAAACATTTTAGTAAGCAAACGTGTTTTAGTGTTTTAATTATTTGTAAGCCTTTAAGCGGCTAATGACTGAATGTAACACAGATTTANGAATTAAAAAGACGAAATTGAAAATTTTACGTTTTACTCACTAATATATTCGTAGCTATTTGAAAGTTTGTATATCAACGTATCCAAACCATTTATTTTACTTTAAAACATTTTAGTAAACAAACGTGTTTTAGTGTTTTAATTATTTGTAAGCCTTCAAGCGGCTAATGACTGAATGTAACACAGATTTATTATGCAAGAAAGCTTCTTTCACGGTTACTTACCAATTTTCTGAAGCCCTGCTGAAGGTCTACTTTCATCATATGCCTCCGTCTTATACAAACAAAGTTTCACTAAGTCTACANCTGCAAGAAAGCTTCTTTCACGGTTACTTACCAATTTTCTGAAGCCCTGCTGAAGGTCTACTTTCATCATATTCCTCCGTCTTATACAAACAAAGTTTCACTAAGTCTACATAATTACACGAAAGAATAACGTGCCGCGTTCGTGAGCTCTAATTATTTTGCATGAGAACTATTTCTTACTAGGATTTAAAAACACACCTTTTTTCTCTCTGTTTTAATACACATTATTAGTAATTAAAATAATCAATTCATAGGTAAAATATAATTAAAATTTCAATTCAACCAATAATAAGATACATTTATGTTGACAGAAGTATAAAACTCTCGTGATATTTGACATATTTGGGAAACAACTAAACACGTCATTATTCGAATGATTTTTTTCAAATATTTAATTCAAAAAGTGTGAAGATACCGAGAATAACCTATAAACGATATTGTTCATTTTTATGGAGTAAGGAATTTCTTAAACATTACGATATATACAAGAAAATTACTGTAAACATTTGCATATAAAAAATTAGAGCGTGTCAAAACAGGCAATTGCAATAGTAGCAATTTGGTTATATAACTTGTCGGTTTCCTTCAGAGCAAGACTGTTTAGAAAGCAGTCGGCTTGAATGCTGTGGAAGTAAATTTGAAGGAGCAACCAAACCGTAATATTTCTTGTACATTTATTGTTTACAATGTTTATCCAACTTTCTTGTCTATTCGTTTTTTTCAGTTTCATAAAAATTTACTATGCGAAACTGCCAGATATATAAATATACTTTTTTACCTTGTTGCTTTTATAAATGTTGAGTGACCAATAAGTTAGTGTTTTCTAAGATTTACCTAATATTATAAATTAAAATTTTATTTGAAATATTACTTCCCAGCTGAGACAACAAACTAGCCAACAAATATATGCACTTCCGAAACGGATGAGATACCTATGACATCCCTCGTGAACAGTTGGCTTCATCTAAGGACATTAGAACTTGGTTTGAAATACTTTATGTGTGTTCTGTGTCAAGTGAAATAGTAAACATATTTCAGTAAACAGGGTGGGGCAAAAGTCGACAAACAAACTTCGAAATTAAGTGGAAAATATATGGGACACTTTCTACCTAAACTAAATATTAAGGGAAGCATAATCCCTTGAACATCGAGATTTTGAACTCTATTTTTTGCGAAGAAATTGGAAACGAAGTGAATTTAAGTACGATTCTGCGAACATTCTTTTATGTTGTCGTGATCTTAAACCTATAGGCAAACTTTTATTAATGCCTTTCACCGTAATGAAAGTAACAGTCGTGGACACTCTCTTATTGCTTGCAACGTTTTTTTTACGTCAGGAGCTATGAACGTTCAACACTGGTTTATTGAACTGTATGACCTTATAAAGGAAAATTTCGCTCCTGTTGCAATTGGCCAGNTATGAACGTTCAACACTGGTTTATTGAACTGTATGACCTTATAAAGGAAAATTTCGCTCCTGTTGCAATTGGCCAGGACCCACAGTTTTCGTTAAGAAGGTAAACCGTAGCGGCACAGTTCCTAGCACTTAGGCAACACAATCTACACGAGTGTATGGCATGCTGCAGAGTCCAACGCAAAGACGATAGTGGAATACATTCTCAACTCTTGCCATAAACAGCACGTGCTATATAATAATAAGCTCACAGTACTGAATATGCCTGCTTTCTTCTGGCGACAGACGGTGCGTAATTCCCCTACAGAGTGTGTTGGTATTGCCCACACTCCCGGAAATGCATCGCAGCCACACGAAAATTCTGTGTGCGTTTTACACGAAAAAGGTGAGTTCTGGGCAGTCGCAATAAGACAGTCGTTTTTGTCAATTACGTCATGCTGCACGATAAACCAGCATCAAATATTCATAAATCCTTGTGGCAAACAAGTTTTCTGCAGTTAGAGGTTTACCACCCCTGGTATCTTCATAACGGTGGAAGGTATTAAGAGAGTTTGCTCTTAGGTTGAAGATAACGATAACATGAAACAATTTTCGGAGAATTGTACTTAACATTCGCTTAGTTTCTGATATTCAGCGAGCATAAAGTTTAAAAGAGCTTGATTTTCAAGTGCTCGTGTCTCCATTAATATTCAGTTTAGGTAGACGGTGCCCCATATATTTCACACCTGATTATGCATAAGGAATCACTCCACAAAGGTTTCGGTCGAATTCCGTCCCATCCTATATAAGACAAGAAAGATAAGTCTCTGTTTTTCTGAGGCATATATGAATAAATAATTTTTGAAATACTTGTTGGATATAAACCACATTTAATTCCTAAAGATACTGTATCAGAAAGAGGCTGCAAAAGAGTGTCAAAAACTTTCATGCCTTAATGTTTATAAGAAAAAAGACTGAAAATATAAATAAGATANGAGGCTGCAAAAGAGTGTCAAAAACTTTCATGCCTTAATGTTTATAAGAAAAAAGACTGAAAATATAAATAAGATAAATATATATTCTGTTATTATTTCGGTGGCGTTATTATACTTACTTAGAGTGATTTGGGGCACAGTCTGGAAGTTTCTGATGGCTGTTATAGAACTACGAAAACTTTATAACATATATCCTTACAGAAGGTGTAAAATATAAAATTTGTGTGTTATTCCTCATCTGTCCTGAAATACATTTTTTCGCTACAAAATATTTTGCTGATATATAGACTAATATGTTAAATGTCTTACAATGGCAAGAAATCTATNAGGCTGCAAAAGAGTGTCAAAAACTTTCATGCCTTAATGTTTATAAGAAAAAAGACTGAAAATATAAATAAGATATATATATATATTCTGTTATTATTTCGGTGGCGTTATTATACTTACTTGGAGTGATTTGGGGCACAGTCTGGAAGTTTCTGATGGCTGTTATAGAACTACGAAAACTTTATAACATATATCCTTACAGAAGGTGTAAAATATAAAATTTGTTTGTTATTCCTCATCTGTCCTGAAAAACATTTTTTCGCTACAAAATATTTTGCTGATATATAGACTAATATGTTAAATGTCTTACAATGGCAAGAAATGTATTTTGCGATTGATACACATTTCGGTAGTGGTAACGAAATAAGAAATTATTATAATCAATTCAAAATATATTATTAAAAATAACAAAAGACTGTTGTTATTAAACATTTTTCAGTGTTAACTTTAACAAAACCTCGTAAACAAAAAACACTCTTATGTATTAATTAATATTTGGTAGTTAAATTCTTTATTCTGCTTCACGTAAAGATTTTATCTTCTTAGTCATAAAGTAGAGAACTAGTACTTCTGGTATAGCATTTAATTAACACAAGTAATTTAGAATTTTTTCAACAACCATGTAATGGATTTCCTTGCCGTTATTTTTACTGTTCTCTAATTATGGAAATCTATATTAATTTTGAAAATTTAACTATAATGTTTGCACATTGTCAAAGCAGCAAGACGGCGGTGTTTCTAGAAAACTTCATCTAAAGTACTATAGTTTTACCACATTAACTTAATTGTTTTTACTGTGTGGAAAATGAAGATATATATGTTACAAATCATAATGGTAATATAATTTTCGATATAATACAAATTAATTTTTAGTTCGAATCACTATATAAGTGACATTAATTAGCGAGAATCTGCTGCACCTTTAGTAACAGTCTTTGAGTATTGATTTATGCATTATTGTACCTTATGTTTTCTAATTTAATTTATCCTGTTCTTTTAAATCTCTTCGAATTCTTGTGATTTGCTCTTTGCGCTCTTGTCCCTATATCAATTTTTAGCAGTTTCACTGCTCTCCTNCCTGTTCTTTTAAATCTCTTCGAATTCTTGTGATTTGCTCTTTGCGCTCTTGTCCCTATATCAATTTTTAGCAGTTTCACTGCTCTCCTTTATCCAGAAACTGTTGGAGACAAACGTAAATTTTTCATTTTATTTGACCTTTCTCCAGCGAGCAATTCAAAAACTGCCAGCAAATGAAAATTTACGAAATTTATGCGATACCTAAGGGAACTTTTATTTTTAGTAATGACATTTCATTGTGTCAAGCTTGCAAATGTTATGAATAAGAAATTGCGTTTACTATGGCGCGAGTGAAAGGCACCTTCTTCGAAAGATTTTTTGAAATTAAATTATTTTTTTACCTGTATTATTATACGGACTTTACATATGACCCTTTGCTGGAAAAAATACCAGAACAGAGCAACAAAGTATTAATATTATTTGCGTTGATCCTTTAACGTCAATTCTATCTTAATAATGTAATGTACCGGTTCATCAGATGTTTCATCTCATCCACGAACGCATTTTTTAAAGAATTATTTATATACTGAATAAGATATCCAATTTATATGCAGTTGCCAGGTTAGCAGAGTTAATTAAAACTAAGGTAAATGTGTTGAGAGCACTAAGCAAGACATCTTCTAGTATAACAACATTAAAAATCTTATCCAGACCTAAGTAACTGTATATTATTTCCTCACAATCTTTAGTAGCCAAAATTTCTCCTTAAACTTTCGTTGAGAGTGATATACTTTATACGGTTGTTGTAGAAGTGGGCACCTTGTATGTTCAAAGAGTTTCTACAGTACAAACATTCACAAACTAAATAAATTTTCCGGTCTCAGTTTTGTCTCGCGAAAACTCTTTATTCAAAGTGTTATCACTTTCGCATGTGGATGTGTCGCTCCCGATTTTCGAGCACGTGGGAATCGTGCCAAACGATGCCGCTGGTCAGCCGATTTTCTCGGGGATCTCCCGTTTCCGCCGCCCTGGCGTTCCGGCACTGCTCCATACTGACCTCACTTACACCTCCTCGTCTCTCATAACCTCGATGTTAAGAGCCTCCTAAATCTTACTACTCCACTCTTTCCACTTCGCATTTTACGTAACGTATGACGTACCAGCCTGTCTGTCCATCTTNCCTAAATCTTACTACTCCACTCTTTCCACTTCGCATTTTACGTAACGTATGACGTACCAGCCTGTCTGTCCATCTCAAAAGGCGAGAAGGCCGAACCCACAACAGTTAGAGGTGTATCAGTTTTAGGTAGGTAATTAGGTGGTTTCAAGCCTTCCGTAACAAAAAATCTACGTAAAACTAAAACGAGATCTATTTCATTCTCTTTTCAATACCTACAAATTATTTTTTTTGCAACAAACAGCAAACTTTCTTCACTTATTTGACTGGCTTTGTCCCTTCAGTGTTTTGTTTCTTATAAAGACATGTCGATAGACTTCAGGAGCCACTAATGAGATCGTTCATATTAACTTCATACAACTTTAACCACCTATTATTTTTAACTCGGGACAGGCATTTACAGTCTCATAAATCTTTGTGTAATCAAATACGTTAGTGCAATCGTTTAAAATATTTATTTTTCTTCGAAAAGCGTGCACGAATATTTATCCGTTTACTAAGGCTTGTCCCTTGTAACGAGCAAAGTAAATCTCTGTACAAATAATGAAAATCATCTTACGTACACAAATAAAATAAATCAGTCTGAAAGAAGATGCCAAGAGCTACTTCAAGACGTCTGTAATATTGTACACAGAAATGTTTTTTAAATTTTAAAAAGTTCTGAAAATAAGGAAATTCTTGCATTTTTGTATTATTGGATGCGCCAAAATGTTTGGAAAATAACTTTTGCTAAACATACCTCCAAATGAATTAAGTCAAGATCTATAAGATACTATTTTTAAATTTTTTGCAAATAGTTTGGTTTATTTTATTTGTACATCAAAAAACAGTAAAAAATTTTACTTTGACGTGTCATTTTGCAAAACCGTGCAGTCTAAAAAAATTTTATCTGAGGATAAATTAGTCACTGACANCCTAAATCTTACTACTCCACTCTTTCCACTTCGCATTTTACGTAACGTATGACGTACCAGCCTGTCTGTCCATCTTAAAAGGCGAGAAGGCCGAACCCACAACAGTTAGAGGTGTATCAGTTTTAGGTAGGTAATTAGGTGGTTTAAAGCCTTCCGTAACAAAAAATCTACGTAAAACTAAAACGAGATCTATTTCATTCTCTTTTCAATACCTACAAATTATTTTTTTTGCAACAAACAGCAAACTTTCTTCACTTATTTGACTGTCTTTGTCCCTTCAGTGTTTTGTTTCTTATAAAGACATGTCGATAGACTTCAGGAGCCACTAATGAGATCGTTCATATTAACTTCATACAACTTTAACCACCTATTATTTTTAACTCGGGACAGGCATTTACAGTCTCATAAATCTTTGTGTAATCAAATACGTTAGTGGAATCGTTTAAAATATTTATTTTTCTTCGAAAAGCGTGCACGAATATTTATCCGTTTACTAAGGCTTGTCCCTTGTAACGAGCAAAGTAAATCTCTGTACAAATAATGAAAATCATCTTACGTACAGAAATAAAATAAATCAGTCTGAAAGAAGATGCCAAGAGCTACTTCAAGACGTCTGTAATATTGTACACAGAAATGTTTTTTAAATTTTAAAAAGTTCTGAAAATAAGGAAATTCTTGCATATTTTGTATTATTGGATGCGCCAAAATGTTTGGAAAATAACTTTTGCTAAACATACCTCCAAATGAATTAAGTCAAGATCTATAAGATACTATTTTTAAATTTTCTGCAAATAGTTTGGTTTATTTTATTTGTACATCAAAAAACAGTAAAAAATTTTACTTTGACGTGTCATTTTGCAAAACCGTGCAGTCTAAAAAAATTTTATCTGAGGATAAATTAGTCACTGACAATGCCTTCAAGTTAAACAATATACGGCTGAAATATAAAATAACGCATTTTTCCGTGGTCAACGCCCTTAAAAATGAAATCTTGACAGCCGACGAAGGTGAAGCGAAGTGAAAATGGATAAGTGCTGGAGTGCAGGGTTGGGATGAACGGGAGATCTCGAGAAAACCCGTCAACCAGCGGCATCGTCCGTTACGATTCCCACATGGGAGGGTGGGGGGCAGGCTCCGCCGGGAATCGAGCACGGTTCGCCTTGGTGGTAGGCGAGCGCTTTAGCCACTACGCAACCGTGGCCAGTAAATAATTAACAAATGTAACACTTATATGTAGCTTAAATAAGACGTGGATTAATACAGGAGTAATGTAATGTAATTACTTATGTACATAACGCTCTTTTGTAAGATCACTGCAGCATGTACTGTGGATGTAAAGTTGGAAGGTTATACTTCAGTCACGGTTACTTCAAACTTTTCTGAAGCCCTGCTAAAGATATACTCTTCCTCCGCCTCATGCAAAGAAAGGTTAAATGAGTTTAGAAAATTACGCTAAAAGGACAAACGCACCGCATTCGTGCGCACTCAGTTTAATTATATTTTGCATAATAACAATTTCTTACTAGGAAAAACCAATACATTAATTTTCTCGTGGTTTTATTCATATTAATTATAATTGATTTATATTATAATTTGTAAAAAAAATANCAAAGAAAGGTTAAATGAGTTTAGAAAATTACGCTAAAAGGACAAACGCACCGCATTCGTGCGCACTCAGTTTAATAATATTTTGCATAATAACAATTTCTTACTAGGAAAAACCAATACATTAATTTTCTCGTGGTTTTATTCATATTAATTATAATTGATTTATATTATAATTTGTAAAAAAAATCATTTGTTTAGCCTAAAATAAGATATTTTTATATTATTTTACGTTTAACACATATATAGAAAGCTTGTGATACATAACATAATTAGAAAACAACCGAACACCTCATAAAAGCGGGGATTTTTCAAAATTTTTATTCAAAAAGTGTGAAAAGCAAAGCGTTAATGAATTAAGCTGCTCATCATCACATTCGCAAATAAAAAAGTTGAAGACTAGTTGGATTTGACGACAGCCAGACTGTGAGTGTCCTCCGAGAAGTCGCGCGACCCTGGCCGGAAAAGAGTGAACGCGGCTTGGCAATCCTGTTACATGTATTTACTTCACGTCTGACACACAGAGGTGTTCTGCCCAAGCGAGTTGTCCTGCTCTGGCTTAGAAGCCACGCAAGTGTCGCTGTTGAGCCAGTGACCTCGGAGGGGTCTCTCACGTTCATAACGCGCTAGAGGTTGACCGAGGCTCTAGCCTGCGTTCCTGCAGCACGCATCACAGGGCATTCGACATTTTATACCAGCCCCTTGCTGTATTATTAATATACTTTTATTGTTTTTGTATACGAAGAAAATAAACATTTGTAGTCGCGGCATTTCCTTGGTTTTCAGCCCTAGTCAATGAAATAGTAGATCGTTTAGTGAGTGAGAGAAGACATTTGGGTGGCTCTTAAGAACGAGGCCTTGAGAACCGGTGAGGGTACGGTGATGTGAGTATGGAGCATCGGCGGAATGCAAGGGCGTGGGAAATGGGCGATCCCCCGAGAAAACCCGCCGACCAGCGGCATTGTCCGGCACGATAAATTGTTTAGTAAGCTTCCTAACAGTTTTGAAAAATAATAACTTCTTTTAAGTAGGACTTAACGTTTTGTCATTGACGGAAATATTTTCTCGAAAAATAAGAAGCGGTGAATCAAGAGGAGATGTCGTGTATCATTGAACCACCCTCACGGGGAAAAAGTCTGGTAAACTTCCGAAACTGTAATAGAAGTCGCATTGCATGGAAATTATATCGCATATCAAGCTGCAGATATAGGAATATCTAGCATCGCTACTATAACCAGTTGGAAATTTTCCTACACATTTCACACTTTCCTGAGAAAATGAAATAACGCTACCATATGTGTATGGGTAAAATACTTTTCCTACGATTATTGTACACTGACGTTGTTAATTTGCGAATAATTTCTTGGGTTACAGAGTCGCCCAAAATAGATATCGAAAAATAAGGGAAAATTGAAAACAGGATGGCCGGACTCAGAATCATATTCTAGGTCCTGCCAGATGCAAGCCCACCGTTTTACCATAGCGCCACCTTGCTCACAGGACCAGGTTTCTGTCAGATGTGCTGTGGGGGTAGGCGAATAAAACCATTTTGGTTTCAATAATCGTTTTATTTTCCTCCTATCTCCAACGTTGTTTCAAACATACAACATGAGTACTGATTCATATGCAACATTGAGAAAGATACGTATACGAAGGCTCCATTGAGAAATTTTCTGGCCTTTCCGTATTGTGAATCAAGCGTCCAAATTATTTACAGATGTTGCGATTTGAATTCCCGTAGACATACTAATTCATCATCACAATAATTAGAATACGTATAATAGAAAATTAGTGTTTACCTACGAAAGTGTTGGGTTGAATTAAATAAAACACAAATAAACCACCTTAAAGTCATATCGAAGTGTAGGTTTTCATAAAATGTCACGTTAGAGAAAAAAACATAGTGCTGAAAAGTTATACAAAACTGTTTTCTAATAAATATTTTAAAACCTACCAAGATGAGATTTGCAACACGTAGACAGACGCGTTCATAACTAATATCAATGATCCAATGATGTAGACCATTATTTGAGTCAGTGGATTTTACTAAATAAATGTATTGTAAAGTAGGCTATGTTTATCGTGGAATGTCACAATGAGGACCGTGTAAGTACTCGACAAACCAAACTTTCCTTTGAAAGTCATCATTTATATAAATGAGTCAAATACTCTGAAATCGCAATGTTTTTGTCAGATAGACTGATCTCGCTGGCTGCGCACAACCAATCTCCGTGTCCCAACATTGAACTGTCTTTTTTTGCCAACACTTCTAGCGAAAACGGCATGATTTGTGTTTGTATGTTAAAAAACTGATTTGTAAACAAATGCTTTGAGATGTATGTATATTTCCTCTAACGAATTTGAAATGCGGTTTGATTAAATTCAAATTGGTTAAAGTATTTTATTCATAAAATACTGCTTGTCATTTAAAAATTAAGATAAAAACAAACACTTTCATAATTGTTGACCACGTGACTTTGACAGCTGTGTATGATTGGGGCAGGCCAATGTTGTGCACAAGCGCAGAAGACGAATAAGGAGCCTACACTCATCTTTAGTATATGGTTTTTTTCTCCGCTTGTCATTTTAAAGTTCTGTGTAACAATTTTCGCTGTGACGTAAATCATACAGTAAGGTTTAAAAGGCAGACATACTTAAAAATATATTCCATGCAAGAGAGGTTGTAAAATTATTCAAAAATATTCATCCAACTCTCAAAGTGTTCTTATTTAATAAATTCAAAAACCGCAACGTGTGCATCTTCTTTCAGAACATTTCTTTCTGTTATTTTTATTCCCTTCCATAAACGTGTTTAAAGTAAGTTTTCGTAAAATTTAAATAAACACAGGTATATTTTACGTCACTCAAATTTTGACACGGATTTTTAATGTCGAGTCAGTATATAGCACACCGTGATCAGAAAGAAGGTAGTCACCCTTAGCGTATTTGTGCTCAAAGCTGTCGGCTGCCTAGGCCTCGAGACGTTCTCGTGATAGTCACGACTCTCTCAGCAATGCATTAAAGTGTTTTATCTGCTCAATATTAATTTTGTATCTGATTGAGAATTTCGTTTAAGAAACGTGTCACACACACAAAGACTACTGTTATTTTTCTGTTTCCGTTTCTATATTTAATTTACAAAAATTCCGGTAGAGGAAAGTTATAGCAGTACAAAAGCATGGAGTACGTCTGTATTACTACAAGAGAAAAACAAGAAGAAAAAAAACAAGAGAAAAGGTTAGCACATGATGGAAATACTTGTATACAAATAATCAAAAACTACTAGAAATTAAAAATATGAAAAAAATACTTAATTGCAACAATTTCTTATAATTTGCAAAAATATTTTATAGCGTTATTTTAAAGCTCTCTTAAGTAACTCGCGGTATCTTATTACAATATGAATGATCTCACTTCGGTGAGCTTGTTGTTATTATTTGTACACCGCCGAAAAAAAATTGTGTTTTTGACATGCCATTATAATATAAATATGAGGCTTATTTTTTAATGTGAGGAAAGAGCTTGAAAGTCATGTACATAAGTTGAACAGTATTTCTTCCAAATATAAAATATTGAATTTTTTTGCTGACCAGCACTCTTTGTCATTAGTCCGTAACCATTAGACGTAATACCCACTCTACCAATATAAACATACTATTGTGCGCTCAAAACACACCCGTTTAACCGACTAAGACTGCTCCACGTCCGAAGCGTTCTCGCCCCACGAAGCAGTGCTGGGATTTGAAAAACCATCAGATGTGAGATTCCGAAGACTCTCTTCCCTCGGGCTTCAGACAGACGCTGCCCTGATACGAACTGGAATCGAGGCCCGTACACTGCGTGTGCGCGTGTGTGTGTTGCGATGCACATAAGCCTCTATATCTTGCTAGCAGGCTGGTCCGGGATGGGGACTGATATATTCCCCAAGGAGCCGATCTTGTCGGAAAGGGAAGAGTCTTGCTGCAGACTTCCAAGGATTGGGGGTGGTTGAATTGGCGGGGACAGGGAGATACGCTCGTTCGGGAGAAAGCAGCCAGGCTGAAGCATCTCCGCGTGGGAGATGACCTCAGGGATATCTCCCGCCGTCGTATCAGCGGCGACGCGATTACCGTATCGTGCTCTATCGGTTCGGTAACTGGAACGGATGTCGGCAAAAAGCCTAGATGCAACTTACTTACCGGAATAAGTAAGTTTTGAATGACCAGTGAGAGTGTAAGCATCACTCTAGTCAGCCTTCCAGTCAAATTATCTTGAAGCAAAGAGAATCTTTCTCTATTTTCTTCTCTTTTAAAGAAACTACTACACGTATTCCGAAGACTCCGGGATAAACCTTTCTTCATGTTGTTACAAATCGCCAGGTACGCATCGGAGTTCGTGAAGGGTGTGGGTCTTAATAAAATTAAAATAATTAAATTTAATATTTTTGATTAATTTAAAGGATGAAAAATACACACAGCTGTTATTTACAACATTAAACTACCTAGCTGTACTATTAACACTTGTTATTCTCAGTGAGCGCAATATTTAATGCCAGTTTTAATTCTAATTGAAGTCCTTATCATTGTTTATAGTGATTACACTAACTTAATTCACGCTTATTATGTATACATATCCAATCCAACTGTTTATCACCATAATTACAACTGTCTGTCACTCACGCGTCCAGTTCACTAGTCCCGCCCGTCAGCCTCACTCTCCATGCTCGCAGTCCGCAGACTTCACTCCCTGCTGGTCACTCTTGCCACCACCCGTCTCTTTGCTGGCCCGTCGCTTCACTGGCCCATCACTTCTCTGGCCTGTTGCTTCGCTGGTTCCGCATGCATGGCTCTTAACGCCGTCCAAAGCTCCAAACTCTAGACTGTCAACTCGGAGGCCCACCGAGCTTATATAGACCAGCTGGCCCTAGTTCAGAAGCTTCTCCGCACTCCGAGTCGCACTGAGGGAAGGCGAGGGAGATAACCAGATCATTCTTGCAACAATAATCCAAGAAATTCGATATCCCAGGACAGGAGCGGCACGAGTCCCGATATGCTCATCGCAGCACGCAGGGCAGCCTGTCCTTGTAAATCACCGCGCACTTCTCGGGTTACCAGCAATGCCGTTCACACACCGCGCCTCGCGCACTTGAGTGGGAGGGTAAGGAAAACAACCAGAGGGACGGCACGTAACACTGCCCCCTCCTCAAATCTGTTCGTAAAAATGGAGGTACAAAGTTGTTCGTCTTCTGAGCAAGTACCTGCTACTGGTAAATATTTTTAAAAATCTTAATTTCAGAGAAAAACTTTTTCTTCACATGTAAAATTATTCGAAATAAATTTTAAAAGATGAGTTTATTATCTTTGAAAAATTTAAACTAAAGTTACATATTCATAATTAGAGACTCAGTCCACAAAACTGCCTTCATATAAATTATGACATTAACTTGGGGCATTGCTAGACAAGAATGACTAAAAACAATGACATTTCACACAGGCAACTGAAAAAAAAGCATTAAAGCAAATGATGTCGAAACGGGGCTGATGTTAATTACGTTGGTGGACGCATAAAAAAATGAAAATTTAACACGGTACTGTAATCGTACATATTTCATTCAGAAAAATTAAGAATGCAGTACTGGTTCCGACACACAGAGTGCGACTCGCAGAGATGAAGTAGTTTTCCCGCCAGTTTTCCCAACCTAGGATCTGACCTCCAGTGGCGCAGTCCGTTGGTGCACCGCTGGTGTGGGGTGCGGGAGGTTCTGGGTTCAAATCCTAAGTAAGGCATGAGTGTTAGTTTAAGTTAGTTTATAAGCCCGTACCCTGATAAGCATTCAGGCATAACACGGGAGGATGTTGATAAGCAATTTCCAATCCAAGCCAACATAGATGAGGCAGAATGTATTCTTTTGTTTCAAAATAAGTGCTGTGGTCTATTACACTTAAAGGTAACTTCTTCAGTAATTTAATTCGTAACTGCTCTTCCTCATGTTCGATAGCAAGCAGTGGCTTATGATAACATTAGACAATACAGGTATTATTTGTCAACAAATTTTTTGGAGTGTTGTAGCTCTTCAGTATTGTATGGTCTTTGCGCAATTTTTACTTCCTCTGTACCAACTATTTCAAAGCCATTTTATGTATGCGTGTTTTCCATTCTTGACTCACCTATAACTTTCTTACAACTTCCCTTTCTGTTGATAAAACTTGTTAAGTTCCACACCACACGTGACGTATAATGCCCATTAAACACCCACGTTTTCTCGAGTCATCACTTTAATGTCATCTCAGTAGAGGGATTATGGTGACTTTGGCACATCGGGACCTGGGACCGGAGGGTCGGAGCTGTTCATGCTGTCATTCCAGTCACCCGGCGGCCATCTTGGTTCCAGGGGACCCTGACCTTGGCTCCGGCGACCTTTGACCTTGAAAACACAGAAAATCCAAAAAATAATCCAAAACAAATGCAAATTCCACAAATTATACAAAAAAATTATATTAAAATTATTTATAAATTAAAAACATTTATTTTAAAAATTATTTTTTAAAACCTAGATTTTTGGAGGTCCCTCGCACCCCCTCCAACCATACTTATTCCACCATCTAGNCGACCTTTGACCTTGAAAACACAGAAAATCCAAAAAATAATCCAAAACAAATGCAAATTCCACAAATTATACAAAACAATTCTATTAAAATTATTTATAAATTAAAAACATTTATTTTAAAAATTATTTTTTAAAACCTAGATTTTTGGAGGTCCCTCGCACCCCCTCCAACCATACTTATTCCACCATCTAGGTTGGTGCAGTCCACCATCTTGGTAGGCGTCACAGTACCCGCGAGGACCGATTTATGTGGCAGGGCCCGAGCCAAAAAATGGCTGAGTAATTTTTGCATGTACGAATTGGAAATAATCGACGTACAATACGATCATGGGTGTCCTTCCCTTCGTAAAATGAGGAAAGAAACGAATCGGGGTTATTTAGTGAATGCTTAGAAAAACGCCCAGTTTCTTTACGAGTGTCATGCTCATTTTACCGAAATATAAACATGGTTATATATCTCGTAGCGTAAACATTATTTTCTTTTGGTGTGCCAGCCAGCGTTCGAGAAGAGCTTGCAGACGTGATTTCGCACGATGCAGAGTCGAATAAAATACAGTTATGTGCTGGTGTTTAAGCAAAATTATCTTCAATAGTTGCTGCGAACACCTGCTGCAAGTCCTATGCGTGATCTTAGGCTGTGTGAAATACGAAAATACCTGATCACGTTACAGTCACGTGTACATATGACGTCAATCCACAACGTGAAAACAAATTATGTAAATAAATCGAACCAGAAAATAAATTTGTCGCCCAGTCGATCACGAGTCACCGTTGGAGCAAGATGACGTCATTTCATACGGAGAACCTGTACGTCTTGTCATATATGGACTACTCTAAAATCACCAATTCGTTCTGGGAGTCTGGATCACTACATACCTACGAAGAAAGATGTGATGGATGGGACCACTGGCTATATTCAGTGACTCCGGGTGATTGCGAGCCTACTCAATAGTCAATAACTTGCTATACTCCTTGGAATTACGTGGTTCATCACATTAAACGGGATACGACTCTTCCAGCAACCGCGGACCAGGTTCTGGAATTCGCAGCAACTTCGAAACGAGGCAAGGTCGACCCTCCTCCTATGACCACCGAAATTCACGCCCTTGACTGTTCCACCCAGGTCTGCGTACGTCGGCAAAATAATACCAGCGAGGCTTCGACTCAAACGGCCCCAACAAAACGTTGAAGATCGTGCCGCAGTCACCGTGTTGACACCACAATGCATAAACATTCTGGGGAACCTGCATCGAACTGTGAAGCGTGCCCATGCAAACGTCCACGTGTGACGTCACCTGCTGCCGCCAACATGGGTTCGTCCACGACTGATTTTAACTTGGAAGAAGGCACTTTGAACATTCCCATTCTACTGCGTCAGATCGAACGTCAAAAACTGCTAATAATTTTTTACGAACATGCTTTGCCTCGCGCATATTTTTAAAGAAACTTGAAGTTTAAGTGAATTTATAATTTTTTAATTTTTGTAAATAAAACATACCTGTACAAAAATGAATTATCTGTGTATTTATATTTAAACCTTTTGTTTTTTAAATATAACGTTGCATTTTTTGCTAAAAAAAAATAAGTGTGGAGAAAAGAAATATTAATGAAAATTAGCAGCCATCTTCGTAACATCATCACTTATTTCTGGTTCGAAAGAGACGAGGCTCCCCTAATTAATGCGGGGTAATTATTCGAAAATATGGGTACCTCTGCATCTACCGCCTCAGGGCGATGCAACGCTGCACCATCGGAGACCATGGTAATGTCCGTCGCTGCATATGTAGCAACAGTCGGCATCACGACGTAGATGCCCTTCCGGAGCACCCAGACGCCACCTTTCCAGAGCTCCCAGACGGGCGGATAAGCTACATGCGACAACATAACTGAAGGTTCCCTGCTGCTGGAAGCTGGCAACGCACCGCAGCTGGAAAATGGATNTAAGCTACATGCGACAACATAACTGAAGGTTCCCTGCTGCTGGAAGCTGGCAACGCACCGCAGCTGGAAAATGGATTGCCCGAAATGACTGTTTTACATGTGCAAACAATGGGGACTCTTTCTTTCAACGATGTGACTGACTCATCCGTGTCGGTACAGTACTCTCGGGTCTCTGATATTGCTTATACAAATACTGAAAGATGCCTTTGCTGCGAAGACATGTGGTCTCCGCTGCCTCTCGATGCTAACCCACCCTCCTGTCGATCTGACGGGGATGAGATTCACCAGTGTTTAAATAAATTTAAAAGCATTTTACGCGCTTACTAAACGATATTGCCGATTTACACCTCGAACTGACTAACTACGTGCGTGTTCTTACAAAGATGAAATGTTACATGGAAAGATTTGTGCCAAGTTTTCTACCATCCTTGAGTCTGCAGCTACTTCAGACATTTGTATGGATGTAAAAATGTGATTTTAGAGATACGCATTTTTTGCTTCTATACTTGCGAACCAAGCATCTTAACCTAATATTTTGGTATAATATTTTTGAGTTAAATATAGCGAAATGTTATTTAACTTCTAACTGTGTGTGTGTGTTCAGTAATTTATTTTTTCTCAATGTAAAAACTTAAGTATTTTTTTCCTTTCTTTGGTATAAATATTGATTGCGCTTGCTTTTCCCTTGGATAACGGTCAATTGCGTGAAATTTTTTTTATCTTTTTGAATATGTTTATTGTGCTTGAGTTTTCCTTGGAAAAGGGTCAAGTACGTGAAATATATATTTTTTCTTCTCTTTTTGAATATATTTATTGAGGTTGATTTTCCCTTGGAGAAGTGACAAGTACGTGCAATATTTCATAACAGTGCCTCCTATTAAATAGAAATTATGCTTGACTTATTTACCTACAATATCAAAATAATACTCTAAAATTTGCTGCGCATTATTAGGTTTTTTGTTTTACTATTTAAAAAAACCGCTTGTGTGAAATATTTATCATATAATCATTTAAAGAAGGGTACTCAGTTTTTTTAAAATATGCATGGCACAATGGTACAGCTACTGACCTACATTAACCATCTCTCGTGAGTGTAAAGACGTAAAAGGAGTAGTGTACTGACGGAGGAAATGCGATCGCGTGACGACCTTCATTCTGTCACGTCGCAAAATAACACTGTCAGCCTCTGCGTCTCTCTCTCTCTCTTTCTCTTTCTCTCTCTCTTNTTCATTCTGTCACGTCGCAAAATAACACTGTCAGCCTCTGCGTCTCTCTCTCTCTCTTTCTCTTTCTCTCTCTCTTTCTCTCTCTCTCTTTCTCTCTCTCTCCTCTCCTCTGTATCGCTTGCATGTATCAGCAATCAAAACACTCNTCTCTTTCTCTCTCTCTCCTCTCCTCTGTATCGCTTGCATGTATCAGCAATCAAAACACTCACGCCATTATAAAATGATTTCAATACGAATAAAAATATTACACAAATACTTGCAACAAAACTGCTTATTTTACGTCATAATTCCAAAAAAAAAAAAAAAAAACTTGTAAGAAAATTCAATTTGATATAAAATACAGCTTATTTTCACACCAAATGGAGGAAGATATTTATAATATATACATATATATATATTTACAAAACACGTCGGAGAAAATATTTAACATTATGAACACATTTACTGAAAAAATGCAAAAGATTAGTAAACAACAAAAAAAATTATGAAATAATTAAACACATCGACATTTATTTGTACATCTGATGATTTTTTACACATGACATAAAAATATACTTTTTTTTCCATCAAAACGTTTAATCACGCACGTCAATATTTTTTTACACCGTATAACATGTGTGTTTCGTCAACTAAAAAATTACGATTGGAATGGGAGATTTCCATCACCTGGGTTTTTCCAAAGATAGAGCAAAGCTCGTGTGCACACACACACACACACACACACACGCGCGAGTGTCTCTGGCAATGGGTCCGGTGGCGTTGTAACCTCCAGCCTGTGCCAAGCGCCATCAAATCGTTCAGCGCATACTTTAAAAAGTTCATAATTTTTAATTTCATGATTAAATTCGCAATTTTCACTGTCGTACTTGCTTGAACGTCGTTCGCCTACAATTTCCTTTTTCATATTTCCGATGTTTGTGGGAAATTTTGTTTGTGGAAACACAAATGAACTGCACACTCTTCACTGTCACAATCTTGCACTGTTAATTCAACAGTCTTACCATCGAAGACGCTTCTTTCAAGGAGGAAATTAAAATTTTCGTCACACCGCTCCATAGTTACGATAACAGCCGGCTGGTCTGCGTAGGTTACGCCATGCAGTTGAAAGTTTGTACTTGACAATTTTTTCTCGTGAATGAACTTATCACCAGGACGCGCTTCACCGTTGCGAGAAGACTTGGTGGAAGGTCTCGGCCTCGAGCCTAGGTGCACTTCGCATCTTTTTCGGAAAAGTTCATACACTACACTTTCGTACATTCTTGCCTTGCATACGTGAACATCACGATTTTATTTTACCAACTTCTCCAGCGAACAAGGAAGCATAGAGTTAGGGAATAATTGTAAACGTAACAGTTTTTATATTCGCACTTTAATGTGTCCCGCACATAACAGCCTTCAAAATAATCGTAGCAGCATAGTCAGTGAATTGTACCGTCACAAAATTAAATTTTCAGAATGCCTCGAGCATCTCGAAAACTTACGCGTCGGTACCCACAATTCAGTTCACTGCACTTGTCCGCGTCTTCTGACCTGAATGGAGAAAATTGGGTGACGGACAATTCCATTTATTCTTCGATATCACTGTGTTATAAGTCGGAGCTGATGGGGTTCTCTGCGAAGCTCGGAGAGAATAAGTTGTAGGACGTCCTGGCCGATGGCGGCTGGTACGGGTTGCCTGATGGTTGCGGCTTCGTGCTAGTAGACGGCATTGACGAAGTTGCTCCTCGTGCCAATATGGTGCGGATAAGCTGAAAAATATTATTTACACTTTCTTATGCATTACTGTTGCTGATATTTACTTCTTCACTTAACAAAATGGCTATCGTAAATTTAACAGGTGTTTGAAACCCTATAAGTTTCGAAATGGTCACTGGGTTCTCCTCTCGAAATAGCAAAAAAGGAACGACAGAAAGAGAAATTACTGCTTTCCCGAGGGGGCTCGGTTTGCGTCTTATAAAAATTTTTTAAGGGGAAAAAATATTCCGCCCACGCGATTTAAGAAGCTGCCGATTGATCGGAACGAATTTTTCCGAAAACAACCGAATAATCAGTCAATGAGAAACATTGGCGGAGCAATTAAATATATTGGAAGCGGGTGCAGAAGAACCGACTAATTGTTCAAACGAAAGTGAGAGACAAACATCCAAGTAATTAGCCAATGAGAAACATTGGCGGAGCAATTCAATATGCTGGAAAGGGGTGGGTAATTATCCAATGAGAATCAGAGGCGGGGCAATTGGAAGGGGGAGTGGAGGTGGTCAGTCGTCTGCTGGGCGCGGTGGTGGGGACAGCACCAGCAATGTAAAACAAATGACAAACGAAAAAACCAAGATGGCGGATGGTGGCTGAAACGCATACCAAGATGACGGACTGCACCGACCAAAATGGCGGACGTCTGCACTAACCACGATGGCGTACGGTGGCTGCGACGTCTACCAAGATGGTGGAGAAGGATGTGGGAAACCTCCAAAAATTGAAGTAGTTATAATTTTTTTAAATTAATTTTTTTATAATTTTTCAATAATTTAAAAATAATTAATGTTTTTTAATATACAATTCTTTAAATTTTAAAATTTTTACCATTTTTATTTATTTTCTGGGTTTTCAATATCAAAGGTCACCCGAGCCAAGGTCAGGGTGACCTCGATCCAAGATCACCGCCGGGAGGCCGGAATGGCAGAGCATGAACAGCTCCGACGCTCCTGTCCCAGGTCCCGATGTGCCAAAGTCCTCATAGTTCCACTACTAATCTATTATCTTCTCTGTTAACAAAATATGTAAACTTGTTCCATAGCTCTACAGCTTGAATGCTACGAAATTATTTTGTGATGTCTGAACAACCCCTTTCTCTCGACCACTTAATTCAATCTTCCACTCAGAGTAAAAAAAAAAACTTCCTGATTTCTTATTTCTGGTGTTATTAAACGCTTTCTCTTATTACGTTAATTTTGTGGCGATAATTTTAACACTAAATCCTTTTTTTGTTTTCTATTCCTTAACGCCTCCGACTTGTAAATCACAGGTAGCAATGCCACCAATAAAACGAAGCATGGTATTGAGCTTGCCTCCCATAGTTCATTCACGGTTATTTCGAAATTTGGTGAAACCCTGCTGAAGTTCTAATCCCTAGATATAGCTCTTCCTGACGCAAACAAAGCTTAACTATGTCAAAAAAATTGCACCAACAGGACAACGCACTGCATTCGTGCGCACTCAGTGTAATAATATTTGGCAGAAGAAATATTTCTTACTAGGAATTACCAACACACCTATTTTCTCCCTGTTTTTGTTCATATTAATTATAAATTAAACATTATAATTCATAAATATAATATAAGTTGAAGCTAAATTTTATCAATAATAAGGTACTTTTATGTTAAAAGAAATATAAAACGCTTGTGATAGATGACATATGTAGGATGCAAACAAGCATTTCACACCTGGGGTGATTTTTCAAAGGTTTTATTTAAAAAATTGTGAAGAAACCGCGAATAGACTATACTTGCTTTACGACATTACCAACATTTATTTCTATTTCATGCAGTGCATCTGGAATTCGACATTGAATTCGTCGCGAATGGGATATGCCGCACCTTGTTATACTTCCCTTTTTACAGTGTGTCAGGTAATTCACGGGTGTGGACTGCACCACACGAATCTGTGTTCAAAACTAAGTAGAAAATACTCTTCGGTAAAAATGCATAATACCCTTCATTTACGATAAAAACGATATGGAAGTTCCAAGAACCATTGTAGCAAACTTGAGGTAAACCAATTAGATAAAGGCGAGGTGATGTGGTAATGCTGCAACTAATCTGTCGGTCGTAAATCATACGACAAGGGAACGAGCCTAGCTCAGTAGTGCCAAAGAGGCCATAGAGTTCACATGCAGTGAGTACTGGGACATGGCAATGGCCATGGGTGCATCCGGAGGTCAAGCTCCATGCATGCTTCATGCATCCAACGTGCGAGAAAGGGCATTGCTATGGGAAGAGTAAATTTTGAACATCTGTTATGACGTTTAGACGTTTTGTATGATGATTCTGCATGCTGTGCTTAACGTGAAATTAAGTCATTTAATTTACATGTGTGTAGTTTTTCTCGTAAACTAAGCTTTCCTTTTTTTTGGCGAAGGATAATTTCTACTTAGTTTTGATTACAGATTCGTGTTGTGCAATCGGTATCCGCGAATTACCTGATACTCTGTATAAATGTGTTGTCAGTTCCAGTGTTTTAATGAAACACTAATTCTTGCGCGCCACTGACGTAAACGCTGTTGTCGCTGTAGCGTGGAGATCACTTTCCCACGGCACACTCGACGTCTTCCTCTGATCCCGTAATCTTCTCCAAGCGGCTCCTGGCTTATTGAAGGTATCTCGCGATCACGGCGGTAGGCGACGAGCCAGAAGTGAAAGGTAACGCCGAGAGCAGTTAACAGTTTGGAGGGGGGGGGTGACTAGAGTGCTTGTGGTAGGAGAGAGGAGTAGAAGACGCCGCAGGTTCAGGAGCGAAAGAGACAGAGAGGGTTACTATCTGACCCCTTGAGATGGCGGTCTCGTGCCCGACTTGTAACCTCCAACCGCAGGAGTTCAAGCCCTTCTCGGAGGGCGATCCTCGTGGTCCGCAGACTGCCACAGAAATGCGACACTTTCCCCTCTCCTCGTGAAGCTCGTGTGAGCATAAGGTTCGCCCCTGCATGCGAACCAAGTGCACTCTCCGTCTTTACGCTCAATTTCCACGTTCGCCGAGGTGAAATGAATGGAACGGTGTGGGAGTCCGAAAGGGATTCCTTCAGTTTCATGCTATGTCTACATCAAAATAGGATTTACCTACCTTCTCCGGCTACCAAGTAGTTCGCCGTTTTCTTTTTTATGAATCTCGTCCTTGAAACTGATTCTCGATACGTCCATTTCAGACTTTTTCAAACTAAGTAGGCAACAGGGCCAGATTTCCCATTAGGCCGACTAGGCCCGGGTCTAGAGCGGCACGTTTTAGGATGTGGCATGACATGACAGGCAAAAAAGCAGAATAGAATATATGTTTCAGTGTTTTGTATAGCTGTGTGCTAGAATATAATGTATATAAGTTCTAGAATAAATTCAATTAATCTAACTAGTAGGTGTTTGGGAGTAAATTTTTTTATGATATTAATATAATTTAAGTCCTTGTTGCTTCCATACCCGCCAATGCCACCTTCCAGTTTATATTTATCAGGGGACAGAAACTGGTATATACGGAGCATGAGACTTTCTGGTAAATCAATGTTGAGTTTCGGGTTATGAAGTTTCACTCCGCTAGCAGCTGACTAGTGATAGTAGTTGGTTTTCATTTCTAACTAAAGCTTTATTAATTGCAACACAAATAAAGACACGGAGTTTGTGATTTTTGATTAAAATGTTGTACTGATGATAGAACCTGATCGCGGTATGTGGAGTAGTTGCGTGCGGTTAGATATTCAAATGGAAACAAAATACACTTGACAGTTTATTAGAACAAATAATTTAGTGCACACTTATTGTATTACCAATGAGAGATTAACTAATTATGATTATAAAAAGAACTCACATGAATTTTATTTGAGCTCTAATCAAAATCGGTTTACTGTCGTATAAAATATATAATTACCTAATTAACTTAAAACACGTAATTTCACTTAAAGAGAAACGCTCATAGACATAAAAAATTAGACATAATTGAAATATTGGTATTGGTGAAAAATACTTGAACAATTTTGTCACTGGTATTTACCCAGTGTCTAAATAGCTGTTGATTATAATACCATATAAAAAAGTGGTCTGCACAGAATGATGGGGTGGTAGATTGACTTTTACTTGTCTGAACATGTCCCCAACATTTCATTACGGTTTGCCGTTTGTACTTTCATAATTGGGTGGTTGGGGGAGGGGAATGGTGGCATGCAGTTTGTTTAAATTAAGTTTTACAAAAAATTCCGAGGATGCAGTGGCGTAGTGGCAAGATCACTCACCTTCCACTTAGGTAGGGTCAATACTTGATCTTAGCAGGTGGGAAAATAGGTGGAAGTTGCCGTGTTCTGATGGGTTGTCAGGGTACTTATTTTTCTCCCACTTTTACATTCTGTCTCTCCTGCACCTCACTTTACCCTCACTGATATTGAAGACAGCTGTTGTGCACCGCTATCTCATCAACAGATCCATGCTTTCATATTTAAAAAATATTTATTTTATTTAACTATACCTTCGTCCCCTTAAAACTCTCAAAGGAATGGTAAGAATCTTAAAATGCACATATTCGATTCTGTTAGCACCAAACTGCATTAAGTAAACATAGATTTAGAGCAATTCGTTATTAACAACAGCTTTCTATACGACTTTGTTGCAAATTAAAGAGAAACAGAAATATTTGACCGTTATGCACATCTTAAAAGTTCGTCAGCAGCTTATAAATATACAAATTTGATGAGGGGAGGTGTTTAAAGTGCACTGTGAGGTATCAGACTAAGGATGGAGAATGAGTTCCTAAAACAGGAAAATATAATCTTCGTGTTGATATATATAGTGAAATTATCGATAAATTTAGATAAAAGTTACAAATACAGTGTACATATTATAGATTCTTATTACGTAAACGACCTTGAGCCATCCATAATATAGGAGTCACTGCATATTACAGAGCATCAAAAGATGACGAAAAGGGCAATATGACAGAATGATGCAAATTTCTACATCAAAAAGATTTTTCTAAAGTGTATCCAAATGCAAGCATTCCACTTTGAATAATACTTATTTCTTCATTGACCAACTGTTCAGACGAACGCTTTTTTTATAATCTACGGCGTGTGAAAAACAACACTCATTTGTAAAACAACGAAGGTTGGCACACAGCATCGCCATAGCACGACATCATGCGGCTTGCTTGTGTGGATGTGCCACTAGGAGCCATACATGCCCTTCCAACATGCATAGCTGCAAAACACAGAAGAAGACAATTGCAGGAGTGTGAGCACTGTGAGCCACAGAGTCAAGTTCAGTCAACACGCAGCATGCCCTTATGGCGCATTCGACAAGCCTTTGCCCACCCGGGTGTATTTGAGAAAGGCAGCATCGTCGGCGTACAAGACGTAGGCTGGACATTTCGGCGCGTTGCTCGTCACTTGAACCATTCTCCCTATACTGTAAGTCTGTGCTAGACAGAGTGGGATCAGGAAGGTATACACACCTGTCGAGAAAGCTCGGGTCGACCCCGGTGGACCACAAGCAGGTAAGATCGTTTCATCGTGCGACAGACTAAAATCACTCCTCGGGCGTCGCTACGCATCATCTAGGGACATGTCAGAGCAGCTAGGGATACACCTTTGTCCACCAGTACCATGTCCAGGTGGTTAGCAGAGCAAGATAAGTTGACGAGGCGTCTCTTACGACCTGAGAATCGTCGAGCACATGTGACCTTCTGGCAAGAACGGGCAGCATGGCAGCTTGTGGATTGGCAACGAGCAGTATTCAGCGACGAATCATGGTTATTTCTGGATACAGATGACCACCGAATTCGAGTTTGGAGACGTTCTGGTCAGCTCCATGATTCGCGCTTCATTGTAGAGCGGCACACCGCTCCAACGAGAGGTGTCCTGATGTGATGTACCATTTCCTACGATTCCTATACCCCACTGGTGGTGGTTGAAGTAACACTGATGGCGCGACGATAAGTGCAGAAAGTTCTGCGACCATGTGCGTTCCCCTTCCTGATGCAGCTTTACAAGCCCATTTTCCAGCATGATAATGCCCAGCTTCACAGAGAACGGGTATCATTTGTAATGTCACCCTTCTTCTTTTATCAGCAAGGTCCCCAGACCTCTCACCCACCAAGAACGTTCCGGACCTGATTAGATGGCAATTTCGGCTAGCGAAAACTATGGCGGATTTGGAGAGTCAGTTGCGCCAGCTGTGGCATGATCTTCCTCAGGTGAACATACGACGTCTGTATGCCGTCTCCATGCTACAGGTGAGCCAACGCCATACTTAGTTCATCCTGCAAGTGCTGGTCCCCTGCAATACATGCTAATTTTGGTACAATATTTTGATGTTTTCTGTATACATACTACCTTGTCCTGTACCTATACCCACTTACGTGCCCACGCAATGGCACCTTCAGGGTAAGCAATTTTTTTTTGCAAATGAGTGTACTTGCAGTTAGCTATTATATATATATACACACACATGCGCCCGCACATCAGGTATTTTTAAACTATATGTTTAAATTCAAACCACGGTATCTATGGGTTATAAAAAAACCTTAGTAACAAAATGTTTGGAAAATGCATTTAATATTTTTTTAAATTTAAATTGAAGTAAGCAAACCAACGCCAGGAGTCGACAACTTCACGTACCTGTGTACACAACAAGTTGCATATCTCAAAGGCGAGCGTGACTGGCGCGTCATGCGGCGACCACCTGCACATAGGCCATCATGGAAACACGTGCAGACCCTACATCGCCAATATTGCTGTCTGTGTATTATTGGAAATAAAATGCAATAACGACTGGCAGACTCTACTACTCAATTGTTTATCTCCCATTGTTATGGACTTACGAAATTCGCGTTATTTTCTGGCAGCGCGCTAGAATTCACCACACTATACGTATTCGTGTCGGCGCAATTTGCTTATTGGTTACTGCAATAGTGAGGTCCGATGTTCCCTTTCGACTTACTAGTACGCGACTGAACCAGCCATGCGTTAGTTGCTTGCTATCGAATCAAAGCCATCCAGGGCGTGTCCATACAAACTGTTGTCCAATCACGAGCACAATACGAAAGCACAAGTGTTTGGAGAGTAGTCTGCCCTGGAATAATAACGCGAATTTTTGCCCACTTCTCTACCCATTGTTCACGTGTTCGGACACACGCGTACTAACAAGCAACCACTAGCGGCGCCCACGTACCTCGAGTTTATAGTGTCCTACGTGCAGGCGCCCTCCGCATGCCGCGCCAGTTTTTCACGCAGGTATAGGCTGCACACGGTAAATTGAGCACTTTTGTGTCCCTAGGTACTTTTTACTTTCACCGATTTATTATCCTTTAACTATCTTTTTAAGTGAACATTGCCATGTACAAAGTAATAAACACAATATGTATATTCCACCACACTTAAAGTTAAGGTCTAAGGCTAAAATAAAATATATTTATTGATTATTATTCCAAATGAGAGGGTTTTCAAAAAAAGCTTACTTTACCGTGAATAGCCTATACGTGAAGCTGCAAATCAATTTCAATAAAAATGCTAGATGAATGTTCCAAACATTTGCAACTAGGATTTCTTTTTATATTAACCCATAGATGCCGTGGTTTGAATTTCGACATCTAGTTTAAAAACACTTTGTATAAATACACATACACATATATGTATATACACACATACACACACAAGTCAATTTCAAGCTATATTTTTATTTATTTTACATATATTATTAATATATTTAACTACAGTCTCTTGATTAAGATAAGAAAACAGAAAATTATTTTTTTTTGTAAAATATTGTGGCATATGTTGACGTTACTATATTTATCCTACTTAAATATTCATATTTCTATTTTTAGAGATATTTTGATACTTGGTTTTGTCTTACCTTGTTAAGGTTTTTGACAAGTAACCGAGAAGCACGCGTCCTGGTGTTCTCGAAAGTTTGTAATATTTGGTACGAATACATGCGTCAGTGAGTAGATGTGTTTTTGAACAGGTAGGGGGCGGATACGGAAACACAAATACAGATGAAACGGTGATTGCGCGGTTTTCTTTAAATACCAATGTTTGGTAAACCTTCATTGTGTAGACAGTCGAGTTTGTAGTTTTTAAGCTACAGCAAAGAGAACTTAAATACGTTTCGTAACTCATCATTTTTATTAAATAGACATGAAACAAATTTTTTTTCTTAATATTTCATATCTACTCATTCGAAAAAATTCCAGTGCAAGACCACAGGCCTAATTCGAACCACACGTGGGCATCATGCGTATTCATAGTCTTGGTAATTTTACCCATTTCTGCGTTGCGATCGATTTTAGATCGTACGGTCATACTTCAAACAGGCATGGGATCAGTTGATCGCCTGTTTATAGTATCCCGAGTTTCAATGGGAGTCCACGTTTTTCTTGGAGTTCTGAATTATTGTCGTAAATCTTGAGCCTGGGTCTGCAAAAGCACGGAACCATAACGATGACGTCCTTGGTAACCTTTACTGTAAGGCTCTAGAGCAAGACTGTTTGCCAGCAGCACTCTCTTACAGCTAAACAAACTGAAACGATTTGCCAGCAGCACTCTCTTACAGCTAAACAAACTGAAACGATTTGCCAGCAGCACTCTCTTACAGCTAAACAAACTGAAACGATTTGCCAGCAGCACTCTCTTACAGCTAAACAAACTGAAACGATTTGCCAGCAGCACTCTCTTACAGCTAAACAAACTGAAACGATTTGCCAGCAGCACTCTCTTACAGCTAAACAAACTGAAACGATTTGCCAGCAGCACTCTCTTACAGCTAAACAAACTGAAACGATTTGCCAGCAGCACTCTCTTACAGCTAAACAAACTGAAACGATTTGCCAGCAGCACTCTCTTACAGCTAAACAAACTGAAACGATTTGCCAGCAGCACTCTCTTACAGCTAAACAAACTGAAACGATTTGCCAGCAGCACTCTCTTACAGCTAAACAAACTGAAACGATTTGCCAGCAGCACTCTCTTACAGTTAAACAAACTGAAACAATTTGCCAGCAGCATTCTCTTACAACTAAACAAACTGAAACAATTTTCGTTTATAGTCCATTCTCGGTTACTTCCAACTTTTCTGAAGCCCTGCTTAAGTTCTACTTCCAGGATATTCATTCGCGTTAAGTCAAAAAAAATCTTAACCAAGTCTAGAAAATTACCCCAAAGGGACAACGCACTGCACTCTTGGACACTTAGTTTAATGACATTTTGCATAAAAATTATTTCTTAATAAGCATTACCAACATTTCTATTTTCTCTCTTGTTCTATTAACGTTATTTATAAATGTAATATTATAATTTATCGATATAATACAATACAAAGTTCAATTCAATGAAAAATACGATACTTTTATGCTAACCCAAGTACAGAATCCTTGTGAAACGACCGAGCATATCATACTTAGGATAATTATTTTTTAAGGTTTAATTCAAAAAGTGTGAAGAAACCGTGAATGGATTACTTGAGTAAATTACCACAAAGTACCTTTTTTTGCCTTGCAAAGCATTACAATATTTTTGTGTTCTATATTAACGAATATATTTTATGTCTCATTAGTAAAGTGAAGCTGACACAAAAGAAACTAAACATATATATGGAAAAATTTTGCAAGTCGATGCATAAGCGAACAAAGTAATAACAAACGTAAGTATGCAAACATCATAAACTATTTATGTAAAAAAAAATGATTGGATAAAATGACCGGAAAGTAAATTGTAGACCAAACAGCATATATGAAAGAGGATATACGTAATGACTTGGAAGATGAAATGAGCTGTGACTAAAGAGAGAGTAAAGGGCTGCAATTGCATAATAAAGTGTTAAACATAAATGTAGGCCTTGAAGCAGACTCACAGTTAAACAAACACCTGCGAAATAATTGAAATTAACACATGTTTCTGTACCGTGTAAAAGTTGGTGTTACCAAGTGCATCAATCAAGTGACGCTGTCATGCTGTTAGAAACTCATATATGTTACTAATGAAACGACTTATACTTCTACACGTAAAATAAAAACGAAAATAAATCTATCCTAGAGGTCACCTGTTTAAACAGCACACTTTCAATAAAACGTTAATTAACTAAATATCTCTCCTGGATCTCTTTGAACTAACCGCTTACGTTAAAATATATGCGCATTTACAGGTAGGGCCAGTTAGAAAAATAACCGATTAAACGTGAATAAGCTATATGTGGAGACATTCACAATTCGCGTTATCTTTCGGTGGCAGAATAGACTCCACTGTTTTATTAATAAGTGAGCACAGGCTGTGGTTTTATTAACCACTGCAAAATAATCAGCTTGACCTCCTCAAAAGAGAATGGCCACTTAGACCACTGAACTTATTCTATTTGCTCAAGAGTTCTCCGAGGTGTACCAGACTTGGAGTTCAGTGTGTCTTTATCACAAATTTTGCTCGTCCCTAGCTGTACGTAGGGACGCCCGAATTTCTCGAAGACATTTCCGCACGTGCTAGATTTCAATGCCCTACGGGCGAACTAGAAGTTTCATTCTGCACATTGGCGGCGTGTCTTCGTGAAAAGACATTCCCCTGCTTGACCGGCCAATCAGAATTAGGTAACTTAAATACTGCACGTCTGCGATTCGCTCACAGACAGCCAAGATGCGTAACGTAGANTAAACAAACTGAAACAATTTGCCAGCTGCATTCTCTTACAACTAAACAAACTGAAAAAATTTTCGTGTATAGTCCATTCGCGGTTACTTCCAACTTTTCTGAAGCCCTGCTTAAGTTCTACTTCCAGGATATTCATTCGCGTTGTGTCAAAAAAAATCTTAACCAAGTCTATAAAATTACCCCAAAGGGACAACGCACTGCACTCTTGGGCACTTAGTTTAATGACATTTTGCATAAAAATTATTTCTTACTAGGCATTACCAACATTTCTATTTTCTCTATTGTTCTATTAATGTTATTTATAAATGTAATATTATAATTTATGGATATAATACAATTAAAAGTTCAATTCAATGAAAAATACGATACCAAGTACAGAATCCCTGTGAAACGACGAAGCATATCATACTTAGGATGATTATTTTTTAAGGTTTAATTCAAAAAGTGTGAAGAAACCGTGAATGGATTACTTGAGTAAATTACCACAAAGTACCTTTTTTTGCCTTGCAAAGCATTACAATATTTTTGTGTTCTATATTAACGAATATATTTTATGTCTCATTAGTAAAGTGAAGCTGACACAAAAGAAACTAAACATATATATGGAAAAATTTTGGAAGTCGATGCATAAGCGAACAAAGTAATAACAAACGTAAGTATGCAAACATCATAAACTATTTATGTAAAAAAAAATGATTGGATAAAATGACCGGAAAGTAAATTGTAGACCAAACAGCATATATGAAAGAGGATATACGTAATGACTTGGAAGATGAAATGAGCTGTGACTAAAGAGAGAGTAAAGGGAGAAACGGCTGCAATTGCATAATAAAGTGTTAAACATAAATGTAGGCCTTGAAGCAGACTCACAGTTAAACAAACACCTGCGAAATAATTGAAATTAACACATGTTTCTGTACCGTGTAAAAGTTGGTGTTACCAAGGGCATCAATCAAGTGACGCTGTCATGCTGTTAGAAACTCATATATGTTACTAATTAAACGACTTATACTTCTACACGTAAAATAAAAACGAAAATGAATCTATCCTAGAGGTCACCTGTTTAAACAGCACACTTTCAATAAAACGTTTATTAACTAAATATCTCTCCTGGATCTCTTTGAACTAACCGCTTACGTTAAAATATATGCGCATTTACAGGTAGGGCCAGTTACAAAAATAACCTATTAAACGTGAATAAGCTATATGTGGAGACATTTACAATTCACGTTATCTTTCGGTGGCAGAATAGACTCCACTGTTTTATTAATAAGTGAGCACAGGCTGTGGTTTTATTAACCACTGCAAAATAATCAGCTTGACCTCCTAAAAAGAGAATGGCCACTTAGACCACTGAATTTATTCTATTTGCTCAAGAGTTCTCCGAGGTGTACCAGACTTGGAGTTCAGTGTGTCTTTATCACAAATTTTGCTCGTCCCTAGCTGTACGTAGGGACGCCCGAATTTCTCGAAGACATTTCCGCACGTGCTAGATTTCAATACCCTACGGGCGTACCAGAAGTTTAATTTTGCTCATTGGTGGCGTGTCTTCGTGAAAAGACATTTCCCTGCTTGACTGGCCAATCAGAATTAGGTAACTTAAATACTGCACGTCTGCGATTCGCTCACAGACAGCCAAGATGCGTAACGTAGAAGCCACCCAATCACGAAAGTGGATCGGAGCTAAAGTGTTACAATCTTGTCCGTGGCTACAGGTATGAAACAGTGTTCGTTTGAGAGGCCCCCAAGCCCAGCTACTCGCTTAACCTGACTGTCCCAGGTCGGCCGGTTATCAGCTCCTTCCCATTATTAACTCGCCTGTCGGCGTCGACCCTCGCACAATGGCCGCTGTCTGAGGGACTCGACGGAGGTACAATCTCTCCGGGCGGCGGGCGCCGGCTCGATTACACCGTGCTGGATTAGCCGGCTTGCTGATCGCTCGATAGCAGATCGCTCTCGCCGACACCTCTGCAACACCTCCACATCCCCCCCCCCTACTCTGGTACACACGCGTGGGCCGGTGCACGCAAATTGCCCCGCAGCTGTGGTAATTGCGTCCAATTATTACCACGCACGTCGGCGGCGCCTTCCCCAGCGACAACGGGTGCAACTGGTTTGATAACCCCTCCGTAACTGCGGCGACGCAGCAGCTGGACAATAACTCGCAGTACAGTCTATCTGCGGTTACTTCGCACTCTTTGAACATAACCTTTGAAAAACTACCCTATGTATGACGTATTGGATTGCATCCTAAGTATTCGATGTATCACAAGCGTTTATACGTGTATTAACATAAAAAAAGAATTATCAAAATACAAAAAAATGTATTGCTGGTCTATGTAAGTCTCAGATAGTAAAAATATTTATATAAAAATTGTTACTGTTATAAAAATGGTTGCCTGTAAAGTCGGTTTTACGGGCGAAGATTTTACGTGACAACGTAGTGCTGCGCGCGCGGCNCCTCCATAACTGCGGCGACGCAGCAGCTGGACATTAACTCGCAGTACAGTCTATCTGCGGTTACTTCGCACTCTTTGAACATAACCTTTGAAAAACCACCCTATGTATGACGTATTGGATTGCATCCTAAATATTCGATGTATCACAAGCGTTTATACGTGTATTAACATAAAAATATCAATTTGTTCAGTTTATTTGAACTTTTACATATATTCTAATTATAAATTATAATATTTTACTTGTAAATAACGTGAACAAAACATGGAGAAAATAGGTGTGTTGGAGACGCCTAGTAATAAATAGTTATTATGCATAATAATATTACATTGAGCGAGGACGAATCCGGTGCGTTGTCCGTTTGGTGTAATTTTCTATACTCAGTTAAGCTTTGCTTGTATGAGGCAGAGGAACATCCTGGAAGTAGAATTTCACTCCAAATTTGAACACCATAATTCATAAGAGAATATAAATATGATAAGTGCATCGTTTTAGTATCTCAGAGTTTGAGATGTTATTCATACATCGAAGTGCGAAAATGGCAGAATTTAGTTTTTTTATTAGAAAATTAATGTGATATTTTCCACTTTAAATGTTCATCTAGCTTTAGACCCAGAAATCTTGTTACATCTACTTGCTTGATTACTTCAATATTAATGAAAGAGTATCCAAATGCAGATTTGTGCCACGAGGTGAAAATTTTATACAACTTATTTTGTATACATAAACTGTGAGTTTATTTGATGAAAACCAGTCAAAAAAGGTGTTTATTGCATGTTTTATTTTATCTTCGAGTTTCCCTATGGAGGTATCATTTACTAACACGCATGTGTCGTCAGCAACAAAGTTTATTTTGAATGCTTCTGGATGACTCTGGGTAAATCATTTATATACAGTAGAAACAAAAGTGGACCAAGTACAGATCCTTGTGGTATATCATGTATTATATTTCCGGGATTAGACGTAGACGAAGTATGGTGTTTAGTAACATCCACTTGTTGTCTATCGTAAGGGTAAGATTGTAATAGTTTTAAGAAATTTTTCCTTATTTCGTAATGAGTTTGGCTAAAAGAATATTGTGATTGACACAGTCGAAAGCCTGTGTTAGCTCATAGAATATGCTTACTACTTTTTCTTGTTTATTTATGCCACTAGTATGTTATAATATATTATGTTTTAATTCATAAATTAGCTATATTTGTTGAAGATTTAGTTTGACATAAGAAAACAATATGTTTTAAATATATGTTTGGAGGACATGAGCAATGACATGACAGTTATTGTTCTTGGCTCTAAATTGGTATTTAAAGTCAGAAAAATATTAAAATTATTTTAAATAAACGCTTGTATGACAACTATTCCAATTCCTCTTTGTAAATTTTAGTCTCAATAAAAAATCTCTCCGCAAAAAAATGCTAGTCTCTAAGAACGATGTGACCAATTATAGATTAAATTAAGGTGATTATCAACGGAACGGAATAAAGGCGTGTATTTTTCGTGTGTTTTTATTGCCTGAAATGAATAATTATTACCTGAATTCAATCAATCTGTTCCCAATTTATACGGCTTCCGTCACATTTCCGCTTCCATTCGCTATCGTCTTCTCCTTGACATTGTTCGCGCTTGTAAAATTAACTTACCATAGCCTCGTTTACGTCCAACCAGTAGTGTTCTGGATGATCTCCCTTTTTTCCGTTGGGCGGTATCCATCGTAATACCTGATGTGGGATTATTTCTTCCTTCATTATATTCATGCTACCAAAGCTGTTTACCTATCATTGTTGAATGTCTTCATAAATATAACTTTCTCCATCGTCATCCCTTGCCTGATTACAAAACAATTCTCCCCAAATTAGTTCGGTATGAGCTTCATGTGAATCGTAGTTGCAAAAATAATTCTTGGTGCCATATGCACAACTCATTAATTTTTCAGACGTAAGCCAGGCCTAGTAACAACACATTTTTCTCACCTGAGATTGGGGGAGAGCGCTTAAAATGAAGATGATCCTGGCGCCAAGCGAATCCGACCATTGCACTAGTCGTTGCCAGCTAGGGTGAATAATGAATGAGGAGAACGTTCACACTACGGTAAGCATCTACCATTCTCTCCGAGTGAAAACAATCTCCAGCCGACCGGGCCGTCGCGTCGAACCGGCAACTCCACCGTGAGACGTCCTTGATGACTGAACCAGAGTACGGCAACAGTGAAGTGACCCTACCTGGGAGACTCCGGGTCTGACGAAAATAGTCCTCTCGTAAGGACAGCAATTAATGCGCGGTTGGCTAGGAATACGGCCAATGGTGCGAGAGATCCGTGTTTCGAATCACGCGTAATATATGGGCATGTGTAACTACTTAAGAGTTCAAGAATACCCCAATTTCAGTTCGTAAACTTCCCTCCATTTAGTCTTCCGTCATTAAACGAATAAATAATTATTAATAACAATAACTAATTTTCAGAGATCAAAGGCAGCAGCCACGGACAAAACAATTAGGGGCACGTATTTTTGGGGAAAATATTTATGCTCATTCTATACTTCAATATCCTACATCCACAACCACAACTTACTTTTGTTATTGCCCGCGCGTTTACGTGGGGAGACATGTTCTTATTTCACTGAACCAATCATAATAGAGTACTCCGATACTGAATTTGTTTGCGGATCTCTGAACCCCTATTGGGTCCAAAACTTATCAAACGGGGTCGTCTATCTCTTATTGCTCTAATATACCGGAATCAACGCCGAGTAGATCTGTTGGTCCACTATAAATTACATTTCTGTAGCAGGAGATTCTTTTTATACTACTGAGAAAATAGTTTCTTCGGCTGAACTACTTCAGAAATACGTGGACTCTTAATGCGAAAACTTCTGCTCTTCTAACTTAACAGGACATTCCAAAGCCAGCACTGAAGTTCCGTAGTTGACACAACTGTCACGAAAATGTTTCATTTGCAGTTTTCATTTCTGTGAAAAAACAGCATTAGTTGTTCTGCAGTATAGTCGCCTAATTTTGCGAACTCCTGAATGGGGTTTTCTCCGTGGCCAAGGTAAAAGGAGTAAACGCCGTGGGCAGAATTGCAAGTAGCTGCCCCTCCCCCTCTACCACCCGCGGACATGACAGGCGCAGTTGGTAATTAAGTCGGAGCTCCTCGCTGCTAACCCGCACTTCCTGGCGTCCCGGGAAGAGGTCCCGGTCGCGGAAAACCGACGAGACATCGGCAGCGCGTCTACAAAGGCGGCTTCTTCGCTGAACGGCGGGGAGGAAACATCTAGATGCCAGCGGGTTGTGTCAACGGAGAGAGGAGAGCACTGTCGGACGTAATAATTACCCCGCCAGCACGTTCATTTGCTCGCTCGTCGACCTCTGCTGTTCGCGGCTGCAAAAGATCTCGTACCTTCTACCTTCCTGTGCTGTGCGCGAGTTCATCTTCGGTACTTCCCGCGGAACCTCGGAGGACTGTTGTGGTTGCGCCTCTCCTCTCGCCTCGCTGAGTCAACGTGGCTTTTACTACAGCTTGGGAATATCAATGATAAAAGTTTGGTGGAGGGAAAATTTTCGCCACTAGGTAAGCGCTAGTGTCGTATGTGTACGAGTTTCTTTCTATTTTCTACGTTAAACATTAGGATAATTCCAATAGTCATAAATTTCAAATAACTTTGTGCCTAAGTAACATCTTTATCTTTTAGTATTCCCGTAGCTTAAAATCATAATTAAAAGTTACATTTTGGAGCATTGCGCACCTACCGGAGAAAAGTTTCCCTTCGCCAAACACCTTCATAAGTAATCTCGTTTTCTATTTTCATGATATTCATCCGCCTGATGCAAACAAACCTTAGAAAATTGCACCAGAGGGCCAACGCACCGCATTCGTGCGCACTCAGTGTAATAATATTTCGCAAAAGAACTATTTGTTATTAGGCATTACTGACACTCATATTTCCCCTGTGCATTTATTGATATTAGTTGAAAATTTAATATTATAATTTATAGATAAAATATAAGTAAAAGTTCAATTCTACCAAAAAATAGATGCTTTATGTTAACACAAGTATAAAACGCTTGTGATATATTACATTATTAGGAAACAACCAAACACGCGATGCATGGGGTGATTTTTCAAACGTTTGATTCAAAAAGTGCGAAGAAACCGCGAATACACTATATAGGCTGTTGAGCACTTTCGAAGTCAATCATTGGAAAGTGTCACTGCCTCTACCTGCATATATTTTTACGGCCAGTAATGCTGGTAATAACGAGGGTTAGGGGAAATAATGTCATTTTTTAACGTTGAATCAAAGGTATTACGTAAGCATTTGTTTATACTGAAATGACCCCCTTTTCTTTGTGTTTTTAAATGCGTGTAAGAGGTGGCATATTTATAAAATACTAGCGAACCGGCCCGGCTTCGCCCGGGTACAATTGAGTTTTACAGTGATACACTAATAAATAAATTGGGAAAAGACAGTTCATTTATGTGAAAAGAGAATCATAAAATTATACTATGTTGGCTTAGGTTTTTAACTGATTACGGCAACCCAAAAGGAAGCAAATATTTTTACCCGATTGCCAAGAAATATGGTATTGTTTTTGGAGTGTATCTGTGTAACTATCGCGTACCTAGTTACCACATTTCCACTTTCCAGCGTCGATGTATGAAAATCAAAACGTGAGTTTGATCAAGTTGTAGCTTTAGAAATAAGTGTACCTAGGTACTATTTTTTGCGCTCGGCTGAGGTATCTTAATCGATCACCAAAGTTAAGCAACGTTCCCAGTGGCACACATTTGGATGGGTGACCGTTTAGTGTCATAACATCTGAGCGCTTCTGGGCTTCGAAGGGCACGTTAAGTATTCGATCCCGGTTGTTATCTATTGATAGCAGTCGTTAATCAGTTTAAGAGGTTCTTGGGCGGCCTGATAAACTCTGACATCAGAGGAAAAAATATTTCGGTCACGTTACCAGCCGTTGCAGAATTAGGTTCTGTTGTTATCCCACAGGAACCGTACAATTTTCCGGGATAAAAAGTATTATATGTCCTATTTCGGGACCTAAAATACCTACGCACCAAATTTCATCCAAATACGTTCAGCCGTTCGGTCACGTCCCCAGCCGTTGCAGAATTACGTTTTGTTGTTATTCGACAGGAACTGTACAATTTTCCGAGATAAAAAGTATCCTATGTCCAATTCCAGGATCTAAAGTACCTACATACCAAATTTCATCAAAATCCGTTCAAGCGTTATGGAGCTGAGTGGTAACAAACATACACACACACATACACACACACAGACTTTCGCATTTATAATATTAGTAAGATATAATTTTCTAATAATTTCACAGTTCCACTTGACCGACGCGACACAGTGTTGGTTTTACATATGGTAGATGAATATACAATNCATACACACACACAGACTTTCGCATTTATAATATTAGTAAGATATACTTTTCTAATAATTTCACAGTTCCACTTGACCGACGCGACACAGTGTTGGTTTTACATATGGTAGATGAATATACAANTTTTCTAATAATTTCACAGTTCCACTTGACCGACGCGACACAGTGTTGGTTTTACATATGGTAGATGAATATACAATATGTATGCAAGTAGATTTTGAGCAGGGTTTTCAAAAGTTCTCAGTTTACCGTTAACAGCCTATAAGTGACGATACAAGGTAGAGAAGTTATCTAGGTAAGCTGACACTCTTAATGTAGAAGGACAGTGGCTTCCAATGAAGCACTTCACCCAGCTGTTCAACTCGCAGACTTCATTTAAAAGAAGTACACACACTAGAAAAATTGACATAAATGGGTGGTTAATGTTGCGTGCCGGGAAACTTCAGACGCGGGTGACAGACTCTCCGTCTCCCCTTCCTTCAGTGGAAATTATTTTAAATCTTTATACTTAAAACTTTTGCAGCATAAGGCTAAACGCAAAAACCGTCTAGAGGCACAAATGAGATAATGTTTGCAATAAGGTTTGTGAAAGTTGGAACACACAAAACTTAGTTTCAATTATTACATTTGGAGCCCAAAATATCTCTTTTTCTTATAAAAATTTGCTCTGTAAATTTTAGTATTAAATATGTACAAAAAATTTATTACAAACTTGATTAAAATATGAAACCAATATGGTTATGCAATTTTAATATATTGAGAATATTACAAATATGAAATATTAAAATGCTACAAAATATTTCTGGAACCCCTTTACACACATATAAAACCCGCATAAAAAGGCTACTTATCTTTCTTTGGCTATGATATGAAATCGATCATGCTAGCCATATTCCCTGTCGAACACAAGTTCCGATAACATGCCTATTCGAGCGAGCGTCTGTTTCGTTCTCTGCCGGAAAGCAGGACTACACCACTATTTATTCAAAATTCAGTACATAAGAAAGCCTCTGGAACATTTTCAAATGTTCTTGGACGCCGCTGGTGGTTCTTGATGACGTCACAAGCAGCACGCAGGCCCCGCGGAAGGCTTCAGGAGATGATAAGGGAAGTGGGAGAACGAAGAGGCGGCGAGGCAGCCGCACCACCCGCGTTTTCATATGTGAACCAGCTCAGGAGCGGGCCGCACGCAGTCAGGCAGAGTCCTTCGTAGGTCGTCGCGCAGGTGTGTTCGAGGTCTTCACCGGCCTCCGTTCCCCACATAGGTTCAACNGGCAGAGTCCTTCGTAGGTCGTCGCGCAGGTGTGTTCGAGGTCTTCACCGGCCTCCGTTCCCCACATAGGTTCAACACGTAGCTAATCGCTTGTTAATATTTTGTGTAGTTGAACGTCGATGATGTGACAACGAACACAGTTGTATGTGAAAGAATAATACATATACTATATATTTAATACAGTTGCATATATTCTTAGTACTAATACATTTAATTGTTCAAAAATGATTAATTAAGAGTATTTTAAATCTAAATTTAAGAGTATTTCTATAATGGATGCTTCAGGAAACACATTTTCCAATAAAACGTTCAAGTAGGGTAATCATAATAGTAAGTATGGTTTTATATGTAAAAAATTGCCANGGCAGAGTCCTTCGTAGGTCGTCGCGCAGGTGTGTTCGAGGTCTTCACCGGCCTCCGTTCCCCACATAGGTTCAAAACGTAGCTAATCGCTTGTTAATATTTTGTGTAGTTGAACGTCGATGATGTGACAACGAACACAGTTGTATGTGAAAGAATAATACATATACTATATATTTAATACAGTTACATATATTCTTAGTACTAATACATTTAATTGTTCAAAAATGATTAATTAAGAGTATTTTAAATCTAAATTTAAGAGTATTTCTATAATGGATGCTTCAGAAAACACATTTTCCAATAAAACGTTCAAGTAGGGTAATCATAATAGTAAGTATGGTTTTATATGTAAAAAATTGCCANAAACACATTTTCCAATAAAACGTTCAAGTAGGGTAATCATAATAGTAAGTATGGTTTTATATGTAAAAAATTGCCATAAAATTTCAAAACTGCTTTTAATTTATAGTTTTAAGTACATTTATTAAAATTATAAAAATGTATAATTTTTTTGCCGTTAAAATTTAAACGGTGTAGCTGCCAGGAATATTTCCCAAAACCCACGCGGTATTTATCGGTCATTTAATTTCTAGCTACCAGATTTTCGTTACGCAAGATTTTATACTTGCATATTGGTTGACTATGGTGAAAATTAATATTTGCTGATATGCAAAAAGCGCTGCACCTTAAACATTGCAGTTATATTTTATTTGCAAGATACGGAATATTTTGCAAATTCATCGGAGAACAAGTGAGACTTGAAAACGTGTACATTGCATGCATTCATATATAGGTGTCATCAATCAATCAAGACCACCCAGTACAATTTGCGTAGTGCGAATTTTTAAAGTGACGTTGCAGAAACGTCATCGCAACACGTGATATAGGGCGCACTTGTGGCCAGTGGCGTGTGGTGAACTGTTGCAAGAGAAGGTGGTGGTTGCTCAGTGCCGTTCATTCCCGGTGGACGCAGCAGGAGCCAGTAACCACAGTGCANGTTGCAAGAGAAGGTGGTGGTTGCTCAGTGCCGTTCATTCCCGGTGGACGCAGCAGGAGCCAGTAACCACAGTGCTGCCTAGGGAAACTTAATGCATTCCAACCACTCACAAGCGAGCAGCAAGGGACCCATCACACGTGTCCTGTGGCGTCACAGCACAGACCTAACGCCAGCTTACCTTGCAACAGTTCACAACACGCCACTGCTTGTAGCCAGTATCGAGTGCTTAAAAAGGCCATACAACATACTGGAAAGATAGATGTCTGCGACTTAAGAGGTAGATCAACATGCTACGGCGTCGTGCTCGCAAAGAATATCACCACCCACACCCATGTGGACGGAGTCGTATGTTTTGGACTGCACGAAGCCGTGTGGTCGGCAAGCCGAACAGCCATTCATTTTGGCCATGCAGTCACCACTGCTACACGATGTGTACAAACGTGGATACATATATGTCGTACGTCCGGTAGAGTAGGTACTGGTCCTAATAGACGCACTACAGATAGAGAAGATCGTCGCATCCGTTGACGTGCAGTAGCAGAACGTGGCACCAAATCCAATCTGTGGGGCCTTTACTACATTGACTAGTCTCAACAAAAATAATTATTCGCCACTCGAATGTGGCTGACCTACAGGCACGGCGTCTACTGCACCGATTGCCTTTGGCTCCTCGGCACCGTGCGCCACGCCGTCAATGGTGACAGGAACGTCAACACTAGACAGGGGAATGTGTTAACCGATCAGTCACACTTCAATAATATAGATGATGGTCACAGAACGTCAGTGACGTTCTGCGGCCCCATTTTTTGCAATTTTTACGCAGCAATCCCAAAATTCTATTGCAGTTCGCATAACCCAAAATGCTCAACAAGATGAGGACACCATTCGTTGGCGTTCCATGTATCCAGTTTTGTCCGCTATCGAAAACATCCCCTATCGAAAACATATGGAATATGATGGGACGACGTTTGCACCACCGTCGAAAACCTACCCAAATGCTAAGTCATATGTATGTGCAGTTGCAGCAAGCATTTTGGTATGTGCGTCAGGACTCTATCAGCCACCTGCGTGGTGGTATGCATCGTCGCATCATCCACCTGTGTGGTGGTATCCATCGTCACATCATCCACCTGTATGGTGGTATGCATCGTCACATCATCCACCTGTGTGGTGGTATGCCTCGTCGCATCATCCACCTGTGTGGTGGTATGCCTCGTCGCATCGCTGCCTGTACAGACGCAATAGGAGGCTCTACCCCATATCGAACGTTGTGTTTTGCGAGTGCTAAACAACGCGACATCTATGCGTGAAAGACTAATGATTACTCATTTGTACTACCCTCTATCAGTCTGTAATCGTTTAATAAAAATTCGCATTTGGAAAGCGATTCCGAAATTGTTCATCTCAATCTTAGCAACTTTGAACTAAAGGTACTGATGCTGTTCTCAGAACACTTCCCAAAACTAACAGTAGCCTCTAAATGATTCAAAAATTAAATATGAATTAAAACTGCTAATTGGAAGTAATCATCGGAAATTAATGCGAAATATTCACCTTTTCGTAAAGATGATAAGCCACATGAAAAATGGGGTTTAGATGCCATATCTCGGGGAGCAATCAAGATATTCCCATTAATTAAAACAATCTTTATATACTGGCAGTATCTATGAAAAACATGTAATGTGCTAATACATAACATTTTTATCAACCATTTATGGAGATAGCACCACATGAAGATATGAAGTTTTTATCCAATACCTCAGGGACTAATCAACAGATTCCACCGACTGTTGCAGGAAAGTAGTGCTACGCCAGGCCATGCAAACTTTCTTGTTTTAGGCGGGTAATGCTTTCTTTAAATGGCGGCAGTATAAATAATTTAGATTAGTATGCTATACCTATTAAACCTTTTAACAAAATTCAACAAAACTTATTTGCGAGTTGACAGTGTCTATTAGAAGCATCAAATACAACTACAGAGAGCCTCTTTCGGTTTTTTTTTGTAAGGCAGTGCCAGGTGAGCATATGCAAGTTTCATGGCGTATTTCGTGATAAAAATAACTAATTATCACCAAATGTTTCTTATAGGAAATACTAAAGTAGGCCATGTAAGTTTACATGATTTAAATGGTTCAGACTCTTACTTTTAAAATGGCGGCCATATAAATCATTATGATGAATTTGTAATAATAACCAAATTCACAAACTTTGTATGCTGGCAGTATCTTTTATAAGCATCATTATGCCTATACACGCCCTTCTTTTATGCATTTTTGTACGTTAGCACCAAATTAGAAAATAAAGCTTTTAAACCCTATCTCGAGGAACAGTTAACCGATTGTTAGGACATTCTGTTCAGAAATAGTGCTGCAGTAGGGCATGTAATCTTAGAAGGTGATTTAGTGACTCACGCAATTGTTTTTAAAATGACGGCCCTTTAAATAGTTCAGGTTAGTAAACCCGATCTACAACCGCATTAGCCCTATAACAGCCAAAGCTGATGCTCATATTTCTAACTCCTTAATACAGTTGGTTGCACAACAGATTCCTGTACGAGGGTTTCTGGGTTCGAGCCCCAGGTAAAGCACGGGTGACTTGTAAAGTAATTGTCTTACTAACGCTGTGTGTTTTTCTGGCTCCATTTATAATGCTATCGTTGTCTACGAGATTTCAAGGCCAAACTACCTTCTAAGCTTTAAATAACGACATCAAAATTCTTTTCATGGCTTTAGAAGAAATTAGGTTCATTAGTTATATCGGTAACTTCTTTTTTTATTTGTAAGAATTTTTTTTTCCAAATTTTAATGTAGAAAAAGATTTTATGTATGCATAGTTCAATTCATTTTCTTCTATTGAACTAGAACATAAAGAAGGCAGCCACATATAACTGCATGCAAGTGCCTGAAGAAGTAGCTAAAATGTTTTCGTAGTAAACTACAAAAGAAAGGTTATGAAGTTTTTAAATCCGATTGTGGTTTTTATATGGGACAACTTTCTCAAAGGATGACTTAAACCCCATTATACATAGTTGAGCTAAAATTGAATAGTTGTTAACTATGTTTTAAACTTGGCAGATTTTCAGCTGTGTTTTGACCCGGCGGTGCACTAAATATATACAAATTTGTAACTCGAATTTGGCAAAAAAAAAAAAAAATACCGAACACACAAGTTATTAAAATTTTGTGATATGTTTCCCATGTTGTAAATATTTGCTAGAATAAGTGAAACTTAATATTTTACTCCTTTAACCAATATTTGTGTATATATTTTAATGGAAATTACAATTATCATTATTACGGGCGTTTTTAACTGTCGCGCGATTTATTATTTCTTGTTTCATGAGATAGCATAATATTATTTTTAATAAACAAAATAATAGCACAAATTATTGTATGAATAAACATGTAAAGTAAACAGTGTACCTATTTCATTAGGCAAAACTGGAAAAAAACCTTGTTATAATGTATTTTAATGGGCAGTGCAAATATAGGCTACTAGCTGCATAGTTTTGAACACGCTAAACCAGGGCCTTCCAAAAAAGATCAATAAAGCACACAATGTGGCAATGAAGTACGTGCGGCTTGTGCGTTGCGTGACGATGAAAACACAACCAAACAAAAATAAACAGAACGTAGGCGCAAGCGCTTCCTGAACTGAGTTTTCGTGCTGAGCAATACTTTCCTGTGGCAGCTAGAGTCATGGGGTAGCATCACGCCAGTCGGTCGTTTCCTGTCTACTTTCCCTTTCGCTCTCAAAGGCCGATTTCAATTTAATCAGGAATCACGCGCGAATTCTTTTCTGTCTCGCGATGACTTCTCGTTGGGTTCGTGCCCTCAGTAATTATAGCATTCGTGGAAAAAAAAAATGTTTGGCTATATAAGTGAACAAATGCGAAGTGAAAGGGCCACGCAACAGCAAGCTATCCCTAGTCAATTACAGTCCTTCGAAATGCGGACCAACTTAGGAGTTAGTATTTTAGTACATACATACTTTCTGTACATTTGCTGATTGCGCGTTTACGCGTATCCCAGCAAATAAAGGTCCTGGGACTACGCCTTTTTTCCATAAAAGAAAAAAAGACAATAATCAAGACCTGTACAGTGTGATTTTATAAGTAGAATGGTTTGGCCGAGTCGCTCACAAAGTATTCGTGAGTAGCAGCCAAGCAACGGCTGGCCGCCATGTTGTGATGTCACATAACCACCATCTTGGATCCTAATAACCTTGATCTTAACAAGTGACGTTGACCTGGACCATTTGGCTGTAACTTTGAATGACCTTGAAACCATAAAATTTCAAAAATATTACAGAAAATTATAAAATCGCCAAAAATATATAAAAATAAAAATTTTAAACAAATTTATAAAGTATTAAAAAATATTAGAAATTTACATGTAGGAGGTCCGAGTTTGATGACAGGTGAATCTACTAAGCTCCCGACATGACCCTCTCTCCCCAAGTCGACCAGTGTCTATTTCGCCAGCCTTGTTAGATGTCGATAACCTTCACCCATGACCTTTGACCCTGACCCCATTCACTTTTGACCTTACACTCATAAAAATACCAAAAACACTCCCAAAAAATGCCAAAAAATCCCAACGAATTCGCTCAAATTCCCAAAAAACCCTTGATACTTGACTCAAGACCCTTGAATCAAAACCCTTGACCCAAAAACCAAGACTAAAGACCCGTGACNCTTCACCCATGACCTTTGACCCTGACCCCATTCACTTTTGACCTTACACTCATAAAAATACCAAAAACACTCCCAAAAAATGCCAAAAAATCCCAACGAATTCGCTCAAATTCCCAAAAAAACCCTTGATACTTGACTCAAGACCCTTGAATCAAAACCCTTGACCCAAAAACCAAGACTAAAGACCCGTGACCCAAGACACAATACCTTCAAAACTTTTGAATCAAAACCATTGACTCACGATTCAAGACTCAAAACCATTGTCTCAAGGATCAAGATTCAAGACTCAAGACTCAAGACTCAAGACCCTTAACCAGAAATAAAAAATAAAAATAATACAATTTCGAATGTTTTGGCTTAGAGGGGGCGGGGAGACAGGAACGGACCAGCCACCATGATATGATATCACCCAATCGCCATATTGAATCCAAATTACCTTGAACTTGACCTTTTACCTTGACCCCATGACATTGTATGACCTTGAACCCAAAAATCACAAAATTATAAAAAAAAATTTAAAACTACTAAAAATTTATATCCAATTACTGAAAATTATTTTTAAAATATTTATTTAAAAATTTTCATTCCTGTAGGTTTCCTCAGCACCAGGTCCAGCAGACAACTGACCCTCGCCAATGTTTATCATTGGTTAATTAGTTGGTTCGGCTCCAATCAATGTTTCTCATTGCGTGATTACTTCTGCTCCTTTCACCCCCCAAAAGTGTTTTTTCAGTTGATTACTCATGCTCGTTCGACCCGCCACCAATGCTTCTCATTGCTTTATTAGTCGACAGGACTCTATCTCCCTCATCTTTGCTCATTATGTCGTATGCAGCGATCTTGTTTTTTGCATTTGTCATTTGTAATAATTTTCAACACCTAGGTGATGCTAGTGTATTAATTATCGATTTAGTAGCTAGGGGAGCAGCTGAATTAACCATTAACCACCATGTTAATTCCTGACCTTACCCAAATGACATTGAACTCGAAAAATCAAGGAAAGTCGCAATCAATACAATTTTCAATTACTAGCTTATCACAACAGGGAACCATACCGACTAACAATACTAAATACCAACTGACTACACACAAGACCGACTCCATCCATGACCGACCCCACCCAAGATGATCTACCCCCAAGCTGACTACAAACAAAACTGACTCCACCCAATACTGACTCCACCCAATACTAACTCCAACCAAAACTGACTCAACCCAAGACTGACTCCACCCAAGACTAACTCCTGACAAGACCAATTCCCGCAAAACTGGCTACGCCAACTGACAAGACCAACCTGCCGTAGCACCCACCTATACAATCTAACGACTATGGCAAAAACAAAAAAAAAATCTCCTAACAAGAGTCTTGAAGGTAACTTCTCAGATTATCTTCACAGAATATTCGTAAAACATTTCTACCAGAGCTGACCTTACCAAATGATCATACTAACTTACCAGGCCAACTTACCAGACCAACTGACCAGGCCAATCAACTTGTTGCGAAACATTCCTCAGAAATATTCTCCTAATTTCATTAGTACACCATATAGCACTCAGTAGATTTTAAACGACACGAGTAGGGCATAATACTTGAAATCGGACTATAGTCCCTCTGCTGCATGCACTCACAGAAATTTGATCTCAAACAAACTCTCAATTGATCGTTTACACCTCTGACCTAATAAGACTTTCAGAGAAGCAGAAGGGTCATTTAGGGGTTATTTAGTGGTAAGTTCGGGGTCAACAGGGGTCATTAGGGGCATAAGGGGTCGTTTAGATGTAATTTAGGTATCGGTATTTTGAAGGGTCGCACTGTTTCCAAGTATCTCCATCTCAGCCCAGAAAATCGCCAGTCAAGATATTTTTGCAACTGGGCGTGCTGATTTTCGACACGAGAATTCAATCACTCTTCGGCTTCGCAACATAAATTCATATTTCTTTAAGTATTTGAATGGATTATATCAATTGCCGAATGTAAGCCGAAAAACAAAACGAAGTTCCCAGTTTTTTTTTTTTTTTTTTTCTTTTTTTTCCTCCTTAAATACTTACGTAAATCTTGCAATACCATTGCCAGTAAACTTTAAAGAAAATATAGAAGCCCTTAATGAATTTCAAATTTAACATGCACGTCTTGAATTTCAAAACGAGTTCCACCCTCTACGGCAAGTCTCGTTGTATTTGGTAATATCTAAGTACGTCAGTAATACTGTCTTATTTATGGTAAAGAACCTCTCTTATGGCACAAATATTTTGATTTAATGAGAAATCCTCTAATACAACCGTGTATTACGAGCGAATAGCCAGCAGTAAGCAGAAAATTCGCATGCAAAAATTCCAAAGATCAGTTCACTACATAACTAAGTACGCGAACACAACACACATAGTTAATATTCCGTAGATATTTTTTTTTTGGAAGAGTCAGCAGTGTCGTCACTGCATGCAACTTCCAAAGCCATTAATATCACACGCTCGTATCCACCTGTTTAGCGCGACGACATATGGGAGGAGAAGGGGACTGGTGGTCACTGCGGAAGGAAGGAAAAAATAACAAGAAGTTACTGAAATATACAGTTAGCCTACTTTCTTCAACATGGGTGTAATTAATTATTAAATACGTTCTTAAAAGCTGAGTTGGTAGGTAGGACTTGACTTCTCCTTGGAACCAATAACATAAGAAATTAAACTATAAATTTATGCAACAGTAATGAGACAATTGCATATACACACGTGGCTTACCCGGGACTAGCGTGCAATCCAATGCATTAGGAGGTCGGAACCAGAGCATCCACTTTGTATTTAATGAGTCTAATGTTTCGGATGATAGAGTTTACTAACGTAAAACATTTACATTGACGTCATTTTAAAAATAAGTGACTGAGCCACTTATGTAAGTTTACATGGCCTACCATAGCGCTACTTGTGTGAAGAATTTGGTGGAAGTCGGTTGTTTGGTCCCTGAGATATGGCAAAAAAAATTTGATTTTATATTTTGATACTACCGTACAAAATTGCCAAAAAAAAATTAGGCTCTATATACGATGCTTCTATTGTATACTATTTAAGAAAAATATTTAGTTGAATTTTGCTAAATTTTTTAATATATGTGGCACACTTATCAAAATGATTTATGAAGCATCTATTTTGAACGTCGTTGACTGACTCTTTTAAATCATAAAAGTTTACATAGCCTTCTGTATAATTTATGGTTCTCAATTTGGTACAAATTAGTTTAAATTTTCCAGCTTAACATTTGGTGGGAATCGGTTAATTGGTCCTCTCGAGATATGGCATAAAACCTCCATAATTTTAATGTGGTGATCATCATAAATGGAAACTCAAAAAAGTAATGTAGTAGCATATTCGCTTATCGTATATTGCCTATATATAAAGTTAAGTTAAAATAGATTACACAGATTCTTAGATATAGCACACAAACCAAAATAAGTATTAGATACTTAAAAAATACATATATTAATATGGCCTACTACAGTATATCTTCAGCAAATTTTGTAAGAATGGGTTTAATGTTTTCCGAGATATNGCAGTATATCTTCAGCAAATTTTGTAAGAATGGGTTTAATGTTTTCCGAGATATGACATAAAAACTTTATTTTCATTGGTGGGGCTATCTTACAAAATGACAGAGTTAAAGAGAAATTAGGAATTGCATAGAAAATTTGATGGTTGCAATAGGCAGAGCCAGCATAAAAAATTTAGTTGGAATTTCTTTTGTTTACAAAATATACTGAGCTAAAANATGGTTGCAATAGGCAGAGCCAGCATAAAAAATTTAGTTGGAATTTCTTTTGTTTACAAAATATACTGAGCTAAAATATGTATATAGCCATCATTTTGAAGATAAGTGCCAGACCTACTTAAAACAAACCAGTTTACAACACATGCAGCATTACTATTTGTTTGCCAAATTTTGTAGGAATCTGTCAATTGTTTCCAGAGATATAACATAAAAACTTTTTTTATCCACATGATGCTATCTTACAAAATGAAGGACAAAAGATTATCCGTCTAGATACAATTGATAGTTGTTATTTCTACTGCCAGCGTACGAAACTAAGTTGGAATTGATTACATGGTCTTCGACGATATAGCATTCTAAACTAAAAATGGCTATATGGCCTCCATTTTTAAAGAAGTGTCTGAGATGCTTAAAACTTACAACTTAACGTTATCTGCCTCAGTACTACATGTAAGCCAAATTTGATAGGAATAGGTCAATTGTTTCCTGAGATATGACATAAAAAATGTATTTATTAGCATGGTGTTATCTTGCAAAATGGCGGACAAAAGATACTCCGCGTAGATACAGTATATATTTGTAATATGTACTGCCAGCATATAAAGATAAGTTGTAAATTATTACATGGTTTCGACAATATGTTGTTTAAAGCTAAAATAGCTAAATAACCACCATTTTGAAAATAAGTGCCTGACGTACTCAAAACATGCAATTTTACATCATCTTCTGTATTACTACTTGTTGGCCAAATTTCGTCGCAAACTGTCAATTGTTTTCTGAGATATTACACAAAAACATTATTAACTCATTTAGCGCTATCTTACAAAATGACGGACAAAGTGGTTGTTTTTGGCTTATATGTTGCTTGTAATAGATACTGTCAGCGTACAAAATTTTGATTGAAATTGGTGTAATAGTATGGTAGATATATTAAATAAACCTAAAAAATTTGTATGGCCGTAATTTTGAAAATAGGTACCTAATTAAGTTTAATAACCGACATTTAGTTGACTTATCATGGCATTACTAACCTGCAAAATTGAGTGAGGTTTGATTTAATAGTTTTCGAGATTTAATGTAAAATCATTATTTCTTCATTTCGTGCTATTTTCGAGCGGACCAACAACAATATCTATCTCAAAATTTAATGCTTACTAGATGATCTGCCAGTATACAAAATTTGGTTTAAATTGGTTGAATGTCTTCCAAAGTATGACATATCACACTAAATTTTTTTACGGCCGCCATTTTGAAAGCATGTACCCGACGTGGTCGAAAACTATTAAAGTCAGATGTTCTTACTAAGTATGTTATGTGTACCACGTGTGGTAAAATTCTTGGCCGTGGGGGGAGGGGGGACCACACTGAGGCACACACCTAAACACTCACATACACACACTCCCAGACACACAGCCAGGAAAGTGATCTCACAAGTCTTTCTTTCCTTCGGGACGTAGGCTAAAAACCGATAACTTGTCGTAGATGTGTCCAAGTCCCGAAACGAACGGCATGAAAACAGAAAACATAGTATCGCATTTCTTGACGTGTTCGCATCGACCTCTGCCTCAGCTGCATGAAGCCTTGTGATAATATCTTTGAAAGCTTCGAAAGGGACGAAAGTGCAGCGTATACTTCTTCAGTTAGACCCACAGGAAGAAAAATCCATCGGAGCCAATCCTTCAAGAACAACGTCCAGTCCACTATTCCGGATGCACGGTATTCACATATCATCTTACATGGCTTTTACAGTGGCGTGGCAAGAAATTTCTCAAGGGGGGGAGGAAGTTGCTTCACACATATGCCCGAGGGCAAGGGAGGGACGTTACACCAGCGTAAGAGGTACTGACACNTGAACAACGTCCAGTCCACTATTCCGGATGCACGGTATTCACATATCATCTTACATGGCTTTTACAGTGGCGTGGCAAGAAATTTCTCAAGGGGGGGGGAGGAAGTTGCTTCACACATATGCCCGAGGGCAAGGGAGGGACGTTACACCAGCGTAAGAGGTACTGACACATATGTTAATCAGGACAATAACTATAAGAAATATCACTTCACATTATAATGACATGCATCATAGTTTACAGCAATGAGAAATTTTTATCACACATAAAGTGTTTTTAATAGCATTAATACAAATTTCTGACGAACCTTAGTGGCAAATGAGGGATGGGGGTGTACAACATTTAAATATCCGGCATTCTCGCCACACGAGGGAAAGAAACACGGCCATTGCACACCCAACGCAAGTGAATATTATCAGAAGCTCGTTTCATTCTGTAGCAGCCGTGAAATAGACGATGCTTGAAGCAATTTTATTTGGAACTGACAAGGGGGATACTAGGTACATCCTCCGTGACAAGATAAATGACAATTCTCTAGTACAACGTGAAGTGTAGAGATATATCCATGACCAGCCCAGTGAGTTCGGCATCCGCCAAATGTCGCAATTGACTGCAGGCAGCCGTTAGAAAAGAACCTTGACACGATCACAAGGTAGCACAGCTTAGTATATGAGGTAGAGGGGTCGGAACAAAACACCTGTAGGCTGTTCACGGTAAACTGAGCACTTTCAAAGGCCCTGCGAAAGATATACTTGTATGCTAAAAGTGTATTCTTCCGCCATAAGTAAATTTAATGTGGCCATGAGCCTGATCACTTTATTCATGGGTCGAACATATGAAAATGTGAGATTATTAGAAAAGGAAATATTTGATAATTTGCTAAGTCTTACACCTAAAACAAAAAGAAAGACCAATTCATTTCAGTATTCACATATATTAGCGTGACATTTTTAATGCAAAGTTAAGGCATGGGAATGGAACTACTTTCTCTCAGTTCCCAACTTTACTGGGCGCATGCCAATCAGTGTGCCCGTTTAAATATATGAAGTTACAAACCATGACATTTTTCAGAGGGTTATTTCAAAAGTGTTTAATTAACCGTGGGCAGCTTATCTTATGGAGAGTTATCCACAGATGGCGGGACTGCTGTGATTATAGTGAGCTTCGAAAAAAAAATTGGTTTAGGCTCGGCGCGCAGAAATAGTCACGTCGCATGGTGGGGATAATCCTTTAAATATCCGGAGCCCTCGCCACACGAGGGGAAGAAGCACGCCCTTTGCAAACCCAACGCAAGCAAGTTATTAACAGAGGCTCGTTTTCATACCGTAGCAGCCGCGAAATAGACGGTGCTCGAGATAATGTTATTTGTAGCTTACAGCGGTGCGGGGTTTGTGTGGAATTTTTCTCGACCTGCGAGGACGACGAAGGCACATCCACCCCACCCCACGGTCGTTTTCGGGAAACTCGCGAAAATCCACTTAAACACGCAGCACGACCTTCCTGCCGGCGAAATTCGCCCCCCGCTTTGTTTGGGGCTAATTGACAGGCAAAGTAAATTAGCTGCCCACGTGGCAAGACAAAGCGCCATGCTCTCAGGGGCTTTGTTTTTCGACGCGTCCCTACTTTCTATCCCCTTGCCCTCTTTTTGCCCATCTTCTCGCGTCGGCACCCACGCCGACGTAACGAACTGCGTAATGAAGTTTGTCCCGGTAATAGCGTAGCGTTATGTCACGTGGGAAACTATATACCTTCTTTCCCTCTCTCAAGCTGCCTTCGCAGACACGACGAAGACATTTGCGACAGGCGGTTGGCAAGCGCCCTGGCTGATGAAGAGCCTCTTCTAAGGTAAGAGTTCCATTCCGTACTTCCTGTCCAAGGGCATACTTTCACAAATAGTTTTATAATATTTTACGCGACGTATTGAAGTGCACGAAACACAGTATAGAGGATTTTATACTACGAATACTTGGAAGGGATTTCGGAATGTACATTTACGTGGGGAAGTACATATCACTAAATCTCTGTGTATAAAATGAAGTTTCTGATGGACTGACTCACTCATGAACTCATGAACTCACAATCCAAACAGCTGTATACAAAAGCTTAAACATTTAGGGCTGACTTGCTCTAAATTTAACCTACAATTACGTAAAAACTAATTTCAGGATTTTTTTTTTTTCAAATTCAAGTCCTAAGATGGTGAAAAGAGGTAAAATTTATTTTCGAGGAATACTCAATTGCTCATTAATTCGATTATATATCGCTGTGCTCTTAGCTTCAAAAGGTAGCCTATACANTTCAAATTCAAGTCCTAAGATGGTGAAAAGAGGTAAGATTTCTTTTCGAGGAATACTCAATTGCTCATTAATTCGATTATATATCGCTGTGCTCTTAGCTTCAAAAGGTAGCCTATACAAATACCCAATAAATAATATCAGCATATTTTTTAATTCAACCGATAAGAGGGTGAAAAGGGGTAAAATGTCCTTTGGAATACTCCTCAATAGCCCATTATATCGATGAGACATGAGTCATCGTAATGTTCTTAAATTCAAAAGGTAGCCGGGGCCGCGGTGGCTGAGCGGTTAGCCTGCTTCGTCTCCCACCAGCGCGAACCGGGTTCCGAATGTGGGAATCGTGGCGGACGATGGCACTGGTCGGCCGGTTTTCTCGGGATCTCCCGTTTCCCCCACCCTTTCATTCCGGCGCTGCTCCATACTCACCTCAATCACCCTCGTCGGCTCTCAAAACATCGCTGTTAAAAAGCCACCCAAATCTCTTCGCTTACTGCAAGGGTAGCCTATACAAATACCTACAAACTCATTTAAGGATTTTTTGACATTCAGACTATAAGAGGGTGAAAAGTGTTAAGACACCTCAATAACCTAGTAATCCGATAATATATCGTTATGTTCTTTTCTTTAATATGTTGGCTATGTAAATACAAAAAAAAAAGTTACGAATTTTTTAAAATTCAAATTCCTAAAGAGTTGAAAAGGGTTTGATGATGCGATACCAACATTACATAGTTTCGACATCTGTAACATTCAAACCAACATGTTTTGTAAAAACTTATCAAACGAAAAAAAAGAAGTTTCGTTTCCCTTACAGTCGCAGACAAATATTGTGACAGTTGCGCAGGATCAAAAATTAAATATTCAGTGAAATACATCCGGCAATGTTATTTTCTTTATGAAGTTCTATACACGTGTTATCATCACATTTTATATAGATCTTATTCACTTCATACGCCTTTTTTGACTAAGAGTGAATTACGTTATAGTGCACACTTACCATCTGTGTTTTGTGACATTTAATTGGTTTCTTGGTAACAGGTTTGTCAGAACTCTAAACTTGCGAATTACCTAGACGATTGACAAAGACACATATTATAACAACGTCGAGGCCGTTTATTTATATTTTGTTTTCCACCTGAGCGTTTATTCATTGCAATAATATTTAATGCAACGTAAATATATTTCAGTCGCGTTACAACTAGAAATGCTTGAAAAAAAAATCAATTTATATAATCTTTATTCTGTACTTTGGAAGTGAATGAACAAATAGTTTTAAAATTCAATATAAAAATGTTAACGAGGATTAAATAATGATATGAATGCCATAAATAATAAGTATTCCTTGCATAATTTTTTCCAATGGCAGGGGGGGGGGATTTTATACTAATATGTGGACACAGTTGTAAAAAGGACCATGACCATGCAGCCCAATAACCTGCGTAGTTCATCAACAGCATCTACCCTCCTGACCTATCACCACACAAGCTTCTTCTCAAGTATGGGGATCCATTAATTTTACAAGCAGAATGCTGCAATAGCACCAGGCTCCATGTGAAGGCTCGGAAAAAAAATATGTAGTCGAGGCCGCAGCCTTCACTGGATGCGCGCAGGGGAAGCGTTTTCATGGCGCGCATACCACTCGTTCTAGCCGAGCACCGTTTCTAGTAAGACACGCTGCAATTTCCTGTCAATGCCTGTTTCGCTACGACTATAAGCGAGGCCCAGGGACAGTCGCTAAAGTCGGCAGGTGGAGATCTGCGGGAGGAATGATCCTCACATGGGCAGCTCCATGGGCAGCTAGCTCTATTTGGCCTGCTCTAGAGTAAGATCACCCAGCAACTGGCATGCCTAGCACCTGAGCATAGAATCACTAATGTTGTATACGAAGAGGTCCTTCGGTCAATTAAGTTAGCTGCTACTTCATGTAGTGCACGCGGGTGAAGCCGCTGACGGAAAGCTGGTTTCAAATACTGTGTGTGTGTGTGTGTGTGTGTGTGTGTGTGTGTGTGTGTGTGTGTTGTATGAACAGCTTTCGAACGAATTTAGATGACATCATAAGAGATTAATGACAAACGCAACTCTTTGTCACGAAATAATATTTTTAGTGTGGTGCTTGGTTCCCTGAAAATGTACGTACTTATCTGTTCATCTAATTGTAGTCAGATTGATCCCGCAACCACGTTTCGACAATTAATTTTTTATAAAATATTATATCTCGAATCGAGATGGCTGTGTAGTCAGGCGTTGCCATCGAGACTTCAATACCTTAGAACTTAATTTAGCTAAGCCCAATGATGTCACGACTAGGAGGCAAACATCAGTGGCCAATATGGATGGCAGCTTGATTAGTTTAGGCATGTTGGGCCAGGAAGGGGATTGTATTTTAATTCAAACTGTGGCCTGCAGTGTAATAATACGTACAATACGGGGTTTGATATATATGTGTTCTTCAAAGTCTTCGAAATTACTCTGATGAGATAAAGTTCAAAGTCGTTAAGTTTCTTTACAAAGATGAAAGTGTAAATGCCTCACTGAACGCTATTTAGCGAGGAAGCTTCGTGCCCACAAAGTTTTCACGTGTAAGTAGACGTTTATAGATCAGCATCAATAGAGTTTAATTAGAAAAAGTAACATTCAAGTAACGTTTTTATTATTGCAGTTTGTTTGTGTATGTGTACTTACATGATCAACAGTGAAGGATAGCTGTCTAGGCCTAAGCTGGGGCTTATTGTTTCATGCATCTTACATAAAAGTGATTTTTGCAGTATTTTGTGTTAAAATGAAACCAGTTTCAGAGATCTTAAATAATTTTATTTAAAGTAATTCAAAACTTTTATCAGTTATATTTTACAAATTATTTAAAACAATATAGATATCAAACGAAGTATAATGCACAACGAGTTACACACTTAAGTTTATAACACCTTACCCATCAGTAAATCATTAAAATTATAACACCACTGCGATGTAAAAGAACTATTAAGAAATTACTTTATATAGTCAGCAAATGCCTCAATGAGTTTTATTTCTGATCATTCTTCTTGCCTTGTTTGAAAATGGCAACAGAGTTAATACAACGACAATAAATAAATGACCTGCAGTAAATTAATATGTTCAGAGAATGTATCACAAACATCCTCTAAATCTCAAAAAGTGGTTTCATTCAGAAGAAATATTTTACTGAATCTTTAGTAAATGAGCTATTATTTACTGGCGAATCAGTGAAAAGCACTGAGGTTTTACTGCTCGATAGCCGACCAGGGTGAAGAGAGGTGAGTGTGGAGCAGCACCGGAATGCAAGGGTACGGAAACGGGATATCCCCGGGAAAACCCGCCAACCAGCGGCATCGTCGGGCACGATTCTCAAGTTAAAAAATCTGGGAGTAACCCCGCCTGGAAACTAACTCGCCTAGGTGGGGGACGAGTAGTTCTACCATCACACCACCATGGCTCCTTGAACAATATACTTTTATTGATTCAATTGGAGCAGTTTCAATAGATCTGCAGTCAAATTCGCTTATTTAGAGCAGTTTTAACTGTTTAGATTTTAGAGCGGAGGTTGTAAGTCCTTATAGCTGTTGGGTAGCATTACAAGGATGTAACTAACTGAGCTCGCTGAATTAAATGGAGTTCGCCAGTGAAATCTGCAGCGGCAATAAATTCATACGTTTGTTCTCTAAATATATTACAGATGCTTAGAGGATAGTGTATTTAAATATGAAATCGTCATAATGGAATACCTGTAAAAAAATATACGAAGAATAATAAACATTAAATTTGACTTATGGAGGAAATATGTGACCTTGCAATTATGCGAGAACTGAATTTTTTTTCCCTACAAGAAATAATCCCAAAAAAACGTCGAGAAGCTAAATTTAAGTGCAAAATTCCTTTCTCTTTCCCTTTAGCGAATATTACTGCCGAGTTTTACGAAACTTTTAACTCGCTGAGTAATATTGCTAGAATTATAGTCCGCTCATTCACTGTAGACGAAGATCCCTCGGCTTGGTGTCCGGTCTGGTAGAGTGCTCTGGTATATTAGTCATTAAACTAATTGGACATCAGGCATGTCACGCGTTTGTCTTCAGGCATCCAGAATTAATTACTTTATGATTAAATTAACCTAGACTTTCTGGCAGTAATATTAATATATTAAAATTTAACGCTTGAGTTAATTAAAGATTGTATAGGAATATATTAATGTTGACAGTAAATTCGCTGTGCCTTAATTCAAGTGTAGAAATTGACTGAATTGCTATTTATGACCTAAAAAACATTTATGACTATTCTAATTCTAGAGACCTATAGTTGGACGAGCAACACACGACACGAAAAATACGTTTTCAATGTGACTGCTTGGATTTACAGCACGACAGTTTACGCGAAGATGAGGATTTAAGGAGAATTTGGATCACGTGGTGCTAACAAGAGTGCAGAAATTACGTTAGAGCACAGCCAGGGGGAGATGTTAATTTTATGAGTTTAATCCGGTAGGCTGTAAATAACATTTCCCTTGTAAGTTTCAAATGTTCCACTGTAGGGAAAGATAGTCGAACTATTACGTTCCAGAACGTTGTACACCCTGTCTGTCGTGCTGCACGACACGACGAAACCATAAATCTTATCTAATCCAAAACTACTGGACGTGCGACAGTTTTCGTCGTGCTAAAGTCAGGAGCATTGTGTATTTCGTTGGATGTTCGGTTATAATTACCGTGTAGGACGTGCCGTAAAAAAAAAATCACCAGTGTCTTGATTAAATACCTCAAAACGAAAATGTTTCTCTCCGCGCACTGCATGTCGCAGATCACTCTTATTTTAGGTTTGCTCGGATTTGATGTGAAATGTAGTGAGCTTGCGGGAGTCTTAGTCGCGGAGCGCCTTGTCTACGAGCAGGCGTTCCCTGGCTCGGAGCTGACCTCGCCGCTGGAGGATCATGACACCGCAGGTGCTTGTCTCCGTCTCGCCATTGTGTCTTCGGCGGCGGAGGGGATCTCATCTCTCAAGCCTCGTTCACGAGTCGCGTCAAGTGCTCTCTCATTCATTCTCCGCATCTCCGCCTGCACGAAGATGTCACACTCCGAAAACATGGGTCTGCGCGCAAGTTTCACCTATTATTATTATTATTTTTTTTTTAATATCTCTCTTGTCGGAGTTGCGGCGGTGCAGTGGTAAGACTACCCGCCTCCCACCTAGGCGAACCGGGTTCGATTCCCGTGCATGCGGGAATCCTGAAGTACGATGCCGCTGGTCAGCGGGTTTTCTCGGGGATCTCCCGTTTCCCCCGCCATCTCATTCCGGTGCTGCTACATACTCACCTCACCCTCATCGGCTTTTAATATCTTGATGTTAAGAGCCGCCCAAATATCCTAACTCTTTCTCGTTAACGACAGCCGGACGAATAGTAGTTCTGACTTCGTGTTCTAAACATTTTGAGAGTTCTTGATTCATATCTGATATCAATGAGTCCAATTTTGAGTTCTGTTTTCTTATTTAACCAAAGAGCAGGAACGTACACTAATATTTTACGAATTTTTTAACGATCACGTTACTTTTCATGTTTCGTCTACTGCCAACAAAAGTTAATTACGCACATTTTCTAAATAACACAAAACGGGAATGCAACTAGTATAAAATCCTGAGAAGCTAAACGCCCTGCAGAGCTGTAAAAGTCCAGTAGCCTACTATGTTTTGGATATGTTTGTCAAAAAGCGGGAATTCACCGGAAGTGTGCTTTGAAAATCGAAATATTTTCCTCCCATGGCTATGTAAAACTTCTTGCAATGCTACATTTACATTAGGAATTTCTTCACGTCTTTTATAAATAAAATTATTTTAATATCGAATTAAATTACAAATAAATTTACTTATCATGCTATTATATTTACGTTTTAAAATTTATATTACTCGCATTTTAGTGAATAGTAAATTCATTCTGGATTGGTTTCTATATCCAGCTTTCATATGAGTTATTAAATGTTACTTATTTTAATAACGCCCAGAAAATTAAAAAAAAAAAAAAAAAATGCCCTATTATGTGTTATTAACTGGTATACTAGAGTGATTTTATTTGAATTGATTTATAAGTTTGTTTATTGACATAAATAAAAGGTACAATGACGGAGACATCGTGTATAACACAGTGGTACAATGCACAACACCCCAGCCCTAGTATCGGCTCTTCTGACGTAAATGAAATGGTTGCCACAGAAGAAACGTACAACGCCTGGAATGACTTTAACAAAATACATAACTGTTTACGTATGCGGAAACTAAATAAAACCCCAAAATTATCAACAAACAAGAAAAAACAATAACGGAAGAGGAAAAATACAACTGAGTCATGCTCAAGAAAGAATTTTATAAAAGTAAGGGGAAATATGGCAAAGATCGTATAAGTATTAAGTACTGAATTAAGCTGGGACACAATGCACGCTGCCTATGACAGCGACAATGAACGACTGTGAAAAAGGAGAATGCAATAACACCCGAAAGGGCATAAGTGATCATAAAATAAGTTCTTAGGAATGTTAAAGGGAAGAATGCTACCTGAAGAAATGGAACGAGTAAAGGAAAAGGAATTCAACATTTTTTCTGTTTTGCATGGACTTTTGGCACCATGAAACGCAAGGTGTAGGCGTTGGTAAAAGCCCAGCGGGAAAGAATAAGAGAGCAATGAGGTAGTACAGGAGAAAGAAAAACAAGAGGAATGTGAGTGCTGTATAAGTTGGGGCAGTGATATTTCGCGAAAATATTTCCAGACAAGATACTACTCAAATCACGGTGGGGTAGTCCTGCATTTTTGATTGCCTGAAGCATGTTCTGGTTGGTGTCAACTGTTTGCGCACTAATCACGAATGGAGAGTGTCGGAGTTGCGGAATTACAAGTGGCTCCGTCAAATGCGAAAACGACACAAGCAGCCAATGGAAGTATGGCAACAGCCGAGGTGCATATATAGTATTGAAGTCTACTGTGTGCTCCGATTTATTCGCGAAAAAACAGTGACCCTATGTATAGGTGTTGAAAAAGGTTCTTGGCACCTTAGATTCCACAGGTGTGACGTGTTGTAATAGAGGGCGGAAAACTAGGTCGGCATAGGAAAACGAAAAGAGTCGGTGACGGAAAAAAGGAAAAAGAAAAACGTAAACTACTAAAGGGCAGGAAGGATACAAACGTGAAAAACTGCCAGAAGAGTGTGATTTGGAAATATTGAAACATTTAATACATAGTTCCCTGAAATAATAACAGTAACCAGTGGAGAATAAAATTAAAATTTGAAAGCGCAAGCAAAAAGGAACTAGCAGGAGAAAATGATAGATGTTGTTGTAAAATGATTGTTGTAAAACCAAATTAGTAACCATACGCTTGACTTTACTTTATGTTCTGCCTTACGTTCGCTTCATAATTTTGAAGCCGACGGTTTAAGTTTTTAGACTCGTAAACCCAACCTAGCAGAACTCACGTCGTACATGAAGCAGTTTTATACGCCGTAATATACGTCGCCGCAAATGTGGCCGTATACCCAACAATATGTCTTTCGGCTCGTAATATACCGAGGTTCGGCCCAATTTATACGGCCATAACAGTTGACGCTGTATTTTACTTACAAAGCCACGCTGCTTCTGGTTGCCCGTGCAACGCTGTCGTTAAAATCCAGCGGCCGGGAAGGAAAGAATTTCGGAAGATTAACGGCACGGGCAGACGCCGATGTGAGAACCTGCAATACGGCTCACGCAAAGGCGTATTTACAGGTCTACGCGCACAGCGAATCTGCCATTATTACGCTTGCGTGTATATACAGGATGATTCTAAAACCATGGGACAAACATTCAGGGGTGGTAGAGCTCACTAAAACAAACAATTATTGTATAGGAATATATGGGTGGAAGCGACGCGTTGAGGGACAAACACAAAAACATAACACATTGACGGAAACATAAAATGTTCATTAGCAGCATACTTGACGAGTGATTCCGTAAAGAAAATGTTAAAACAGTTGCTGGAAATGCATCCACCAACAGTCACGCATGCTTGGCGACCTCTACATATGGCGTGATTGGCTGACAATGGTGGCGTGCGTGAAATACCCGGCGTATTTGAATTTGTTCGCCAGTCACTCCACCGACGCTACCAAGCTTGCATTACTGTCGGTGGTAGCAATTTTGAGCAATTATTATAAACATTGCTGTAAAAAGGCATTTAGCGGCGGGCGACGTTGTAAATAAACAATGCCTCAACGCGTCACTCCCGCCCATATATTCCTATACAATAATTGTTTGTTTTAGTGAGCTCTACCACCCCTCAATGTTTGTCCCATGATTTTAGAATCATCCTGTATACAGGCTGTACATTGTTAGTCAAGCACTTTAGAAGTTAACATATGAAAAATATCAATGACTCAAACTAAATATATCTTCACTGGCACCTCCCACCTAGGCGAACCGGGTTCGATTCTCGGAGGAGTCGCTCCCGGATTTTCGCACGTGGGAATCCTGCCGGACGATGTCACTGGTAAGTGGGTTTTTTTCGGGAAGCTCCCAACTCCTCCACATTCGCATTCCAGCACTTGTCCATCATCACCTCACTTTACCTTCATTGGCTCTCAAGACCTCGACGTTAAGAGCCGTCCAAGTCTCTCCACGCTCCTCCTCACTTGACGGGCACACTTACTGGCATATAACCAGTAAAGTTGATAACGACGAAGGGAAAGTAGTTCCATGTCTTAACATTAAATCAAAAATGGTTCGTTAACAGTTCTGAATATTGAAATGATTTATTTTGCATTCTGTTTTTTAACGCATTTAAGTGTAAGAATGGGGAAATTAAAGAAATATTCACTTTTCTAATAATTTCAAAGTTTGACTTGGCCGACTAAGAAATAAAGTGAATAGGCCCATAGCAATGTTAACTTTTTAGAAGGTGGAAGAATACACAATTTGCATACAAGTATGTATTAAGTAGAATGTAAATTTGCTATAACTGCACATTGCCAGTAATCACTATTACTCCGATATTATGACGCGAAAACGAAGAATTTCTACAAAAGGGGCGAAGCCGAGCCATAATTGTCACCGACCAGCTGTCAATAACGAATATAAAACTTGATACACGCAATCAGAACGTTGAAATCTAGCAAGTGTTCAACCTTCCGCGCGATAAGCAAATGCGGATAGCCAGCCCAGACATCTCTGTGTGATGCCCACACAGTAACAAAATTTTTGTGCTTTTACAAACTATCATTTGTAATCTAGTTGCCAAATTTTTTTTTTTTGTTGAGCACGCAAAACCTTTACTCGGAGTATTTTGAGACAGCCAAAGAATAAAGTTTACTCGCGGGGTGACTTTCTGGAACGTCGCCCGTACTGCAGAAGGCAAGTGCAAACCACCGCAGAAACACCTCACCTCGGAAACAGCAGGGGCTTCGCGGATTGCACCACGAGACATGCTGAGGGTCGCGCCGCCACTCTACGTTATCGTTGTGACAGTCATATTGTAAGCAACGCAAAAAATACAGGATGTTCACAGATATGTAGAAAGTAATCGGGGGAGTGTACAGTACACCAAAAAAAAAATCACAAATATCCCTGTGAATATATGTCCTAAAGTCGATAGTTTCCCAGTTACAGACCTTCCAAATGTTGTACTTCCAATGTTGTACTTCCTGACACCTTTCAGTTCGAGTAGCTGTAGCCATGTACGTGTACCAGCAGTGATACGTCACTCTACAAGACGTTTCAAAATGTCCACCTTGCGCTTGAATGCACGCCTATGAACACGTCGCGTCATTGATCGTCTGACACTTTGAAAATACTGCAGGAATCTCACGTATCTGCTGACAACCTTGCTCCACTCGCTGGCGAAGCACGGCTATGTCCGGAACTGGAGTTGCATAAACTATGGCAATGAGATGCGCCCACAGTGGATTGAGATACGGGGAGCTTGCAGGCCAGGCGATTGTTCCTGCACGGCTTATCCGCCCGTGTGACTCCGGCAATATAATAACACTCACATCAGTGCAGCTGATCACATCAACAAGCAAACGTCGTTAAGGATCGACTATTACCAATACGTGTGCTACAATGTTGGGGTGTCTGTAACTCGGAAACTATCTACTTTAAGAAATATTTTCACATGGACGTTTTGTGGTTTTGGG